>CM055111.1:34301390-34416390 GCA_029204225.1 Diphasiastrum complanatum | reverse complement strand
ATGTGTGTCTTCTACAAAAGAGTTTGTATGGCCTTAAGCAAGCACCGAGGAGTTGGTATGCTAGGCTTAACACTTTTCTACTCTCTCAAGGCTTTCTTATGAGTGAGTATAGTCATTCACTTTATTATAGGTTTGTTGGAAATGATGTTACCATCTTGCTAATCTATGTGGATGATATCATCTTGAGGGGTGGAGACAATCAAGATGTGGAGAATATCAAGAGTGCTCTTGAGTGGTGGAGACAATCAAGATGTGGAGAATATCAAGAGTGCTCTTAAGAAGGAATTTGAGATGCATGATCTTGGTCACTTTCATTATGTTTTGGGAATAGAAGCTATTAGATCTTCTCAATCTACTTTCATTTGTCAAGAGAAGTATGCTAATTCTATTCTAGAAAGATTTCATGTGGTAGACGCAAAATCTTGTGATACACCAATGGAGTCTCATGTAAAGCTAACTATAAGAGGTAATGAAAGATCCTTCATGGACATTAATAATCTCTCTATAGAAAGCTAGTTGATTCACTTATCTATCTAACCATTACAAGACCAAATCTAAGCTATTGTGTTGGAAGATTGAGTCAATTCATGCAAGATCCTAGTGAGGAGCATTGGATGGAAATCCATAAGTGCTTATTGTATTTTCATAGGTGATGGAGCTATGTCATGGATGTCAAAGAAACAAGCCACTATCTCATTGTCATCTAGTGAGGCCAAGTACAAAGCTCTTACACATTGCACAAAGGAGATGGTATGGATCAAGAGGATGATCAAGGATCTTCACTTGCTGGCTTTTTCATAGAGCCCAATCATCTTTTGTGACAACCTATCAGCCCAAAAGTTGGCAACCAATCCTATCTTTCATGCTAGGAGCAAGCACATTGAGGTGGCATATCACTTTGTGAAGGAGCAAATCATGGCAAAGGAGGTGGAGCTTGAACATGTTTCTTCAAGGGAATGTGTAGCTGATATCTTCACCAAAGCATTAGCAAAGGACTTGTTTATGAAGTATAGAATATTACTTGGAGTGTTAACAAATTCTATGCTAAAACTAGTTGAAGAGGGAGTGTGAGAAATTTCAACTAGTTTAGTCAAATTTGCTACATTATCATGGCAAATGAGACCAATTTCATGTTAGACTTAGAGTTCAACTTTTCAAAATTATATTAGTCTACAAGAATTTGAATAAACACTTTTGAAAAGTGTGAAAAAGTGTAGAACACGATTTTTGGAGAGATTCAATTTGAGTAGTAGAGACATTGAATCTAGCCACAATAATAATAGGGTTTTTCATTATGGAGGGAAACCAAAGTTTGAACTTAGGTTTGGACTTGTTATAAAAGGTAACTCGAGGGAAGAGGAGTCTTTTCTTTCTCTTATCTCATTTGGTTCTCTTGGTTCTACTATCCATTGGTGCACTATACTTGTGATATCTTGCAATTTTGTATGTAGAATGTTCATTAAATGCTATTTTCAGATCCACACGTGTGAAATACAGTAGTTTAGATGTTGGTTTCTCTACATTGGCAAGATTGGTGATATGTTGTCTTTCTAACCCAAGAGCATTTTGTAGATTTGAATCTTAATTGGTCTGAAATCTTTCACATAGGTGACCCCTTCCTGAAACTTCTCACCACTCAAGAAACTGAGAATACATCTATCTCATGAAGGAATAAAGAATAAACACTACACACATTCATCCATTCCCTTCTTAAAACTCAAAAGAATTTCTAACCAATAACCAAGGATTAACCACTTCTATCGACCAAGAATTCACTCTCACATGAAATTCATCACATGTACATCTACACTTCCAAGCAATAAGCTTCCTCTTATAAGCGCTCACTCTCAAATACTCTCTCACAACCAAATTTACCAAAAACCCTTCCACACCAAATGCCAAGTGGACCCTATGATATATAGTAGTTTCCAAGGTTTTTCCTTTGAATTGCAAGCTTGTTACTTTTCATGCAAGTCCAAGGACACCAAAACATAATGGAGTGGCCAAGTGGAAGAGTAGAACTTTATGTGAAAGTGCCAAAGCCATGAGGTTAGGTGCTAATCTTTCAAAACTATTTTGGGATCAAGCCTTGTTGTGTGCTAACTTTCTATGCAATAGGTGGCCGAGTGCTATATTGGATGGAAGAACACCTTTTGAGTTGCTATTGAAGAGGAAGTCGAGTGTCAAATTTCTTAAAACTTTTGGATGTACTTGCTATGTCAATATAACTCTTGTTGATAGGACAAAGGAGGATCCATTTACATTCCTACTACTAATAAGATGCTTGTTGGTAGAGATGTCAATTTTTATGAGGGAAATATTCTAAACGTGTCTTCAAGTAATAACGTTGTGGATGGATCTAATATTCTTGATGGTGATGACATGGATCCTACTTTAGATGGTGATGATGAAGGACTGTGGAGCCTCATGATCTCACATTATCCAAAATTCTTGTTTATATTGTAAAAATTTTCAATTTTTATACATGTAAATGTGCTATAGTGCCTAGATTCATGTAAAGGCCTATTTGCACTTGTAAATTCATATTTAGCTTAGAACTCGCGATGTTTTGTGCGATGTTCTATAGAGACATAGTAGCGGATCTCAACTGACATCTTAACAGTTTGTAAATGACATTGAGGCCGGTGATCGTTCCTATAAGGTCGACACTTCGTGCCATTGTACTTATGCATTTGCACAGATCTGAGTATCAATAGAGAGAGAAGAGAGCCAGTTTCTATAAGCTTGAGCATTCTTTCCCTTAGCCATCTTTTATAACATTACTTCTTATCAATTGAGCGAATACACTCTATATATGATTTGTAACTGTTTGTGATACTGCTCTGTCTACGTCACACATATTTCTCATGTTTTATTGAATTTCAGTCACACTAACGTGGATTTTCAGGCGTCACCGGAGAGCCACAATTTTGACTAATGTGTGCAGGGATTGTGGAATATTTGAGATCTATCTCAAATAAAGTTGCAAGTTTTTCACATAGGAAGGTAGTACACCCTTGAAAATACCTATAGTGAAAGAGAGTAGCAACATAAAGTTTGATTGGAGCAAGCTCAAACATATAATTGTCCAATAACAAGATCTCCTAGAAGCAAGTGAAAGACTAAGTACCTCTAATTATTCAATATGGAAGGTAAGAATGGAGTCTATTCTAATACTCCAAGATGTTATGGACATAGTACTTGGTATTGAGGAGGAGCCTCAAGCACAGCTTGAAATACCAAAGTATAAGAAGAGAGCTAGAATGGCTCTACACTTCATTAAAATGAATGTCTCAATGAGATTCTGAGAGAAATAGGATCTTGCTCCACTGCCAAAGATGCTTGGGATGCACTTAAGTCCATCTATGAAGCTAAGAAAGAGAGAGAGAGAGAGAGAGAGAGAGAGAGAGAGAGAGAGAGAGAGAGAGAGAGAGAGAGAGAGAGAGAGAGAGAGAGAGAGAGAGAGAGAGAGAGAGAGAGAGAGAGAGAGAGAGAGAGAGAGAGAGAGAGAGAGAGAGAGAGAGAGAGAGAGAGAGAGAGAGAGAGAGAGAGAGAGAGAGAGAGAGAGAGAGAGAGAGAGAGAGATTTGTACAAAAATTGCAGCAAGAAAATGTAGAACTTCGAACAAAATATGAGTCATTGAAAAAAGATATTTCAAACATTATAATTGAATCTAAAAAATGTAGGTAACATTGCATTCTATTCGTTTTGAGAATTTAGAGTTACTGAAAGATGTGAAAATATTAAATTAGAAAGCTAAAAATAAGAAACGAAAGTGACAATCTTGCAAGGATATTCAGAATCTCTTGAGAGGGGGTCACCAAAATAGAAGGATTTGTATATTCAAGTAGGTTTTTAATTTATCTCAGATGCCTAATTGAATATGATTATGCATCTTTGTTTTTTCTCAATGCAGATCTGCATTGGTTGCAAATCAAAATATCAGAGATAATGATTCAATCAGAAAGACATTGGTTTGTATATTAACAGATAAATCAACTAAATCTATGTTGAAGAATAATAAAAGTCCACATATAAAGTCTAAAATTGTAGAGGGCTTGATGATGGAGATACAAAAATTCATAGGTTGATACTATAATGCAAGGTGCTTGTAATTCAATTGGGTATAAGCAGGGAAGCATATTATACAATTTTTAAACTTATCAAAGAAGCATTTAAGCAAGTTTATATTAAAAAGGTTTCTCTTCCAAGGTCATATCATTTGAAGCTTGAGTGAAGTAGCTTAAATATAGGAATGCATAAGATTATAGATACTCCATTTCATATTGAAGAGACATATCAAACTAAAGGAAGATCAATTTCCTACAATGCATCAAATAACCTATTTGTGGATGTGAATCAATTACTAAGATATATTATTGTTTTTTATGAAATCACAATGGAAAAGGTAAGTAGTAAAATAATCATAGTGCTTAAGTTAGATGAGTCAAAAATAGTTAAAGAGAAAAAGATGCAGAGGGTTAGTATAACTCTCATGAACGTGGCACTTGGACAATCAATCGAGCAGGGAGATTTTAACTTCAGTGTCTAGTCAAAAAACAATATCTGGTGGTTGGTAGCTTTCTAGGTATATTTGCTCATTCAATAATGAATTATGATTGAAGTTTTGAATCAAACTAATTAGCTATGTTGATTTCTGAATCTAATGCTACATTTCTATTGATAGGTTCTAAAAGAGGATCATGATATTTTATCATGGATATTCTACAGAACATCTTATTCTCGGATTATTAAAGAGCATAAGGATGGTGTACAACTCAATGTACCTGAAAAAGAAGATTTCAATGTGGAATGGCATTTGGCAGGCGATTTGAAAACTTTGAAATGCATGTATAATATTTCTCATGGAGTGACGTCTAAGAATCCATGTACATACTGCATGAAACTAGCGAAAGATGCTACAAGAAGTACATGTATAACAAGAGAAACTTTGGATCCAAACTAGAAATTTGTATTGCCTATTCCATTGAAAAATGTACATATTTATACTCTTCATGCAGATGTGAGGATAATAGAAAAACTTGTTTATCTTCACATATTATTTGCTTGGAATACCAGAGAATGGAAATTTGCCATGTAAGCCAAGTATAGGAGGAGGAAACGCACAAAGATTTTTGTCAAACCACATAGATAAAACAACAAATATTGCACACTCTATGAAGGAGATCATTGTTGCAACTCAAGGTTTTGAGGTGAGAGGTCCGACTAAACTACAGAAAGTTGATGTGTGGAAAAAATTAGACAATATGATTAAAATCCTAAAAAAACATAAATTTACAAATACATAGAAACATATCATCCAACAGACTTGTGTGGAGTTTGCTGATGCCATATCAAAAGCATGGGGGCCAGATCACATCACGTATTACATGGTCATACTATGAATGTTCCTTAATTTCCTACCACTACTCATTTTAATTTTGCTTTTGCTATTTCTAATTTTCACTATTAGAATGCAAGATAGGGGAATGCGATATCATTAGTCTGGAGGTAAATCCTGGCCATTTCATCAACATTTAAAATCAACATTCTAATGTATTCTATTAATTGTGTGATTTTTTTCATTGATATGTTGTGTGCTAAACTTTTTGCAGTCACCCTAGCAAAATGACTTGTTCAGCTCTGGGTGATATACTTTGTATAATGCAAAGTTATTTTTTGAGTGGTACAATCTTCAACAAGATATTGATATTTCAAAGGTGATTTATTCTGTTTGATTTTGAAATCGTGATTATTTTTTTTATTTTGTAAATTGTCTTATCGTAACTAAAATGCGAATATTCTATCTTATAGTTTATGATTTGAAAATACACAACAGCCCAAGTAGACATATTCAGACAGGAAAATATCTTGAACATACTGGCAAGGGCAAGGTTCAGCCACCTCCTGATTTGTCTGGCGTTGCTGCTAATGTTATTATAGTAAATGATGTGATTAGTAAATAAAAATAAAAAAAATATAGATAGCACAAAAATGACATAGATACAAAATGTATAGAAATGATAGGAACATATACAAGTATATATCAAATGTAACTCCATTTTATTGAAATTGGGAGCCCAAAAAATATCTATTCATGCCCAACTTGGACATTCATTTATTGAATGACACAGATTTTACTGAATTGTACTTGAATCTATTGCTCTTCCACAATGGTGATTGTTGTAGGTAGTTCTTTGCAGCACATTATCAGCTCCTATCTTTTTCGCAACTGTAACAAGACACATATTAGTGAATGTGTCATTTTTCTTTAGTGTCTACTATTTTGAACAGGCGATAAACATAGAGTACTTACGAGTCTTCCGTTGATGATAAATTTGAAATAAGTGGGTAGATTGATTTGTAATAGGATGAGCTCTGCTCTGACATAATCAAGGCTCCTAGTCTGCTTTCCAAGGATGCAGCTATGGTAGACACGGAGGTCGACCTTACCAGAAGGATAGGCAAGATCAAGAGCCATGGATTGTCTGGACATGTTTGAGATAAATGCATAATTCAAGTGTCCTAAGCGATGATGCCATAGTAATGCTTTATTGACAAGGACAGAGATTTTCAAGGCTTGACTAGAATCAAAATAACAATGTGCCAATATATATAAGTATCCATGTCTCTTGTCGAGTGCAAGGATCTTATTACTCCTATCGATCAGACTCAAACTCCAACATATGAACTAAATCTATAATTCTACTTACTGATAACAAATTTGTAGAGAGTTTAGAAACATACAAGACTTTTGACGGTAGTTTGAATTGATTATGCAGGAATCTCAATCTTACAGTACCTTCACCTTCGATAGTGTGAGTACTATCATCACCAAGATGAACATACTTCTTTGTGCTGTAAGGCATATAGGATTGAAAATTCTTACGATGCTTGGTCATATGTTGAGTATCTCAGAATCCAAAAACACTTTGACCATAAAAGAGCCTTCATCCATTTCGACTTGAGGACATGCTGTAGCTGTTGTTGATCAAGTTGCTTGGCTACATTCTTCGCTTTGAGAATTCGATGACCCTGGATCTCATGGTTTGTGCGTTTGTAATACTTGCAAAACATCTTCTTCTTTGTTGAATGTGGATTTGATGATTGTTCTTGACTTTGAGTTTGTTTCTGATTCGATGTAGACTATTTGGAGCTTTTCTGCTTCTGTCGTTTCGAGCCCTTGTTGACATATAGAGCATGAGACAAAGAGGTAAACAATGTGTTTTGACTTCTTTGATAAGAGTTAAATCTGAGTGTCATGATGATCATCACCCAGTTCTCATATATAGAGGGCAGGCTTGAAAGCAATGTCATAATTGTGTCTTGATTGTCTATGACTGATCTGACAGTGGCCATCTGTTGCAAGAGATTCTTAAAGTAGTTAATATGATTATGAAGAGAATCACCATTTGACATCTTGAGTGTGAAGAATTTTCTTCGAAGATGTTACTTAGTAGCTACGTCTCTCACATCATATAGTGAGCTCAAGATGTCCCAAATTTCTTTCAAAGTCTTAGCGTCAGCTATGTGGCCAATTTGAGTATCTGATATATTGAGGATAGTAAGCACAAAAGCTTTACCATCCTTTAATTTTCATTTTGCGTCTTCTGTGTCGTCTTCTTGTAACAACATCCCATAACTCGTTGGCGGTCTTCATCTTAAATTTTCACAAATGATAATTGGATCCATTCACCTTGTTTGCGATAAGACCAGCTTTACTTTGAGAATCCATCTAGAACTTAGTATGTTGATTGTATCGATGACGCTAAGATGTAGTGATGCCAACAATAGGAAATCAATTTTCGAATACTGAAAGGATGAAAGGAACTGAAGAATATAATATCAATTTGATATCGCGAAAGATATCAAGTATTAGAGCTTTTCGCTTTGATATCGAAATAGTCTTAGGCCTTGAAGAAGAATCAACGCTCTGATACCATGTAGGTATGCTCTGATATCATGTCAGAAATAGGTGAGTAATAGAATGTGGAAACTTCCTACTTCCAATGCATGACTATGCCTATCAAAAATTGAACAAAGCAGTAGTGATGGAAATCACGTTCAATCTTTAGCAACTAACTTTCGTTTGAAAGAGTAATTTTTGAGTGGGCCAAAATTATCATAATCTAATTTTCATATGCTTGAGACAGACTAGTCAACAGTGTCATGACTGCTTCTAAATCTTCTATCTTAGTTCCAATAGATATCATTTGATCAAGAAGTGTCTTGAACTAATTAATGTGATTCTAGATTGAATCACCTTCTACCATCTTGAGTGAGAAGAATTTTTTCAAGTGTAATTTTGTCTCTCTTTCTCTCTAAATTTTCTCATCTTTTTATTTGTTTCGGTGTGTTCCTTTTTGTAGATTCTGTAAGCATGACAAAAGTCTCTATAAAATTTCCAATAGGGCATCGCACAACCACTTTGATTGTCATGCCCATTCTAATTTAACACCCCCCCCTCCCCCTCGAATCTAGTTGGTGAAGTTGTCATCAACAAAAATTTTGGTGGCATGGCACTACCACACATCTATCATCATAGACATTGCCACACAATTGCCACAAAAACTATCATGAGCTCAATGGGACAAACATGGGCCCCGTCTTATGTACATGGCAAGATGTTTGGCAAAGTGCTCGTCTTTGTAGTTGTGTTTCAAACCACCAAACCATCATACCATATGAGGTCCCCAACCTCACATTATTATGATTAATACATGGGTCAAGTTAGGCATTCCAACCTCTCATGAGATTTTACTCCAAGGTTAAGGGAGTTTTACCCTTAAATGAGTTCTTTCCAAAACTTCAACTTATAGAAGTTGAGTTTTCATAACATGTGTAGAATTTTTTTGTAAGTTTAATTTATACTTCCCATAGTGAATGAAATGGGTGGGTTAATTAAGAGGTAGGCATTGTAGCTTAATTTGTTGGTTTACAATAGGATCAAAATGTTCGTATTTAGCTTTGTGCAAAGCATGATAGAGCTTAGAGCCAATGATTATGTGACTATGCATTATAATGTATGAGTAGGGTTGTTGAAATAAAAAATGATTTGTTTTTTCACCAGGTAGTTAAAGCTCCTTGAGAAATTGTTTTAATATGGGGTGTAACATGTAGTTTGGATATGATAATATTCTTGTTGATAATCTTTTTGAATTATATGGAAACTAGTTGAACATATTTTTAGTTTGTGTCGCTAAGGTTTATGATGAAGGGGTTATTTGAGGCATGTAGTGGATAGTGATTATATTAACTCATTTGTAATTGTAAAGTTTCAAGTATGTAGAGAGTCTTTTTAGAGGTTGCATGCCTTATTTGCCAAACAAATATTTTTTTTGGATTGGCCTAAAATCTAGTTGAAATAAATTATATCTAAAGAGTGGAGAGGGGTTTTTGGACTTTAAGCTGCTGAAAATTTGATAATTTTGAGGGTTCGATGTTGTGTTGAATTCTTTGTAGCATTGTGGTTATTCCAAGATATTGTAGTATTTTGGTTTTTATGACCTTGTCTAAGTAATTGCAAGGGAGGCTGACGATGCAAAATGTTGAAAATAGATGTTGGAACTTGGTGGTCAAAGTTGGATGCACTCTAGAGTATAGTTTGACATTAGTCTTTATTTATCTATAAAATTTATAAGTTGTTGAGTGTTATTTGATACAGACGTGATTTTAAAACATGTAGAGCTTTTTAGAAAAGCCTATGCCATGATTTCATAAAACCATAGCAAGAAAGAGAAATAATCAAAAGAGACATTTTATAAATTTTTGAAGAAGTAGATGGTGGGCGCTAATCAATTAAGATTTTAATTGGTTTAAAAAACCCTTTTTTTCATTTTATTAAGTTTTGTAGTTTATTTTGTCTGAAGTAGTTTTGAAAATTCTTGATTTTTGTTTTTGAATGGAATGGTGATATTTTTTGAAAGAAAAAATGTATGTCATTCTGTGGTTATTATAAGTGTAAAAAGGATAAAAACTATTGTTTGTAATTGGTAGTAAGATTAGATGGAATGTTTCAACTTGTCAAAAATTATGATATGTTTGTGGCATGGTAATAATGGAATGCGTCAAAAATCATTAAGCATGGACCCTAGCCATAAGGAGTCGAATATTTGTACAATTGATCATGTCTTTAAGCTAGTGCTATTAACATACTAGATTTAGTCTTGTCATGCATGTGTGAATTAAGTTAAATGCATTACTTTAATTATTAATGTACAAAAACAAGTCATTAACATATGGTACATTATAAATCTATTTTTGAATATGATTTTTGAGTCTTGTATAGTAAACTAGCATGCTCTCAAAGATGAAGTCATTACAATATTTTTGACCAAGTCATGAGAAGAAAATATTTTTAGTAATTGTGGAGAATTAATTTTGTGATTTTGTGATTTAGACACAAATCAAATTATACTCATAAAATCATGTGGTTTAAGTTGAAGGTCTTGATATAGATTAGTATATATCAATACATGAAGACATGACAAAAAAAATTCAAAAATAAAAAGGTATTTACTTTAGATTGACATTAAGTTTCAAGCGTGATTCTATTTTAGTATGTCTTGTGTTTAAAATAAATATTAGTCATTTTCAGTTCTTAACTAAATTTAATTAATCTCTACATTTGAATGCTAGACTCCGCAATTTCAATTGCACTTGTGCATTGTGATGCTATAATAATTGAATATCACATTTGACTTGAGAAAATAAACTAGTAAGTAGAGTAAATCTCAAGCACAAACATGGCTTTTCTAATAAATTGAATGCCAATGATTGCATTGCTACAATGACTTGAATATCGACAAGTCTCAAATTATAAATCACCGCTTGTTTACTCTTTAATATATCCATCAATGAGTGCCAAAGCATGAGCTTCATTAGACCTTTCTAATGAAGTGTCCGCCTGTCACTTTTTGACTCACTAGAAAAAATTCCACCATGCAAACTTAATTGTAGAATTTCTAGTCATCCACTTGCTAGCTATGATTCAAAAACACATGGTTGCATGCCCTCTCTGTACCCTTTATATTAATAATGCAACTCATTTAAATCACAATTGCTAATCTTCATCAATGATAAGACTTCCGAAAACTCCAACTTTGAAATAAACATTTTGTGAAATATAGTCAAGTTACTAGTGTCATGCCCACGACTAGTCTCGGGGAGCGTGTTTATGCTAGGGATCAGTAGATCGACAACTCGTAAGTTAATTGTGACCTAAGGGAATTGGGGGCCTTATGTGTATAAGGTCATAATTAATGGTTGTAGGCCTAAACTCATGATGGTGGATTTGTATGGGTCTATCAGTGAGTCATTGGGAAACTAGATGACGTGGTCCAGATAGGTTGCAGAGGTGTTCATTGAGGTGTCACAGTGCCCTATTAGTGGTGCAAGGACCTTGGAGGATATAAGTATATTGAACTTTATAATTAGAATTCCCTTACGAGTTCTACTTTGACCAATCATATTGACTCCACTTGGATATTCATCATTTATGACCACATTCCATTGCATTTCAATTTTCAAGCTAATGCAAGTGTTTACTGGAAGATTTTTTTGTGATACACAGATTTAGCCTACTATCCCAGAGGGAATGGCCAAGCTGAATCTTCCAATAAGATTTTCTGCACAATTATGACAAAGATAGTTGAAGCGAGTCGGTCTGATTGGGAATATAAACTGCATGCAGCTTTATGGGCATTTAGAACCGCTTACAAAAATAGTACAAATCAAACACCTTTTCAACTGGTCTATGGTCAAGATGTTGTCATGCCACTTGAATTTTTAATCCCATCCTTACGCATAGCAGAAACGGAATGGTTAAATGATGATCAGTCTTTACAACTCCGTCATGAAGCGTTGCAAAAATTATGTGAAACCTGATTGATGGCATTTCATGTCTTAGCAGCATAGAAAGCCCGCCGCAAGGCATGGCACGATCGTCGATTGCACAAAAAAGATCTGAAACCAGAAGATCTTGCATTGATGTACAAAACCAAGTTGATAAAAGGAAAGTTGAAGTTTACCAGTGAAGGCCCATATAAAATGAAAGAAATCATTAACTATGGTGCAGTAATTCTTGAGCACTACAAAACGATTTAATACTCTGGTGAATGGCAGTCCATTACGCAAGTTTTGGCAATTTGCTCCGCCAGTTCAGCAAGCCTGATCTCAATAGTTATTTTGTTTTTATTTGTTTTGCAATTTGTTGTTTTCCGTATTTAATTTGTTGAGTTTATTGAAAAAGACAGTTAAAAAAAAAAAAGAGGAAAAGAAAAATTGAGAAAAGGCTGATGAGCAAAAGTCAGAAAAGTCATCAGCATGGGAAAAAGGAGGGACAGTATTTTTTGATGAAAAATGACTTAGGAAATCACCGTTTTGGTCAGATTTGGCCTATACAGTTCAAAAGGCCCATCAACGTCAAGGACCAGATCCAGACCTTCTTAAAGCAACATCTGCATGAGTCCTCGTGTGGTGGATGGATTCTGAAGTTTAAGACCTCTGAGATAGAGGCCGACAAAATACTTGCATTGGGAGAGTAGCCAGCATGGAGAATTACAGTTTTTGAGAAAACTCCGGAATCAATCAGGAGCTACATTGTCAGCCCTCACCAATTGCGGGTCGATCCCTATTATGTGCCAATGCCACGAAGGAATAAATGGAAAGATTTGGGATTGGCTATGGACAAGATCACCATCCATATGCCCAATTGGCCAATCATCCATCAGCCCTACAACTGGACCATATCAGTGGACTTCCACCGGGCTTTACAAGCGTATCAGAGGGAGTATGTCCACTCTCTAGACCCAACGGTGCGACAAACAACACTATTTGTAAAAGATCTAACTCTGTTGGTGTCAGTGGCAAGTAGATGGGACGATTGCCTCCCTCCTCTGGCATTCGATCCAAATAAGCCGATGGCCTCAGAGAATATCAAAGATCAACTGTTGGTTGCTCATTTATACTTTCATGCAGCAATGATGGGTGGCTCCTGGAAATCACGCTTCACATCATGGACAACCTCAAAGTGGATTGCAGGAGCCCATCGTTGTTTTCTACCACACAACTTGGATTTTAATACTACCCGCCTTGACTTTATAGAGAATGTGCAAGACCATTTAATCAAGATTCGGCGTGAAGCAAATAAAAGTTTCCAATAACTGCATATTGCAGGTGTCCTGGGACCGCCGCCAGTTTTGGTGGGGGATACTATTGGAGGTTTTGTGGATCCCAAGGCAACCCTAACCCTAGTTAATAAGTGAGAGGGATTTGGCACCCTACGTGTATAAGTCCAACCCGCTGATATAGATTTGATTAATTAGAAAGTCAATAAAAGGACTTTAGGCCTTTTTGCGGGACTTTAAATGTCGCAGGGCCTAAATGTCAAGATAGTGAATAAAGTTGGGTTTCTCTCCAATTTGGATGGTTTTCACACTTTCTAAAATTTGAATAATTAGAGAGGGAAAAATGGACCAATAGGATTCAAAGGCCAGGGTCCTCCTCTTTATTATAAAAAGGAACCAACTCGAGTTTCTCCTCATGTTCATTTCTACATTTCAATAAAGCAGATTGGTTCTCTTCAAAAATGGATTGATGAATGTCCTTGCTCTTCTTCTTTACTCTTCCATATCTCATGCTTTCTTTGGATTTTGCTAATTATTGGATCTGAATGTTATTGGGATTGAGTGTTATCATACTTTTTGAGAGAAAAAGGGAGAGAGAGAAAGAATAAGCTATCTTTGCCGTGGATGTGTAGTGTTAAGGAATTGTAGTGTTGATGTTTAGGGTTAATGGATGTTAGTGTTAGATTTGGGTCCTCCATTCGTGTTGAAATCTGAACTATATTGTCGCTCTCATGGGAACGAACCTACGCGTGACAACTAATCTCGTCTCTTTGATGCTAGATTGACTAGATCTTGGATTGAGATTAGGTAAGAAAAGAAACCCACTACAACATGTCATTATTTCACTTGCTACACTTTTTGGATGGCATTCATGGCAATTGGACATTACAAATGAGTTCTTGAATGTTGATCTTGAGGAGGAGGTGTTTATGGAGCAACCCAAGGGCTACATCTCACATGGCAAGCCAAATCATGTTTGTTTTCTACAAAAGAGCTTGTATGGTCTTAAGCAAGCACCAAAGAGTTGGATGCTAAGCTTAACTCTTTTTTACTTTTACAAATTTTCATGATGAGTGAACATGATCATTCACTTTACTATAGATTTGTTGGAAATCAAGTTTCGCTTGTAGTATCTGTAGAACAACTTCTTCTTTGTCTGCAGATTTGACTGTTCTTTGTGTTGTGCTGGTTTTTGGTTTGGCTTTGATTGCTTCGAGCCTTTCTTCTTCTTCTGCTTAGTCGTACTCTTGTTGGTGTATAAGGCATGAGAATCAACTGAAGAACTTGAGGCTTTGTTCCTCCGCGTGTCTTCCTACAACAACATAGTAATGACTCTCGAAAGAGTCAATTCTGGATGTGTCGTGATGATCATCACCCAGCTATCATATGAGCTTGGCAAGCTTGTAAGCAGTTGCATCACTGCATCTTGATTGTCTATGACAGATCCAATAGCGGCCATTTGCCTTAGTAGGTTCTTGAATTGATTGTTGTGATTCTGTAGGGAATCACCATTCGCCATCTTGAGGGAGTAAAATTTCTTCTTGAGATGTAGCTTGGAAGCTATATCTTGCACTTCGTATAGTGTGCTCAAGATGTCCCAAACTTCTTTCGATGTCTGGACCTCGGATACATGGCCGATTTGGGTATCCGTAATGTTGAGGATGATCAGTGCAAAAGCCTTTCCATCTGGCGATTGCTGCATCGTCTGCTTTGGGTTTCTCTTCTGCACTTGTAACAACGTCATACAATTTTTTATCCATTAGTACAGGTTTCATCTTAAATTTCCACAGATGGTAATTGGCTCCATCAAGCTTGTCCATGATGGGACTGGCTTTCTCTTGGGAATCCATGTGGAAAATTAGTCTAAGTAATAGGAAAAACTATCAGTGACTTAAGTATAAAAATTTGGTACTGAATTACAAAACAAGAAGACAATTACTCTATCCACTAGTAGAGTCTTGTACTGTGGAAGATTATCAGACTACGAAAATAGCTCTGATACCATGTTGGAGAAAGAGGGTGTGTTAGTGTGAGAAACTAAAATAGCTTGAAAAGCAAATGAACACAAAAAGAAACGAACTCGAAACTCGAACGAGAAATGAACTCGAACGGAAAGTTTTCGTACACAACAGAATGAGCTATATTACTCTTTCTCTAAGCATGACTACACCTATAAAAAATGAACAGAACTTTAGTGATAGAAATCACGATCGATTTGATTACGTAGCCAAACTTTTAAGTAACAAAACATCAGGAGAATAATTTGTCGTGAATAGCTAGACAAATTATTAATCACGAATGATTCGCGAAGAGTTAGATAGAGCTCGACTAATAATCAGTCGTGAATTAGTCATGAAAGACAAGACTGAATATTAGTTGTCAACAACAAGACTTATAATAATTCGCCAAGAACAGATTACGAGATTGAGCAACAAGAGAGTCAAACAGAATGAGGAAAAACATAGCAATATCAATACAAATCTAAACGTAGATCAACAAAGCTATTATCAGATTAAGTATGGCAAAATATACATGTTAATAATGCTGTGCAGCACAAGACAATAGCGGACGAAACCGCGTGCTCTACAAAGCTAATTCAATCTGTTTAAAGGGATGAACCTATTATTGGCAATACAAAAGAATCAATGAGCAAGGGATCTACTTCGTCTATCTCTGATAAGTTTTCGATGCTATTATTTTCACACACACTAAATACGCAAGTGGTATTCAATATATACGCAATTTTACAAGTGTGCAGATGAAGAAAGTACAAACTGGATGTGCTGTTTGTAGGAGATCATGGGTGGAGCGTGAAAAGGCCGCGACGTCAGCCTTTGCTGAAATGAATGTTAGTGAAGATGCAAAAAATGTGATACTATGACGAAATGTGATACAGGGTGCCTTCGCTTTTTCTAGGGCACCTTCGACATTTTGTAAGGGAGTGTCACCTTTTTCGCCAGTCACAAATCACGTGTAAAAACATAGTGTCGCATTTTTTTGTCTTTTTCGCCTGTGGAGATTTACTTGTATTTATGTAGACAGTTGAGTTTTTCGCCTATCTTATTTTACGTGTAAATATGCAGACTGTGCGACAACATGAGTAAAAATGCAGCTTGAATGGAGGCATATTAAAATAGGATTTAGGAGAGGTCCTTGTCTTTTAGACTGCTACATATTTAAACTAGTTTTTGCATAGTCTACATATTTGAATTGTTTGTTGCATAGTTCACGTTTTTCGCACCTTTGATAAAAATACAACAGTAGGTCTAAAATGACCCAGGACTTTGTTTTAACCGACCTTCGGCATTTTTGACTTTTTCACCACATACTCAGAAGGTTGACACTTCAGGTCAGACCGACACTTTGGGATATCCATATGCAATCCAAGGTCAAGATGAGTTATCAAGCATGGACGAACTATCTGACCTCAGCTACTCGGGTGTGCAATTTTCAAATTATCACAATCCACCGTCTCCATGCAACGTTAACAAAGACTTAGTTTAGCTTAAACTTAGCTAATCAAATCTTGTAATCTAATCCAGTATGATATATGTATTGGATAGACATGCGTAGATGACAATGAGAGACTTGAATGCAACACTCAGAGAGGTGCGTATCAAGGAAGTAAGATATCTCTAGCAGTAGCTAGTCCATTCATAAAAGAGAACACCTATCTTACATCGACGCGTTGATCTAGGAAACATACAACGCTCAAAAGAAATTCATTGTTTGTATACTTGATTTTGGATAATACAGACGAGTTACAGTTTATCTGCTCAATGTGCAATCTCTGAATGTTGTGATGCTTGTTCAATTTATCAGTAGATATATTTTCGCTGTCACTAGACATTATCTATTGTTCAATAGCTATCTATTTTTCGGAGGATGATTGATCATGGTTTAAGACAATAGCTTTGTCCGACAGATTGGTTCCATATAAGCTATACATTGGAATCGTTGCCTAATCCAGAATTGCTAGATTCACATCAGTGGTATCAGAGCACCTCCCGGTCTGACAGATCACATCAGTGGTATCAGAACAAGAAGATTCTGCCATAATCAGGTGTAGAACTTTACAAACCTTCAAGCCAAAGGTAGCGGGCCTTTACGCACAAGGAACTAACAAGACTCATTCAAATTTTCAGAAAATTTATGTTGCTCAGACACACAAGAACAACATCTTTACAATTTTCAAAGGTGCAAGATCACCAAATTCCTACAAGTCTATTACTCAAGAAATCATGGGCAAGAATCACACAACATATGGCACTTAGCATAATCATAGCAATCAATGTTCCTTGCCTTGTTCCATGCAAACTTAATAGTGTAAGCATTGAAGACTAATAATGGTGTGAGTACACCTTAAACAAATAAAAGAGTATTTCCCAAGCAAAAACATTGAGCAACAATAACAATTTATCACTCCTTATTTTCCTCAACCCAATAGACTTGTAGAGAGAAAGAATTGAACATTAGTTGAATATGCAAAGTGTATGCTTGCTCATGCATCACTTTTCAAATCTTTCTTTGTTAAAGCAGTATCCACAAAAATCTACATATAGAAGAAAAACTCCTTATGAAGCTTGGACATGCTCTTTCGGATGCATTGCCTTCATGCAAGTTTCAAAGGAGACTAAAAGGAAGTTGGACTCTAACAACTTCAAATCGATCTTTATTGGTTATTTCTCTTGAGACAAAGCACATAGGATGTATGATCTTGCTACTTCCAAAATATTTATGAGTAGAGATATCATATTTTTTCAAGAGTATTTTGTTGATTTAAAAGACAAGAGTATAATCCCATAAGGATCACAAAGTGCTCTTGCTATCAACACTCCAAAAATTCAAATTCCAAATTTGAACACTTCAAAAACAAGCTTATTGATAGCAATATTGAAAAAGACTTTGCAACCCAAGCATGATAAAATCAAGTTCAAGATATAGAGCCTATTTTGCCTCCCAGTAGGTGAACAAGAGTTTGAATGTAGCCTATAAGATATATTGATGAGTTTGCTTGCAATTTTCTTGAAGATCCAACTATGAGTAATGAAGCACTCACTTAATTTGAATTAGATCTCTAGAGAGAAGCAATGGACATAAAATACAATTTTTTGAGAGAATACACGATCTAGACAAATTGTTGAATTACTTTTAGAAAAAAAAAAATGTAATTGATTGAAAATGGATATTCAAAACCAAGTACAAGGGGGATGAGAGCATAGATTGAAAAAAGGCTCAACTAGCAATAAGGGGATTCTCTCAGATCACCAATATTGACTATTTTGAAATTTTTAGCCTAGCACTTAAAGCATTCTTTGATTAAACATTTACTCTCATGCTGTGGTAGCTAATCTTGAAGTTCATTAGTTAGATGTTCAAATAGCTTTTCCCAGCTAGAGAGCTTTGTGCTCAATGGAAAAGCAAATCATGTATGCAAACTCCACATAGCACTTTATGGCTTGAAGCAATCTTCTAGAGCATAGTTTCAGAGGATATTTTCTTTCCCTCATTCAATGTGGATTCAAACCAAGATCTGTAGATTTGAATGTTTACTTCCAAGTTGTTCAACAATCTTTTATAATCACCACATTGTATATTGATGAAACATTATTGTTCAACAATGATGTTTATCCTATAAAGGATACAAAAAAGATGTTGTCTAAAAAATTGGAGTACATGACAAACCTTGTTGAAGCTCATTACTATCTCAAAGTCTAGATTCACATAGATGGTGAAAGAAAATCATTTTATATCACACAACAAGGTATATTCAGAATATGTTTTCTAAAAACAATCTTATGAATTACAAGCTTGTTTAGTCACCCATGGATCTAGGTTTAGTAGTCCAGAAAGAAGTGTCCTCAATCAAAAGAGGAGAGAGACGGTTGATGGGAGATAATCCATATCATTTTATCTCTCATGTATGCAATGGTTTGCACCAAACAAGATGTTGCAATCGCTATACTGAATTCATTAAGCCAGTTCATGGCTAATAATATTCAATCAACGATAAAACTATGCATTTGCTATAGAGGAGTTGATGTTGATCAACTCCACACATTAAGTGAATACACTGATGCAAGCTAGGCGGAACATATAAATACTTGTAAATCCACATTTGGATTTACCTTCATACTCAATAATGATCCAATCACTTCCAGTAACTGAAAGGAAACCTATATTGCTCTATCGTTAGCAGAATTAGAGTATATTGTAACTTACAAGCCATTAAAAAAATGATATGGTGAAGAAACTTGTTATTAGACATGGGCCTAAACAATGTGCTTTGACCAATATTCTATGTGATAATCAAAAGTGCAATTGCTTTATTTGTCAATCCTATATTTCATTCTACAAGTAAGCATATTGAAGTTGAATATCACTATGTTAGAAGTGGAATTTTCAACAAGGAAATAAGCTTGATGTTTTGTCAAACACGGTACATGGCAGTAGACAAATGTACAAGACTATTGATTGTTGATGCTACCACAAAAGATTGTAATGTTGAATTTGATGATCAAGGCTTCCATGGATTGATATTAAAGGGAGTGATGAATTTATTACTTCTTTAATCTGATTTGTAATATACATCAATTCATTTAATCTATGAGATTCAAAGTCTATCGAAACTATCAGGATTTGAATATAGAAAAGCCATAATTCTACAAATTCACATGTAAATCAAAATAAAGAAAAATTCAAATTTTAGAAGTTGACTCAAATCAATCTTCTTCAATTCGACCTATTCGACATATATTTATTCATCCTAATCGATAACGGCTCGAGAATCTCAACTATCAATTCAACCTACTCCAACCACCATCGAGTTGAATCTGTTTGACACTTCTTATTACGAATCAAGCTCCTTATGCTAAAATCATCTAAATCGAGCCATACTACTTTGGATCAACTATTTTGAGTCACCTACAAAATTTTGCATATGCATGTGGGTAGTTCAAATTGACATATTCAAACATTGGATCATACGGAAGGGTTAAAGATCAACTTTAAAGGGTACTACTACAAAGTCACAATGGATCACATGGCGACTAGATCTATCTTGTAAACATATGGTTTTATATAAACATTTTGCTCATCCATATGATGCGCTTGAACCATGAATACAATGCTTTTGGCACAAACTTGCAATGTTTGAAGTTAAATAGTTGTAAAAATTTTGTGCATAAGAAACTAATTAAGATCTTTGGTTTACGTATTGGGAATGGACTTTTTAGAGAACTTATCATAAAAGAAAAACAACTATAGATCATGGGGAGGCTCTTAGGTTGAGCCATGATTGAATGGTCATTGATCCCGGTGTAAATATCACTTGAATTTTGTATCACAAGCGTACACTATTGGCAAGGCATATTACGTAATGGCCACAATTTTTTACATGCAATTTGTTCTTTGCAAAACTTTCATGGGCCAAAATCTCTTTTTGAAGATTTTAATCAACTTCAAAAATTGGAGCTTGTGAGCACGTGACTTTCAAAAGTGATCATGTGCTTTGCATTTGTTTTGTAGTGGTGTTTTTAATGAACTTGATGATAAGCAAGCCACATATTCCACCTAAAGTGGCAAGAAAGAGTTGTAACCCCAGGACCCCTATATTAGTGAGACCAGGTTTTTCAGCAGGATATATGGGAATTAAAATGAGAAGTTAAATGCTGTGCACGATACTTTACTTATTTTGAATGTCAAGTTCTGTTGAAAAAGATAAGAGTTTTCATCTATAGATTTTTTTTTGTTATCTATGAACAATTATTGCCATATTGCCAAGGCAGCTACCATTGTGGATTTCCGCAAAGCACTTGCTTAACATAATCTAATGATCCTGATCTACAATATAATCCTGTTGCTAATTTCCTCGACATGTATATATTTTCGAGAAACTGTGAAGAGATAAGGGAGCATGCACTACTCGTTAGAGCAGTGTGGTAGTGTTCAACTGTACGTGATATGATCTTGGTATCATGGTTTTGCTCCCTTCACAGTTTTCGGATTCTCCACTAGCTAGCAAGCAGCAGCTGGTGTAAATCAGGAGGAATTAGAGAGGACTGAAAAGATTGGAGCTCATAGGAAGTGTAGTAGTAGCAACAGCTGAGCAATTGACTCTTGTTTTGATGAGGTTGCCACCAAAACTGAAGAGCAATGAAGCTTTGGAAACTTCGGTGGACGATCTGGTGCATCAGAAAAATGAAACGAGCGTAAGAGTTCGTAAAGTGCATCCAATAAATGAACTGACCTTGCAGATTCATAAAGAACAGCTTGGGCTGATCGATTGCAGGCAGCTACAGCCTCCTCGATCTCCAGAGGCCTCGAATGTCCGAGGCCAGATGCACGGGGGTAAACCCCCTCCCTCCCCTCACAAAGACTCTCAGATCAATCCCAGGACGGCCTTAGGCTCCCCTCACCCTGTCACGACTGTTGCTGGCACACCTTTAGCATCCCCAAAAGCTGTTCCTCCCAAATCTGATACTTCCTTGTTATCTTCGAAGCTGATGCCAACAATTTCTGGCACTCCTCTAGCATCTCCCAAACGGCTGAAAGTTATCACAAGAACGCCTTTGACCTCTCCAAAAAAGCTATATCCCCAACCATGTGGAGTACTACATGCGAAGGACATCTGTCCTGTGCTTTACGCTCAGGAAAAGCAGTTAGAAGCAGTTTCCTGTTATGTAGAACTTTTAACAGCTTATGGTGCTGAGCGTTCAGACGGCAGCACACTGAGTTTATCTCCAAAAGTAGAGCCTGATTTGCAGGAAAACCGCAAAGTAGAACTCTTAAACGAGAAGCCAGTTAAACCCGACGTAGATTGTGAGAAAGGTGAAAAGGTGTGCCGAGTGTGCCATATGCCTCTTAGCTACAATAAAGAGCAAGGTGAAGGAGTGGATCTGGGGTGTGCTTGCAAAAATGACCTAGCACTTGCCCATCGCCGTTGTGCTGAGACCTGGTTCAGGATACGGGGCAATAGGTGAGCTTAGATCCTTTCGCCTCTATGTGAATAAATCTATGCATCTCATATAGTCCTGCACCCAATACATCAGGTTATAAAAGAAGCAAAATATAAGACAGCAACATTTTTTGAAGTGTTTCTCTCAAAAGTTATGTGTTTGCCATAGCATGCTTAATACTGATTCTTACCTGTAACATCCATTACGCATAAAATTACTTATTAACGAAATCGTTCATGACTTATTTGACTAAGTTGGAAGGTTTGCACCTCTTAAAAGTGTTAAAGCGTTTTGGAAAGTGCACTTTTTTTTAATTATTGTCAATGATGAGTACTAGACTTGAAAGATATAAAACCTTTAATAGCATTCTGATTCTCGTCGTTGATGGGAGTTGTCTTTTTTCCCCAATGGATTGAAACTGACTACGCACCTTCTTAAATGTCTGCGTTCTCAACTGAAGTTCTAGACAGCTGCGGTTTCAAAACATGTTAGAACTTACAGCTAAGTGTTTAACGTTCCTCATGTAACGGTCTAAATCTGGTGCGGGATATCCAAAATCAGCGATGGCAGCGTCTATGGAAGTGTTCAAGATTTCATGGTTACGGTACTTGTGATAAGTTGAGGAAGTATCTGTTCAAGCTCAATATACATGGAATAAGCTATTTACTCTCACCGTAAATTTAATGCGAGAAAAATTTCCTTGTTCGAGAGCTTGAAAGCTGAAATCTGAGCATATGCATGTTTCAAGTTCAGAATACAGTCGGTTCGTGTCAGTGTAAAATGTTTTGTACTCAAGTGCACCCTTGAGTTCTAGTCCAGCTGACTGACTACCCCGGCTTTGGTCTGCTTTCATGTAGTGCAGAACTTGTGAAATATGTGGAGCTGCTGTGCAAAATATTTGTACCACAACCCAAAATTCAGGATTCTTAAGTCGCTGGAAAGAAAGAAGAATTGTGCATCCAAATCCTGTTGAAACAAGGTGGTGGAACCGCCAGCCACTTTGCAATCTTCTCTTGACATTTACTGTTGTTGCTTTTCTGCTGCCCTGGTTATTCCGTGTAAATATTTTCTCATAAGGTATACCTTACACGAAGACCAATGCATAGTGATGGAATGGTGCAAGGAGCTTCTGCATGGATCCTACTCACCAGCTCTACTTGATGTGGGAGTAGCTTTTGTGTAATATGAAAGTTAGGTGGCTTTGCTTGGCTATAAAGCTTGTTAAATGATGACATTGTAAATAAGAGAAACATTTAGAATGACATGTGAACCTTTACTATGTTGTGGGATTAGTGCTTGATGAGTACTCTAGATAGTGGCTTGGCAAGAAATGCGATAATTGGTTCTGGAAAATAGAAATTGGTTCTATATATTGTGATCAATTGCAAGTTCAACATGATATTGTCATTAGAATGACTATTGATGTTGCATGTGTTGCATGAGGCACTATTTGTCGGCTTTAATTTGGTTTCTAAGATTCATTCATCACTAATTGCCCAATAGCTTCTTTGAATCTTTCCACACATTGTCATATAGACATATAATCATGAGCAATAATAGGTAAATGAATTGTAACAATTTGTGCCAATCACAAGAAGTTGCACCCATGTGTTCTCCCATATATGATAAATGCTTGGGACAATGAATGTCCTTATGGGGTATGTTGAAAATTATGGGCCACGAATTAGGATAATGTCTCTTCATTTTCATTGCATTTCCTCTAACAAAATTAGTACCAAACTTTTTGAGCTCCAAAGACTTGCGAACGATACCCAATTTTTTTCACTAATGACATTAATGTTGTATACATACTCTTTTCTATGTAGAGGATTCTTTTATTTATTGAGCTTTATTAGTCATATAAGGGTCATTTAAGAGTTACGACAAGCCTTTGAAGGTTCATAGTAGCTTTGACCAAAACATGAAATAAAGGGCAGCCAAGAATAGTCCTTTCTTTCATATAAGGGTGGCTTTTTGTAGTTCACCCTTTATGCCAAAAACTTGCCCTTTCTTCCATGTCCTTTCATTCACAACATAAAGAGTGGCCAAAAAGTTGCCCTTTGTGGAACATGAAGCATGGCTAAATAAACCATCCTTTGTACAACAAAAGAGGTGGTAAAAAAACTCACCATTCATAAGGAAGAAATGGTTGTAAAAAAATTTGCTTTTTGTGTGAGATAAAGGGTGGGAAAAAGTTAGCCTTTGTGCAACATCAATGGTGTAAAAGTAATCACCCTTTATGTGAATGAAAAGGTAGCCAAAAAGACCATTCTTTTTGCAAGAAAAAGAGCAGCTGGAATAGCCGCCCTTTGTGTAGCATAAGAGAGGCCAAACAAGCCTCCTTTTATGTGGAAGAAAGGGTGGCCAACAAAATTGTCCTTCATGTAGCATTAGGGGCGGTAAAAAAGGCCCCCACCTTTTGTGTTGCATAAGAGATGACATTTTTGGCCGCCAAAAGGACATGGAAGAAATAACATTTTCAAAATTAATGACACATTTGACCGCCACCTTTTGTGTTGCATAAGACACTCACATTTTTGGCCACCAAAATGACATGGAAGAAATAACATTTTCAACATTAATGGCACACTTCAAAAATCGTTAGTTGTTTATAGCATGAAAATTAAAGCACTTTTCTTGCTACAAAATGGCCAAAATAATGATTTTTATATTACACAAAAGACTTTATTTTTGCAACCTATAATGCAGAAAAAGGGTAGTTTAAACAACAGTCTTTTTAAACAACCACATAAAAAGCCATCCTTTATGCTGCACAAAAGGCACAAAAATAATAGTGGTCCATGTGAAATGTAAAAAGTTAATTTATGTTGCAAGAGTGGATTCATACAACCACATACATGACAACTATTATGTACAAGAGAAACAAAAAGCCACAACATTCAAACTTTATCCATATGCTATTTCAAAATCAAAACCTTTTGCATTTTACTCCAAGAAAAATGATCATAGTCATGTCCAAGCTGAAAAAAACATAACTTATTGTTTTCAACACATAATAAAGCTACATATTAGATAGACATAGACTATCATATGATAATCCTAAAGAGTTGTCAATGAACAGTGTATATATCATTGCAGCCTTCAAAATTATCATATCTCTATACTTGCCTATTTGATGTACTTGCTTTTCGGCAATGAAACAACTAATTGTAGAATCTCTAATTTGTGCACAAGATTAATATTTGCTAGTTGCTTTTGTCATAACCACCTTGGACAATGCATACTTGAAAAACAAGACATTGCTCACTCATTTATATGTAAACATACATTCTCATCATGTTTCTCACAAATGTTGTGCTACAAACAAAAAACATTGACAAGATCAACACCACAACATAAAATTTTAGCACCATATACTAACCACAAAAATTAAATATGAATGATCAAACTAATAGTGCCTAAGGGATATTTTGATATCAACTAATTACTATATTGATAAAACTTTTACACTGTTTGGAAAAAAATATGCTTGGAGAAACATTGCATTGACCATTATATGCACGACATACCTCTAAATTTCTACTCATTGACCATAAACTAAAAACAATTCAACAAAGAAACAAACAAAGGTATATTCATAATGTTCTTAACAGATACAATTTGATGAATTGTAAATTAGCTCACTCACCAATGGATCCAGGCCTGCATTTGTCAAAGGACCAATGTCCCCAGACAAAACAGAAAGAGGAACAGATGAGAGAATACCCGTATCGATCGATACTTGGATCTCTCATGTACGCAATGGTCTGTACAAGGCCAGATATCTCTTTTCTTGTCAGCTCACTCATCCAATATATGGCTAATCCTGAAATTACCCAATCAAAGGCTCTTATTCGAGTCATGAGATATATTCAGGCTACCATGCACCAGTGCATCTACTATGGAGATGTCAGCAACGACAATCTTCATCAGCTCAGTGGATATTCTGATGCAAGCTGGGGATGAGATGTAGACCATTGTAAGTCCACATCTTGATTTACATTCTTCTTCAATGGCGGTCCTATTTCGTGGAACAGTCGTAATCAGACCTCTATCACACTTTCTTCTACTGAAGCAGAATATATTATTGCTTCTCAATCTTTTAAGGAAGCGTTTTGGTTGAGAAATTTGCTATCAGACATCAATCTGTATCAGTACAGCCCTACAATTTTGTTTTGTGATAAGCAAAGTGCTATTGCCTTATCGGCCAATCCTAGATTTCATTCTAGAAGTAAGCACATTGAGATAAGATATCACTCATCAGGGGCAAGGTTCTCGACAGAGAGGTGAGCTTAACGTACTGTAGAATGCAGGACATGGTTGTAAACATTTTTACGAAAGCACTCAGTGTTAATGCACACAACAGATTTTGTGCATTGCTAAGTCTGAAGATCAAGGCATTCACGAATCCAGATTAAGGGGGGGGTGTTTGATTTACTCCTCCTACTCTCCTAAATCCCAATTTTAATCTACCTCCATTCATGCTGCATATTTTTCTAATGTTGTCACGCAGTCTGCATTTTTACACAAAAAAAAATTTGCATAGACGAAGAAAAGGCGAATGAATCGTGACAATGTGTTCTTACACATGTCATGGTGACAGGTGAAAAGGGGACACTACCTTATTGAATGCCAAAGGTACGCTAATAGATAAGGCACCCTATAAATCTTATCCTAAGGCCATTCGTAAGAGTGACGTACTTTTGCGTCAACACCAATGTTCACTTCAGTACTGGCTGACGTCGCACCCTTTTCACCTTCACCCCATGCAGTTGTGCTAACAGATTGGACAACGATTGCAGCCACCCATGATCTCCTACAGACAGTACATCCACTCTATACTTTCACATCTGCACACCTGTAATATTATGTATATATATTGGATACCATCTGCGTATTCGATGATGATGATGATCAGATGATCAAGTGAGTGAAGAAGAGACCAAGAGAAGAGGTTTTATTCCTCATTACAGACAAAATAAGCTTTGTAGGGCACATGGTTTCGTTCGCTATTGTATTGTGTTGTGCCGCATTATTGACTTGTATACTTGATATACTTAATTTGACAGAGTTCATTTGTTCTGCATTTTTAGATCTATCAATATTGCTATGCTTATTCTTCATTCTATCTGATCTTTCTTGTTGCTCTTTTTGGTAATAGATGATCAACTTAGTCTTGTCTTTTGCGAATAATTTGCGACTAATTATTAGTTGAGCACAGTCTAGCTCTTCGCGAATCATTCACAACAGATTATTTGTCTTGCAATTCGCGACAAATTATTCATCTAGCGCTTCATCCATTTAAATGTTTGGCTACGTAATCTAGAATGACCGTGATTTCTATCACTTTTGTTCATTCTGATAGGCGTAGTCATGCTTAGGGAGAGAGTCATTTAACTCATTCTGCTGTGCACAAACATTTTTTGTTCGAGGTCACTTCTCGTTTGTTTCTTATTCGAGTTCGTTTCTCGTTCGTGTTCGTCATTTATTCTTCCTCCCTATCTCCCAACAAGAATGCTCAAGAGTATTCAAGCTTGAAAGCTTGAAAGAGAGAGAGAGAGCGCTAACTATTGTTTTTGCTTCAATGTTTCAATGCTATTGAAATGTAAAAATATGAGTAGGTAGAAACATGAAGAGAACTGTGGGCCTGGATAATGAGTTGGACAAAGATTAAAATGTTGATTAGTCAATTAGAAGGAGAATAATTTAACAAATATAGGTTGGCATTATAGTTGTAGCCAATCATTGGCATTGGCATTGATGGACATGCATTTGCCATCACGGGCGTGGACAAGCTATAGTATAGCTTTCATGCAGTTGGCTGTATTTGTAGGAGTCTATGTTTCGTACAAGAGTTGGAACCTGTTTGGTTCAGATCCACATGTGGTGACATTAGGAAGCCTAGAGGAAGTCACTCAGAGCCATATACCTCACTATGATAAGAGAGATATTGGTCTCGGGGTCCCGTGAGTGGCGACTCAAGGATGAGCTTGCATCGAGCGACACTCCTAGGAACCAGAAGGAGCAGGTGATGCTTTGGCGATCTACTTCGATAGTATGATGGTGACCTAGAGACGGGTCAAGCCTACTTGGAGGTAGTTGGCATGGAGTGTACCTAGTGTGGTACATATCTTGAGGGCATGGAGTGCATTACGAGGTGATGTGGATCCAGCATGCCCATGGTTGTGAGCCGACATGGATGGAGATGGTTTCTTAGAGAGTAAGAGCTGATACTTTGGCAAGTGATCAGGTGAGCTGCATGATTATATGCATAGTGGTCTCCAGGTTGGTGTCACATGTTGTGGTGAGATAGGCTCAGTGGTGGGAGGCCTATATATTGGTCAAATCAAAGTTGGCAACGTCAAGCATGAGAAGTTGAGCCTAGATGGGATGTAGGAGAGATAGATCATCATCAGTATCTATGGGAGATGAGTGAGCTACTTGTGAATAATTTGACCTAGTTTTGCTATTTTGGTCATATTTGTATATTTGGCAATTGAAGCCAATTTTCGTATTAGACTTAGAGTTTCAATTTTCAAGGTTGTATTAGCCTAAAATAATTTGAATAAACACTTTTAGAAAGTGTGGGAAACTGTAGAACACGAGTTTTTGGTAGATCCTATTTGAGTAGTAGAGACATTGAATCTAGTCATAATAATAGTAGGGTTTTTCATTATGGAGGGAAACCAAAGTTTAAAGTTAGGTTTGGACCTGCTACAAAAGGATGTAACTTGTGGAAAGAGAAGACATTCTCTCTCTCTTATGTCATCTTATGATACATGGTTCTCTTGGGGTCATCTATCCATTGATGCACTGTATTGGTGATATCTTGCAATCTTGTGTGTAGAATGCTTATTTTATGTTATTTTTGGATCCACATGTGTGAAATACAGTAGCTTACTACTTTTGTATAGGAAGCAACTTCATCATATCCTATGTTTGATGTTTGATCAGGCTCTTAGTGAGTTATTAAGATATTGTAAATACAACGATCCGATCACGATCATGTGTCCGCACACTGTGTGCAGTGATCTTACTTAACTAGCTACAAATTAAATAACTATATCTATTCCTTGAATGGATTTCACTCTTTCAAATATCTCTGATTTTGTGGAATCAGATAATTAAGACACAATGCGCAAGAACTCTGATTCACTCTCTCTACTTTCAACATCTCATTATTCTCACATATGCTCATGAATTGCCATTATGTATATACACATGAAACAGTTACAATGACTGCGTGGGCAACGAACGTGAAATGGTGCAGTTAACTAAAAGTACTAACGTGAACTGTGACGTGGTCTGTGTTGGACGGGGTGGGTGACGTGGACCTCAAACTCAAAGACTTTGAATTCAAAGTAGGTCAAAGAGGATGTAGAACTTGAAGACCTCAAACTCGAAGAGTTCGATCCTGCTTCTACTCTAGTTGATTGATTGCATAGACGTTCAACTTTAGAGAGTGAAATTGCAATGCTGTTGTAGAGAGAGAGAGAGAGAGAGAGAGAGAGAGAGAGAGAGAGAGAGAGAGAGAGAGAGAGAGAGAGAGAGAGAGAGAGAGAGAGAGAGAGAGAGAGAGAGTTCAATTCTTGCATATTTCTCATGATATCTTGAGTTCTAGTATGATAGAATGTGATTTTTCTTGTTGTACTTGAATCCACACATGAGAAATGTTGTTTGCTCATGCTTTTGTACGAAAAGTGACAGTACCATATCAGATCTTACATGACTTTAGAGTGCGTGGAATTCAAATGGTGCTTAGGGCTTATGATTTAGGGTTTGGAATAAGGAGCTTAGGTGTTAGAGTTTAGGGTAAGGGATCTAGAGAAAAGATTTAAGGCTAGGTAAGGACATGAGACTTGGGATTTGGGATACGAAGTTTAGGGCAAGGGCGTCGACTTAGGGCTTAAGGTCTAGAATTTAGGACCAAGGATATAGGGTAAACGGTTTAGGGTATGGGGCCCAAAATTTAGGATTTAGACTTGGGATTTAGAGTCTGAGGGCTTAGGGATTAGAATTTAGGGTTTTTGGGCTTAGGGTATGAATCTAAAGCTAGAAATTTGGAACACGGAGTTTAGGTGAATGGGAGATTTAAGGATCTAGGGTAAGGGCTTTAGAATAAGGGGCTTAGGGTTTAGGGGCTGAGGGTACATAGGGCTTGCAGTAAGGGGCTTAGGATTTAGGATTTAGGACTTAGGTCTTTAGGATTTAGGGTTTAAGGTAAGGGCTTTAGGGTAAGGGGCTTAGGGATTATGGTTTAGGGTAAGGACTTTGGGTACATGGATTTGGGGTAAAGCAACTCTCTAGGGTAAGGGATTTAGGGAAGAGGGCTTAGAGAAGATGGATAAGGGCTTTAGGGTAGGGTGCTTAGGGAAGATGGGCAAGGGCTTTAGGGTAGGTGGCTTAGGGTTTAGGGTTTAGGGGCTTCAGGCTTTGGGTTTAGGATTAAGAGCTTATGATTCAGAGCTAAGCGCTTAGGTCTAAGATTTAGGATTTAGTCAGGGATTAGGATTTAGGATTTAAGTTTAGGATAAGGGGTTTAAAGTAAGGGGCTTAGGGTTTAGGATTTGTAGTAAGGGCTTTAAGGTAAGGAGATTAGGGTTTAGGGCTTTAGAATATGGATAACAGCTTAGGGCTTAAGGCTTAAGGCTTAGGGTTTCGGGCTAACTTGGGATAAGTGAAGTTGTTGGGCACTACCCTCTGGTATCTCCACTATTTTTTAGGAGATACTAACATTTGAATTTTTAGCTGGGAGAACATCATGATGGTTGTTATTGGATAGAGGATAAAGAACAAAGGCCCAAAAAGCCTATGTTTTTCAAGGGTGGGCATCTACTTTTTAGGTGAATTGGTGAAAATCCAAAGCAACTTTCATAACTAAATATTTTACTCAATCTGAAGGGTACTACGAGGTTTTTTAAAATAATTAATTTCAACTAGAAAGTCTAAAATAAAATTGCATCTCCATGAAAGAAGAATAGGTTGTGAATAAAGTTTCAACTACAAAGGCTAAAATAAAATAGGTTGTGAAAAAGAAATAAGCTGTGAAGGTTTCAAAATGCAAGCCAAAAGACCCACTATGCACATTTGTGTGTGAAATGGGGATGCAAAGATGAAGAAAAAGAGAACAAATGTGGTTGCGGGGGGGGGGGGGGGGGGGGTGGGGGGGGGGCGGGGCGGGGGCGGGGCATATCCTAATGTGCCCCCTTCCGTGTGAAAACAGCCTAACATAACAACAATGCATTGAATGATGTGTGATCCATTGCCTCAATGAAGCTTGGAATTGCCTGCTCTAAGTGGAGGTTCAATCATGTTTTGACTGTGAGAAGAAAAAGACTAAAAGTTCTCGAAATGAGGTTTTCAAATAAAATAATATACCTGCTTTTATCTTTTGTTTTTTTTTTCAAATTAGTAACTTCGAAACAAACATTTTTATGCCACTAAGAAAACGTCACAGAAGATCAGTTAACTATAAAGCTGAATTCAATAAAAATGACAGGCTATTCATGAGTTTGCCACAGACGCTGAAAACATTACCATTAAAAAAACCAAGTTTGAGAAGCTTATTCTTATGTGGAAATGCCCGAGAAAAAAGGATAGAAGCACGCTCCAGAACTTATGTGACCTCTTTAAATTTCACACGTCGCAGTTCTTTTTTAACTACTAGCATTGAGACACACAATTTCTATGCTACTAAAAATTGCCCAGAAGATCAGATAACAAGAAAGCTGAATTCAGTACAAATAAAAAGCAAGAACAGTCAGTGTGCCACAATAGCTAAAATCAGTAGCACTAGTGGAGGTCAGATTTAAGTAGCTCAAATTTCATGTGGACAAGTGCGGAATTCAAAATGAAATTTTTACTAATGAAGATAGAGATGGGATACACGATTATAACAATGCTTTCAACACAGTTCGGTTGCACCGATGAAGAACCTCTAAAGATATGCCTCAGGTTTAATCACACTACAGAGATGACGCGCTTATTCTGAAAAAGCTGCACATAGCCGTCCTAGCTTTAATCTCATCTTTATAACTAGTTAATTAGCAGACTCACATAACAACTCAATGAGCAATAGGTTCTCTTCCAGAAGACACGAGAAATGAAGGAGGTAGTTGTAGAGGAAATTTGACTTCCTTCTGAATGGACACTTTTAAGTAGAGCAATGGAGTCGGGAGGCCACAGGCGAAGGGGGGTCTGTATGCAAGAAATGGCAATGGTAAACAGGTGGGTAGAGCCAATTGTGTAGTGGAGATGGAAGCTGATTGGTGTAGTCGGGGAGGGAGGTGGAGAAGACTGGCTTGTAGACAGGGGATGGCGAAGTGTAAGCGGGGGGGGAGGTGGAGAAGACAGAGGCTTGTAGACAGGAGATGGCGAAGTGTAGGCGGGGGAGCTGAGGGAGACTGGTAGACCAGAGGTTGAGGAGACTAGACAAGAGATGTGAACTGTAGACGAGGAAAGGTGGTATGTATACAGGAGATGGTGACGCGGAGGAAGACTTGTAGTGTACCGGAGGTGGAGGAGACAAGAGGTTTGTAGACGGGAGAGGGGACAAGAGATGGCGAATTGTAGACGGGAGAGGGAGGTAAAGGAGATAGGTTTGTTGACGGGATGGCGAAGTGTAGACGGGAGAGGGAGGTGGAGACAGGTTCCTAGACAGGAGATGGCGAATTGTAGACGGGAGAGGGAGGTGAAGAGACAGGTTTGTAGCGTAGACGGGAGAGGGAGGTCGACGAGACAGGTTTCTAGACAGAAGATGGCGAATTGTAGACGGTAGAGGGAGGTGGAGGAGACAGTGGTTTGTAGACAGGAGATGGGGAATTGTAGACGGGAGAAGGAGGTGGAGGAGACAGAGGTTTGTAGACAGGAGATGGGGAATTGTAGACGGGAGAGGGAGGTGGAGGAGACAGTGGTTTGTAAACCGGAGATGGAGAATTGTAGACGGGAGATGGAGGTGGAGGAGAGAGAGGCTTGTAGACGGGAGATGGAGAATTGTAGACGGGAGAGGGAGGTGGAGGAGAGAGAGGTTTGTAGACAGGAGATGGGGAGTTGTAGACGGGAGAGGGAGGTGGAGGAGACAGAGGTTTGTAGACAGGAGATGGAGAATTGTAGACGGGAGAGGGAGGTGGAGGCGAATACTTGTATACAGGAGACGGTGAAGAGGATGGAGACATGTACATCGGAGGTGGAGGAGACAGAGGTTTGTAGACAGGAGATGGAGAACTGTAGACGGGAGAGGGAGGTTTGTATACAGGAGATGGTGAAGGAGACTTGTAGACCGGAGGTGGAGGAGAAAGAGGTTTGTAGGAAGGAGATGGCGAAAACGAAGGAGACTTGTAGACTGGAGGTGGGGGAGAATAAATTGGCGATTTGTAAACCGGAGGTGGGGAAGAGTATACGGGGGAGGGCGTGTAAACTGGAGATGGGGAGGGAGACTTGTAGACAGGACCTGGGGATGAATAAACAGGCGTAGGCGGGGGGTAGTACTGATCACTTGGGTGGAGTTTGCGCGCTACTCTGCTCAGAGCGCATGGAGAACGTAGAGTTGCGGGTCTGAAGATCAACGGACTAGCGTAGAAATTGCGACTCGATTCGTTAGTTTCAATTTCCTCAGCACCCGCTTCATCCGTGGCAGCAATGTTGCAAGTAGAATGTTTACTTGTTAATAACTTGACAGAGCAGGCATTGGCTGAAGGATTGACTGCCACGCTATAAAGTCCACCTTTATCAGTTTCAGTTTCGTACACAGGCAAATCACCGTCCGAACTCGAGCATTTTACTGCCACATTGGCCCCTACATTCACACACGACATTGAAGAAATCAATAACGTATCTGAACCATAATCAAGTATTGAAATTTTAAAGAGTAGTTTTAAGCAAATTTCGAAGAGGAGCTTATCTAGGTTTAGACTATTCAATACTCTCATAGGCGCAGAAGAGAACTTAATACGACCTCTAGGTTTCGAAGATTCAATGCACTCGCAATAAACACACGCATATCAAAACTTTACATACTTTCCGTAATGGTTCTCACTTTCCTCAATATGGTACCAGTGAAGTGGACAACAAATTTTTTGTTCGTATCTTTCCTGAACTGAGAACGAATTTGATGGTCAGAAAGTGCGCTATTCGAGAACCCTACCTTCCAGAGGAGAGCTGAATTTGGATAAGCGGCCATCGAAACACTGATCGCAGTAAACGCGCCCAGTCAGTGAAGCTATCTCGATCTGCTCAGCACTTACAAGCTGACAGGCGAGAACAAGCAGCAACTCAAAGAGTTTTAGCTTCTCCATTGCTCCTCGACGCTAGATCGTACCTTACAGTTCCTCCTCGCCCTTAAATTCTTCCAGATCAACGGAAATTAGTCGCACCTCTTGCGAATACGATCACCAAACTCAGCCCATTAAATAGAAGAAAGCAATGGACATTTGAAGCAGAGCTTGCGCGCCAACACGCAAACTATACATCACCCGCTACAATCGCAGACAAAATTATCGCTGACCGATCTGCTGGTGATACACAGCCGCAGCACAGCTGCCTTCAGCTCAGAAACAGAAACACAAATAATCAGCCTGGCGGGATATGCATGGGATCCTCATTCAAGACCTGAAAGAGGGAGCATTTGCATCCCTGGGACGGTACACTCGGCTGGCAACGCCGACTGCATTAAAAGCAGTATTGAAGTGGCAAACCTTGCAATTTCCATATGGTTTTAATCAAGCCTCAATATTCGTCAAATTTCGAATCATTTTATGAGCAGGGTTGGCAGTTTCGTCGGCAATGGCTGCATGCATGGCGTGCATGCGTGTCTTGTTTGTGATCTGGCGAATTGCTAACTTGTGGGCAGTCAAGTTTTCAAGTCACAGTGCATGATCTCGCGGAATTATGAACCATTTTCGGTATTGAGATGACTTACGAAAAATTGGCCGACTCACCCGACTGCATCGCTACAGCCCCCTGCACAGCCAACACTTTTGGTGAATCTTGATTGAGTATCTTCAATTAACTAATAATAATCGCATTTGTTTCGGTGGCCACTACTAAATTTCCCCAATAATCCACCTTCTTTATTATTTTCCATGCTCAAATGCCAAGTGATATGATGTTGCTAGTTTAATTAGATGATACCCTTGGCTTCTCTCTCTCTCCAACACCTCACTCCTCACTTTATCACTATTTTTTATCCCACAACCCTAAATAAAAAGCCCTCAAAATCTTGAAAATCTAACACACACACACTCTCTCTCTCTCTCTCTCTCTCTCCGCTTTCCATCTCCCCTCACTCACCCATCCTCTCTCTCTCTCTCTCTCTCTCTCTCTCTCTCTCTCTCTCTCTACTCACCTTATCTCCCTCCTCTCTCTCTCACGCTCTCCATGCTCCTCATCATCGTCCTCTCTCTCTCCTCTCACGCTCTCCCTCATCAAGATCCTCTGCTCCTCATTGTCGTCATCACAACCCTCCACTCCTTCCCGTTCTGCTAGCAGCTCTATCTCTCTCTCTCTCTCTCTCTCTCTCTCTCTCTCATGAATCACACATTGAATATGTCACATTCAAGATTCTACATGATGATTTCAGAATATAACAAAAAAACACCTCCCTCTCTCTCTCTCTGACCACACATTCTTCTCAACATCTAAAGAATCTCTCTCTCTTTTTATCAGAGCGCTCGTTTGCTTGCGCTCTCTGTCTCTCACAAGAACAAGTCAACAACTCTCCCTCTCTCTCACTCGAGATGGAGATCGTAGAACCTCTCTCTCCATCACTCACGGTGTCTCTCTCTCTCTCTCAAACTTTCGAGATTGCACTCTGATTCTGGAACATTCTCTTTCTAGAACATTCTTTGTTGTCAAAGTTGCACATCTCTCGTTAGGTGCCCAGGGATGATGTTTTAGGGCACACGTGGCCCAATCAAAATTCTAGAATCGCTTTTTGTCTATAACAGCCTACATTCTCGCTACTTTTACTCTAAAATCCCTAAGAATCCCTAACCCTAAAAAACCCTAACTCCAAAAAACCTCGCACTCTCTCTACGCTCTCCTGCTCATCATCCCTCTCTCTAAAGACTCACCATCTCTCTCTCTCTCTCTCTCTCTCTCTCTCTCTCTCTCTCTCATGCTCATCGCTCTTCTTCCTCCCACGATTATCCTCTCCTCATGATCGTTCACACAAAGTTCGATATTATGTTACAAGGGTTGTAGTCTATGAGTGCTATGTAGGTGATTCCTCCTAGATCTCCGGATTTATAGGAGACATGTAAATCTATTGAGATTCAGATGGATTGCTGATTTCTTACATGAGATGCTAGAAATGCTTCTTGGTTTCCAAGGGAAGGCTCGAACTTGAGACCAAAGAAACTTTGAGAGATGCTAGAAATGGGGCTATTAACTTATTAGAGTAACTACAATACTCTGGATTGAGTTATAATTATTTGGAACTTGATGGATCTCTTAGAGATTGTGGTTGATTGAATTGTTGTATCTTATAACATTTGATTATTTTAAGAATATTCATACCAAGAAGCATTATTATCTACAAGGAATTGTGGATAGATTTTAGACTATGATTAAAATGGAATTTCTTCGGCTTTCAGTCTTGATCTCTGTAATAAGAGTTCATTCACCCAGTGGGTCATGTAATTGGGGATTACATGAAGATGATGTCTTTTATAATGGAGTAGATCAACCTAATCAGAAGATTCATGGCTTAGTATATCTTTGGATTTTGATTTACTACTCCTATGTAGAGGCAAACAATTAAAGATATCACTGAGTACTTATACAAATAAAAATATTAGACTGAGGATAATAATTCTTAAGTAAAGTTGAAAGATTTATGAAAGCTTAATGAATAAATCCATATTTTCTCTTTCTCATTCTGAGGACAGAACCTATTTAAAGGGGGAAGATTGTTACGGCCATATTCAGCTAAGGATTTGGGATAGTCCTAATGTGGTGGACCAGCCCTCTATTACACCTCGATTTAATTTCATGTCAAGGCCAGTTTCTAATTAATAGCCTTGAGAGGACCCAGACACTCCTATTGAGACATGTGGAGCAATGTAGGGCCTGTGATGATTGTATGCATGAGCATAGCATGGGGTATGTGATCTATGTTTAGATGGACTACATGGAAGGTTACATGGATGCATGCACATACTTCTTACCCCTATGCATATGGGTAGGGACACACCCTCCTTCATTCCAAGCTTCAGATCTAGGTTGCTAATTTCTCTCCTCTCCTCAGGTATTCACTTGCCATGGCTCGGGGCTGGTGAGGTATTCAGATACATCTCAGTTGGATAGGTGGTTGCGGCTCCCACTAGTCTCTATGTGTGTTACTTCCGACATAGATTGTTACAATTTCGTTGAAAAAATGAGACAAAAGATCATAATTTTATCTCCATACTTAACCGAATATGACAATGTGAGCACACCACTTCCGACATAGATTACCGTTAGAGGAGTTCCAGCTCCAAAAAATTAGACCCCATAAAGGTTGCCTTGTAGGCTGCCCGAGTTATAAACTCATGCAACCAAGTATAATAAAAATAAAACTATGCCGCTCCCCACCCCCCAGCCCACTTTTTTATTCTTTCAATGTTATACATTAATTTTTTATTTTATTTTTTCCATATTAGATATTCGTTTTAAAAAAGTTTGTCTCAAAATTTTGGCTAGATCTTTGCGTAACATAAAAGTACACATGAGCTTTTATTGTTGGTCCAAAGAAAGCTCTAAATGTTTAAAAAAATAAATAAAAAACATCCTTACAGAGGGTTTTTTAATATTAGAAGCTCCTCTAATAATTAACAAACTATGTCATGTCCAAACTCCACTCGATCACATGTTTTCACACCTGTTTAAATTTTGACAAAGCAAAACACAATGAGGATGCTTTGCAACAATCAACTGAAAAAAAAAAAAAAAACAATAATGGCTAAAGACGTTATCTAAATACAGTCTTCAGGCCCAAGGCTAAAAGCACGGTTTGGTGGTACAACATGGACTTTCACACTACCTTTTTGGGTAGAAATGCACTTTTGTATCATTATATACTATTTTCAACTAATACCTTTGACTTGCCATAACTTTTTAACTATACCTCAAAAATATGTCATCTAAGATATCATTGGAAAAAACTTGTCAAGTGCTTTCTAATGCACCAAACTCCACTAAAATTGGACTTACCACCGAAAAGTTATATCATTTTTCATGTGGACTCAAAAAATTATGATTGTTAAAATCCCCATACTTTTGACTTGCCATAACTTTTCAACTGTAGCTCAAAAGTATGTCATCTAACATATCATTGGAAAGCGCTCGTCAAGCGCTTTCTAACGCACTAAACTCCGTTGAAATTGGACTTACCACTAAAAAGTTATGTCATTTTTAATATGGACTCAAAACAATTATGAGTAATAAAATCCCCAAAAAGTGAAATGTACTACCAAAAGGTACAATGAAAAATGGGTTCTTTTTCAGTACCACCAAACCATGCTTTTAGCCCCAAATATAGGAGCCAAAATGAGATATGAAAACACCCATTTTTACAACCAACGAATCGATACAACATGGACACCTATACAGCAGCTTGTCAAAGAAATGCTAATTGGAAACAATAAGCTAAGCATCATTACAAAAAAGCAATTTCTAATCCAACTTGCCGTAGCACAAATAATACATCATGTGCAAGGACTAACAATGGACAAACTCGCATTCAATCCAAAAGAGAATGGTCTAACTTATATAGCACTTTCAAGAATTAAGGACACTGATAATTTGTGCCTACTACAACCATTGTAATCAAAAAACTTCATTGTTGACAAAAAAGTGAAATAAGAAATGCCAAGACTACATGACGCAACTACTTGGAAGCTCATTGTTTCCTACATTAACCAATATGTAAACATGCACCTCATCATACACTCTTTGAACACAATATTCTTACAAGAACACCACAATGACCTGAAATCTACCAGCCTCTTAATGAATTCTGATATACTTTGCTTAGTAGAAACACGTCAAAAACACACAAGAACCTACTTTCCACACATATTTCAAAACTACAATAACTTTTCATTTGTTGGAAATGTAATTTTTTACAATATGACCAAATACTGCACAAAGCCACAACATTCAACATTGACGACATTGAAATAACACATACAATATTCAACAGAGGCACACAATTTCACATGGCGCACATAATAGCTACATAGAAGCATCCAAAAGCAAACACAAAATAGCTACTACAAATTCTCCACAACATGCTCCAAACAATACCCACAAATGTTCCTACAACTATAACAGACAATTTAACCATAGATTTTATAAAGCCCAACTCACCTCCACAGCTACTTGAAAATTTCATGTCCAACCATGGGCTACAAATACTTTTTAAAGAGGCAACAACCCTATACAACTCCCGACTTGATCACTTATGGACAAATTACGACAATCATGAATGTCAATCTGGCTCAACTTATGCATATTGGTCTGATTAGTCTCCAATATACTTCCACTACAACACCCGACGTGATTTGCAACGTGTTTTGCGACGTGAATCGCGAGCTTAATTTATTTTTTAATTGTCACAGACGTCGGGAAAACATGTTGCAATGAGATCATCGGAATATGACGAAAATAAAACAAGTTGGAATCCAACATTCATAAGTTGTCGGCTTCCCCAACCTCAGGTCACGGTGATTGATGCCAGGTCCAACGTAGACGTCGGACTCCGACGTCTGATGTGGATTTTGGAATCCGACATCCGATGTGGACGTCGAAATCCGACGTCCAAAGACTTCACTTTGGATCCGACGTGGACGTCGGATTTCGATGAGCATATAAGCCGTCGGAATCCGACATCTGTTGAAACAGAACGGCTCCAAAAACGTCCAACGGATGTCTAACGTCCCTCCGACATTCATTTGATGTCTACATGAATGTGGATTCTGATGTCCCAGAAAGATGTCGGAATCCGACGTCTGTTAACAGAACCATCCTAAAAAATGTCTGACGTGCTGACGTGTGATATGTTTTGATATCGGATTACGACGTCCCTGATTAGGTTAAAAAAAGTAAAAAATGCGTAAAATATAACGCACACATTTTTATCAGACTGTCCTTGGAGTGGTGTTCTTGGAGAAGCGATGTTCATGAATTGTTTTTGAAACAATATTTTTGAGTTGCATTCAACATTTGGATCAAATAACAAGCTAAGCATGAGGTACTTTTCATTCCTTAATTACTTAATGCACATAGATTACTTTTTATTCCTATATTTTATTGTATTACTTCATGTGCATTATGAATGACAATACTTTATTGCATTGCTTTATGCACATCAAAAATTTCATTTAGATTTGTATATATGATATTGATTCTTGGTTTGAAATCGGACATTGCACATGGTTTTGAATTCTTAGTTAGTTATTACGTCAATCCACATCTTGAAATTCGACATTGCAATTTTTGAAAAAAATATTGCACATACAAAAGCAATGGCAATATAGCACGATCATTTGCAATAATAATATATTCATAATATCACTCAATGTATTACAAAATTAGTGCTTTAATTTTGCATGAGTCTCCCTAGATCTAACATCAACTAAAACTTATAAACCTGATCTACTCGTCGTCGTCGTGACATCCAGTCTGCATGAACACAAGCAAACAAACGACATTAGTATGTATAGTATGAATACAAAAACCAGTACTTACATTTGGAGGATGACCCTCACTCTTTAGTTTGTCAACTAATGCCTCTCGTATGATGCCCTAAAGGCAAAGTCGTACTCCTCCTTAGCTGGCAGACGTCCATAGTCCGCCAACTATCCATGCATTCAATTTAAGTTGAAATTAATTTAGGGCTAGGTTGGAGCAACTACTCATAATGCATATTAAAAAATAAAAGCATATGAAATCAAAGATAAACTATAAGAGTAGTTTGGGTTCACTTACCATGCTTGCTTGCAATCCCGCCTTTCCGCTTGAGCCCAACCTAGGATTGCCTATCCCATGCATCGACATCTTTCTGAATCTTGTATTTATCTGGTGTTTCTTCATCCATTTTTACACGGTTCGAATCATTTCTTGAACACCATGAGGGCTTGGATTGCCCGTCCCTATAAGCTCGTCGTGCTGTATCACGATGATGTCTAATCCATAAGCTCATATACTTATGAATTTTCTTCTCGTTGAATTCCTCTTCTTGCTAGAATTTGTCATGAAGGGCACCAACAACCTGTCGTTTAAGATCGGCAAATTGTTTGACCATTTGTTAATTAATTTGTCGCCAAAATGGCATTGGCATAAAGAATAGAGTCGGTCCAAAATCACCCTCCCTTTTATGTTGGCAATTATGTTACCTTCAGGATCCATGTCATAATAAGGATGTGGATGACTCTTCGGTAGGGGTGGCAGCCGTGGCCGCTTGTGAAGGACCACCCTCATCTTGGCTAAGCATACCTTGCAGTTGTGCTTTCTGCTCGGGAGTTAATGATGCATAAAAATTTGAAACATAATCTCCCGAGCTTTCACCACTGCCTGACCGCGACATGATTACTACATTCATAAACATACAATACATTACAATAAACTCTAATATATTGAGATGAAATAGAAAAGAAAACCGACTACAAAATTTTAATGCATATTAGAGTGGGACTTTCATACCTGTGATAACAAAAAAAAAAGATAGATGTGCATTTAGAACTTGCACCAAGATGCAAAAGAATCATATAAGTGACAACGTACAAGAATAGTACTATCTAAAAATTAAAACATGAGAATCATACAATAATCGGAAGATAAGAATCATGCTATCTAAATATCAGATTGGAAAATTAATTAATTTTATGTTATTTGTGTTTTGTACTTGTGCATAGATGCAGTTTATCAAAAGGAGATGAATTACATCCAGATCAGTCTAGTAATGAAGACACTACTCAAGTTAATAGGGTAAATAATAAACATGCATGTTTTCTTGTTCATAAAGTCTTTGTTATTATAAGCTAAACTTTGTTATTACATGACCTCAACTATTGTGCTAAAGTGAGATGTACTTGGTTTTTGTTTCTCGTAGAAAAATTATTTTTGAAATAAAATATGGTGCACATGCATCAAGAGTGATGGGCAAAAGATGCATGAAAGACGCAATGTTGAAAATTATTTGTGAAAGTTTGGATGAAAAGAAGAAGGTCAACCATCAAATTTGGGATTGTTTTTTATAATAATATTCGTCAATCTATATACGTCACTTATGGAATTTGTTTCATGTGTGTAGCCAATAAATCAAATGCCATTCCACGGAGTTGATTCATCCATGTTTAGTTATAGACATGAGAGAACAAAGAACGAAACAAATTGAAGTGACAAGCACAATTGGAAAAAAGAGAAATCAACTTGATTCTAATGATGATGATGATTAGGTGCAACACAATGAAGTAATGCACAACATGTTTGAATCTTACTTTGAAACAAATGAGAATGATGCTATACTCGCATCTTCTAATGAAAATGAAGATTACGAACAATTTGAGATGGATGAAGACGAGGGTTTTACTGCACAAGGAGGCGGACACTCCTTTGTATCTAGGAGCATCCATTTCGAGACTAGCTATGTCAATTATTATTCTAAACCTTCAAGCAACATACAAATGGAGTGACCGTAGTGTCACATCATTATTCGGGTACTTAATGCATAACACAACTATTTTACTTTATAGCGTATTTACTATTGTTTTTTTTTTTTCTAACAACTCACATTGCTATTTTTTTAGGTCGTTGCATAGAATACTTCCGAAAGGAAACGTGATACCTAAGACATGAAAAGAAGCACGAAAGATGATGAATGTGCTTGGAATGGATTACGGCACAATACATGCATGTCTAGAAGACCATGTTCTATATAGAGGTGATCATTTAGAAAAGTTTCAATGTCCAACGTGTAACACTTCACGTTATCAAGATGACGTACAAGGGGATAAAGTGCCACAAAAAGTGTGATGACATTTTTCAATTATCCCACGATTGCAATATTAATTTCGATTCAAATCTTTGGCACAACTAATGGATTGGCATGCAAAAAATCGATCTACGGATGATGTGATGCGAGTACCAAGTGACTCACCTGCATGGAAACATATTGAAGACCAATGGCCCGAGTTTTAAAATGAACCTCGTGACTTGAGATTTTGCCTAGCTATGGATGGCATAAATCCTTTCAGCGTTCAAACGTCAACTTGGTCCACATGGCCAGTTGTGCTGATTAATTATAATATACCTCCATGGTTGAGTATAAAAAAGGGACCCTTATTATTGGCTCGATTGATTTCAAAAAAGTACAAGGCCAAGAACATGGATGTGTATCGTGCACTTTTGGTAGACGAATTGTGCATTCCTTGGAATGGTATTCATGCTTACGACATCTTGAGACCTATATAACAAAGGAATTTCATTGTTCATGGAATTATAATGTGGACGATGCATGACTACCCCGGTTTAAGTGAATATTCAGGTATGTTAATAATATATTATATGAATCCGTATTAGGCGTTTGAGTACATTTGACTAATTGAGCTTATCTTACATTTGTCTATGAACTATACAGGTTTAACCACATCGAATTACAATGCATGTTACATTTGTGGACCACATTTGGAGGGTTGACATAGCACAAATATGTTCAAAAAAGTGGTCTACGAAAATCATCTCAAATATTTGCCGCTTGATCATCCTTTTTGAAGATTGAATAGGAGGTTTTTTGGGGTGCAAGGAGATAATCCTTTAACTACACCACCACCCTCATGCTTGATGAGACTAGTGAATACTGTCTCAATTAATTTTGGACTTTCTCAAAATCCATTTTCAAAAAGAATTTCAAGATGTTAATTAATCACAAAATAATTGAATTTTGACAATGTTTGATACTTGTTTACAAAAGATATATTTGTTTCTGGAGGCCCACCTGTAGCGGCGGGTGGAGCCTCCAATTTTTTTTTTTCAAGTTTTTGACGTTCCTAAAATCCATTTTTTCAAATGGACTTAAGAAATTTGGATTGTGATGAAATTTGTTTTCTTATGGACTATAATCAAACAAAAGATACTTGACAAAGCTAAATGCAATAATTTTAAATTCACACAACATTCATCATATACAAATAAATAAATTTCATCTGTTATTCAATTTTGTATTCCAATACAAAATAGGACTGTAAAGAATATTTTAATTCAAAAAAAGGCTCATATTTCGTATGCCAATGTAAAAAAGAGCAAGTCTATGTATTTGAAAACCGACAGTAACAACCCCTACCACCTGAGGTGACAACAAAAAGTTTGTCTTTTTGGTTATGGCATAACCCTCGTTACAAATTAATTATTTAAGAACTATAACTGTCATTACAAAATTCATTATGTATGATCAGATTCTGAATCTTCCTCTGATTCTAAGAACTGTGGATCAACCCTTCCTTGTGATGCGTGACATTATAAGTTCACGACCAGTGACATTCAACAATGGTGCGACAAAATACGATAGCCGAAACAAACATACCGACCAGTCAGGGGCAGAAAAAGAATGAACAATTTTGTTGATGCCTTCCCAATGCTTTGCTCTATTTTTTTGTGCGGGTGAGCATGTAACAAAGTGTTTCGCCTATTTTCCTCCATCACCAAAGCAAAGAGTCAAGAATTTCAACTTGTTTTGCACACAAGGAGACACATCACTTGGTGCATCTTCATTGTACAGAACAAAAAGAATAGGCTGTAAATTTTGCACACGAATGCCACCTTGTTTGAAAGGGACAACCAACTCGAAGAAACCTTCAAATATAGAGAACCTGATAGTGTGCATTGATTATAGGCTCCCGTTTACCCCCCTCTTTGATATTTTGCTCAAAAAATAATACAATGATACACACTTTATATTTTTCAATTAGGGTCTTTAACAGTGGCACACCATTGATGTGATGTAGCTGGAGCTCAAGGAATCGATATTGTCGAATATATACAATATTGGACTATCCCAAGCAGATGCAAGAACGGCCATAAAATTGGACTCATCGACCCCGCAACAAATCGCTTCATTGCCCTGTGAGGTCTTCACTTTACAAAAAAACCTCCATCCAGTGCCGACGATGCTAGTGGTGCCCCCAATGTCAACCTATGGAATGCTTTGCATATGCTTTTCTTTTATTTTTTCTTCACATTGTCTCAAAGCAAGCGATATTTCATTTTCAAGTTTAGATGAAATACTTCTTGTACTACTTGTCGCTGCTCTGATCCAATAAAATGCAGATTTTTATTAATGGTTGTGGATAGACATTTTATTGTATCTTTATCATACACCATATTCTGTGGAAAATCAGCATCCAAAGAAATCAAAAATTTGACAACGTGCAAGGAAGACATTTCCTTCATGATGTTAGATGCTCCCACCTCGATATTTTTTTCTTTGTTTCTTTTATCAAAGTACAACTCGCCTTCCAAGAATTTCTTGAGAACACGATTACATATCGGATCTGGAAGGAACCGCAATATTCTAAACCATCGAATAACCAATGGCATGTTCTTCACTTTATGCACGGTGAAGTCTGGTTCATCGGCAACATAATGTTTCATAACCTCTAAGAAGTTATTGAATACTTCTTCGGAACGAAATAAGATTAAAATATAATCATCAAATTTTTTGTAGAGAGTTTTTAGAGGCAGTTTTCTGTTTAGGGCTCCAATGTTTACACTCCCCACAATGCCATGGAGACCTTGGTAGAACAAGGCCATACGTCTACTTGTGTCATTATCCATCTTCACTCCTTTGATGTAAGCGAGTCGTCCCAAGGTATCTCTCGTGCACGTTCCATAATCTCAAGTAGAGTTGTTTTCTTCTGCATGGCATGTGGTTGAAAATTCAAGTGGTCTGATTCCAAAATCTAACGCGCCTCATCTTTGAATATGCATATAAAACAGTGCACATAGGCGAATAAAGAATCATACAATTGGCTGCCTCCACCATATCTTGTCTTTTGAACTCGAGGTAGGTAGTCGTGAATTTTTTAGGGCTATCAAAGACTACGACAGGGTCATCTCCTTCTTGGAACATCATTGGTCTTAGACACACATTTATCGATGATGGTGGTGGCCCATTGTGCATGCATACTGCTTTATACAATTGCTCTACAAATGAGTAGTCTAGGGCTCGTTGGTTGGTGAAAAGAGAGACTCTACATATATTCCTCGAATCCACCCTATACATGTGTCTTCCCCAAACATAGCCGACATCATCCAAGGAGTATGCATCAAGATTGACATTTGTATCACCCTCGAAGTCCTCCAACACATCTTCAGGATCAGAGTTTGATACAAGGTCCTCATAATTTGATATTCGCATGTCAGATATATCAAGCCTTGGTTGCATTGGTCGTTTTCTCGCGGGTCCAAGGTGCTTAGCTATCCTTCTTCCAACTGCAATGTCATCCTCAACAAGATCCTCACTTGCACGTTTGGCAGTTTTTTTTCTACGCACTTGTTTTGTAGTAGGAGCTAGAGTGGAAGAAATTGCCAATTGCGGCTCAATGGTATCTTCAGCAGCCACGACAATAGATATGTCTGCCACCACTTCCAAGATTCCTTGTTTTTCCTTTGTTTCCTTTAATACGGCATAGACATTAGAAAGGGCAATCATGCCTTCAATAGGGTTGCCTTCATATATGTGCAAGGCACCTTCTGAGTTGTAAATATTTGGTGTCTTAGTGAAGTGAACAATATCCGCACATGAAAGAATGACATGGCATTCTTCTCCGTTAGGCCCCCTAGTCATGAATTCCACCTTATCAATAAGGACATCTTTAGGCATTGAAATGGCACGAATCAAGCCAACAGTCTCAACATCACGCATTGTAAACCCGGGCTCGCCCACTGAAACCTTTGAAACAACCACAAATGCTTCTAGTGTAAGCCACAAATGTGTAAGTCGTTTGAACTCGGCTTCTGCTAAACTTTCCAAGCCCTTGTTAAGAAAACTGGGGAGGCCTCACCAATGGACTTCAGAATAGTTCCTGCAGCAGTGTAGAAGCCTGCAATCACACAAAGGAAGTTATTAGCAGTACATCAAAATGTTTTTTTAAGTCCCTCACCCGTCCCACTGTCACCATGAGACTTACATCCTCTATCTAGTTAGGCTGATATCCTATTAGACACTTACAAGTATAGACAAAAACCCCATCAAAATTCAAAAAAACACTCAAAATCTATTTTTGGAGGGAAAAAGAGAGGCAAAATCTCATCAGATTTTGATTTCTCAAAAACCAGCAAGAACTAACCTTCGCATGATTGGCAGCAGCTCCCGGGTACTGTCCTAGACCTATATAGAAGCTTGCGAAGGTTACTTCTTAGTAGATTTTGAAAAAATAGAGAAAAATCTGTAAACATTCAAAAATCTCTTGTAAAAATCAAAAAAAAAATTCAAAACTTAAAACTAACCTTCACAAAGCTCTTTGAAGTTCCATCTCATTGAGACAAGGACACAGAGAAGTCTACAAACATTATGTCCCAAGAAAAGTGCCTCTACGAAGGTTCCCAAGAGCAAAAGTGGCCTAGAACCTTTTCAGACAGCAAAATTTTGAGTTCTTCTGGTAAGTAGCCTTCGCAAAGAATTTTGCAGCTCCATCTCATTGAGATAGTGACACAGAAGAGTTTGCGAAGGTTAGTTCCCATAAAATCTCAAAATTTGGCCAAAAAACCCCCAAAAAATGCACTTTTTTCAAGTTTTTTTTAGTTTCCTTGGAAAGTAACTCTCGCAGCTTGGTTTGGTACTAGATCTAACTTAGATACAAGTGCATACCAGCTTGCGAAGGTTAGCTCCCATAAAATATTAAAATTTTGCTAAAAAGCACCCAAAAAATGCATTTTCTTTTATATATGGTATAGATACAGCTATTTTAGAAAGTGTGAAAGTTAGATCCACTCATATCTGAAAAAATCTCAAAAAAACCATAAAAAAGAGCTAAAATCACTTTTTTAGGGAAGTGAAACTGATCAGATCTTGTCAGATCTAGTTTGCAGTCACAACATCCATCAAGATCCAACATCCCTAGACTAAACCAAGTGAATGAATCTTAGATCAAGATGATCAGTACCAAGAAAATCAGTACCGCCAATACCATCCATTCATCACTTTTCTGTTCTATCCCCATTCCATCTTCCATCCCCTCTCTCCTCTGCTAAATCCATTTCTATTTTACTTTTCCATCCTTACTGATCAATTTTTTTACTTACAATAACTCTTTTCTCTTCTTCTCATTCAAAAAAAAAAATTAGAACATCTTCACCATTGCACCATCAGTGAAGCGATCCATCAACCAACTACTTTACAACATTATAATGCTGAACTATGGAGACTGCTCTTGCAAAATTATCTAAACTGCAGAAGTTCTTTGATTAAACAATTCGGGACTACACCTATCAGATCTTCTATTTAGTGAAGGATTGTGATCCACCGATTCCCCAATAGATCATCATGGCAAAATACTATGCTGGACTGCCCAAAAAGATCAGATCTGGTATGGTAGAGCTAGCATCCTATGCGTCACTTGCACAACTTTATAAGCATGTTGTCATGATGGAATTGCAACATGGGATGATGGATTTTCCCTATCGCATTGCTAAATTATCAGAAAAGAAATGCGAGAAGCAAAAGTCATCAACGAGCGATGATCAAGCAAGAATGGAACCCTATGAAAGGCAATTAAGTGCAATAGAGTCAAGCATATTAAGTGCAGTAGAATACCAAGAACCTTGCACTTCAAGTTCAGGTTGTCCTCAAGCTTATGCTCGCACGGTCAATTTTCTTGAAAAGGATGAATGTACATAGTACTTTGGAGATCATCCGAGTGCAAGATGTCCAATCAAGAATCCTTGATATGGACCAAAGGTGGAGCAAAAGGCCTGACAGCCAGATCCAGCAGTTCAAAGGTCACAAGGAAAAGCAAGCCAACAAGGAGCTCACCAGAAGAATGGATGCCAGATTGATCCACCTAAATCACGAGTTTCATCAACAAACATTGGCAAGGTGGAAGTTCTAGTCATATCATCTTGCATATCACCAAACTCAATGGAGGACCATAACAGCCTACCAATCTACTTTGTGGATAGTCCCAAGGGACATCTATTACCAGCGTATGCCCATCAACTTAGAGGCGATGGCATACTACACTCAGTTAGGTGCTATGAATGTGGAGGAAAACATCGTCATGCTGAATGTCCACATCGAGGGGATCCATCAATATTTGATCCCTCGTGTTCACAATGCGGAGTTAACCATCCATGCCGAGATTGTTCGTTGCACAATCCACAATTAGCAAGGAGGCATTTGGCCTATGTAGACGGACATGCACCTGTGGTGACTCTTCCACCTCTCGATAGAATGCACTATTAAAGAAAAATCCTAGTGCCACCAGGTTATGAAACGAGTGAGGAAGAAAACAATCTAAAAAGGTCTCAAGTACGCAGAGATACCCTCAGGCAAACAAGTAAGTCCGGTAGGTTCTATCAAGACTCTTGTCGCAATCAATGCACAAATTAATTAGTGATGAATTACAAAGGGAATCTGTGGTAATAGAGTGACTTGAAGACATATCAGCACAAGATCCAAGGAAAAGCACAGTCACGCAGCCTTCAACTGGGAAGTGCAATGATCAGGGGAAGACTAAGGTTAATGATTTCCCATCAATGAGCAACATTCAGCCAATAATCGAAGAAGTCAAGAATCTTCGTCTACCTCTTCGTCTCATGCTCTATATGTCAACAAGGGCTCGAAACAATAAAAGCAAAAAAGCTCCAAGCAGTTTGCATCGAATCATAAATAGACTCAAAGTCAAGAACAATCATCGAATCCACATTCGTCGAAGAAGATGTTTTGCAGGTATTGCAAGTGCAATAACCATAAGATCCAAGATTTCCGAATTCTCAAAGCAAAGAATGCAACCAAGCAACCTGATCAACAAGCAAATACAGTTACAGCATTTCTAGAAGTCGAAATGGACGAAGGCCCTTTTATGGTCAAAGACAAAAACACGCATTCGAATGATTCGTGGTTTCTGGATTCCGGAGCTACTCAACATATGACCAATCATCATGAGATTTTCCAATTCTATATGCCTTACAGCACAAAGAAGTATGTTCATCTTGGCGATGATAGTAGTCACACTATCAAAGGTGAAGGTACTATAAGTTTGAGGTTCCAGCATGATCATTCAAACTATTGTCAAAAGTCTTGTATGCTATTAAACTCTCTACAAATCTATTATCAGTAGAATTACAGATTTAGGTCATAAGGTGGAGTTTCAGTCTGATCAATGCAGAATTATCGATAGAAGTAATAAGATCCTTGCACTCGGCATGGATACTTATATAAATTGGCACAGTGTTATTCATATTCTAGTCAAGCCCCGAAAACCTCTGTTCTTGTCAATAAAGCATTACTATGACACCATCGCTTAGGACACCTTAATCACTCATCTATATCGAACATGTCCAAACAATCCCTAGCATTTGATCTTGACTATTGGTAAAGTTGATCTCCTTGTCTGCCATAGCTGCATCCTTGGAATGCAGACTAGGATTTCTTTTAGATTGAGTCATTTGCATGTAGCAAAATGTTTGTTAGATGTTGTTGATTCAGATATATGTGGACCTATGCAAACTCCTTCATTGCTAGATGCAAAGTATTTCATTACCTTTATTGACGAATTTTCTAGAAGAATAGCTGTTTATTTCATTAAATGGAAATCAGAGGCTTTAAGCCTTTTTACAATGATTTACATAAAAGAGTACTTTTGATGATATTGCAGTCTTTCTGTACATATGACATGACCAGGTCCATGTCATCCACACTGCCCCGTCCGACGCAGACCATGTCATAGCTCATTTTAGTACCTTTAGTAATTGTGTTGTTTCATGCTCATTGCCCACGCAGTCATTGTAAGTGTTTCATGTGTATATACATAATGGCAATTCACGAGCATATGTGAGAATGATGAGATGTTGAAAGTGGAGAGAGTGAATCAGAGTTCCTATGCGAATTCCATTGTGTCGTAATTATTTGATTCCACAAAATCAGAGATATCTGAGTGAGTGAAAGCCATTCAAGGAATAGTTATTCAATTTGTAGCTAGCTAATTAAGATCACTCCACAAAGTGTGCCACTATTGTGAGCCATTCTTGGACACAAGATCGTGATCTGAACATTGTATTTACAACAGCTTAATTTAAATTCTCTATTTTCTTATGTGTATTGCACTACGAATGCTTTTTGATAATTTCTTTCTCAATTGACACTTACTCAATTTGAAATGTCTAATCTCGATGTTGTAGTTTGGTAAAGTTCCTGCTAAATTTTGCTATGTTCCTATTCCGCACCTAATTTCTTCAAGAGTCCTCCAACATAGTAGCCCTAGAATAACAACTTCTACGTACTTCACCAAAAGCCTAGTTTTTAGTGACTAATGCCATGTATCCATTTTAGCCAATTAGAATGGGTCTAGATCCACGACCTCATCAACAAATCTACTAACCAAAAATAGTACAAACACTATTTAGGCCTTTATTGACATAAAAATTGACCTCTAAGCTGAAATTTTATGTTGACCTCAAAATTGCCAAAATAACTCAGCTAAACTAGTTGGATTTTTCACACTCCCTCTTCAACTAGTTTTAACATAGATTTTGATAGTACTCCAAGATGAGTTCTATGCTTCAAAAACAAGTCCTTTCCCAATGCTTTGGTGAAGATATCAGCCACAGATCTAGATTACTTGAAGGAGGACAGGGTCTTTTAGAATTTTCGAACCGGTGCCTTTGGGAGTCATCATGGTTTTAGATTTTCTAACTTTAGTTACTAGAGAAGCAGAAGCATCGATCAACAGACACAACCTCCAAGAAGCTACGTTTTCTCTTTGGGGGAGAGAGTATATGTGCATCTTTGGAAGATTCAAGGGGTTGGGAATTCTTTTGTGAGGAGGAGGGCAAGCTCTTGCGAGAGGATGTTGATCTCATAAACTTTGGCAAAATAGGATCCTCGTTTTTCTCAAGCGTCTCATCAACGATCAAAACTTAAGCTTTCAAGGTCTGAAAAAAAGTACAAAAATGAAAATGCTTTAGGTAATACCCATGCCCAGCATAAAGATCATAGACAAGATTATTAAAAATAAATCGAGTGAAAGAAGATAAAAAACTCACAATGGTCTTCAAACCTTCATCAAAAAAGTTTCTCACTATCGCATGCTCACAAAGGCATATCTTCATGAATCCATTTTCCACAATATATAAATAGACTTTTTCTGTCAATGATAAAGCCTACATCGTCATCTGCCACCGTTACCTTGTGAAGCACATAACCTTGTGCTACAAAAGTAGATGGCCAGTCTCTACTGTCCAGAGAAAAAGCTTTGTGAGTTTTTGTCCCTCGCAGCCCTTTGTAAGATAAAACATATGGTTCGTCATGTCAACTTTCTGAAGATTCATTGGTGGATGAACTCTGATTTGAGCCACGTTGAAAAGATTTGAAAATCAACAAGCAAGAATATTTCTCAACCTATGCTCAACTACGTTGAGGAAGAATCTATGTTGAGCATAGGTTCATGCTCAACATAGATTCTTCCTCGACCTATGTTGAGCTTAGGTTTGGATGGGACTTATGCTGAGCATAAGTCTTCTCTCGACCTATGCTCAACATAAGGCGAGAGGGGACTTATGCTAAGCATAGATTTTCGACCTAACGGACTTATGCTCAGCATACGTGTTTGCTCACTATGCTCATCATAGGTTCTTCCTTGACCTAGATGCTAAGCAAAGGTCGAGAGAGGACTTATGCTAAGCATAAGTCAAACCGGAATATATGCTAAAGACATGTTAAGATTGGAGCCCTACTAACCACAAATTTAGAGGCCACTTATGCTAAGCATAATTTCTACCATGAATCTTCAAAAGATCTAAAGAGAAATAAAAATTTATGAACATTCATTACCTAGAAGCAAGAAACTAAAATTGATGTCTCTCAATCTATGCTAGGCATAGAAGAAGGTCAGAGCGTATGCTAGGATCAATAGAGAGCGAAGGCAACGAAAAACGAGAGCTCAAGAGTGCAGTATGGAAAAACGAACGAGAAAAGGTGACTTATGCCAAGTGATCCACCCTTAAATATTGTTTGGGATGTGGATTGGTTCCATGGAAAGGTGATCAGCCCTTAAATATTTCATGGGATGTGTGTTGGTGCCATGTTGAGGAGTGGGTTCAAACCATAGTGTGTTACAAGGCCGACCCTTGGGAACCATGACTTAAGAACAAAAGAAAACAAGCCAAAAGATTTTAGGGTGGCCAGGAAAATATGCCCTTCAAGGCAATATTTATGACTGGAAATCATCTCATTAATTGGTGAAGCCTCGTTTGCTAAAGTGCCAAGAACAGGGATCTTAAATTTCCAGGACCAACTAGAAATCTTCGAGTTCGAAGACATCAAGAAAGTCAAAACCAATGCCATTGCTGGCCAAGCTCGACTATTGTAACTAATATTATTAAGTGATCTAAATTTGTTCTCTAAATCTAACCTTAACTTTACTTTGATATGAGCTTTACCCTAAATCTCTCAGACTATTTAAGAAAGAGGTACTACAACTGGACTCATTGTCTACTCTTGTCTTGAAATCTTTGATTTTGCTCTGATATTTTTGGCCTTATGTTTTCTATGCATTTGGCATGCCTCCAATCTGCCAATATAGCTTCCCATGCCAGGCATAGCTTTCTATGCCTAGCATAGAATTAAATTTAGCATTTTTTTTGTTTCTTGTTAGTATTTTTGGGCATGTCTTGACCGTAAATGTAATATTTCAATTATCTTTAATCTCTCAGGTGTGAAGTAGTACTTGACTAGTTTTCCAATGGAAAGCTCATCTTTCTTAATTCCTCTTGCTCCAACTTAGTATGATACAGTTTCTCTAGATCTTCATCCAAAATTAAAGTTACAACTGTGTACCATGAAGTGACTCTAGGTTCTACAATGAATTTTATACTAGTTCTTCATCTTTGTGTCTCGTGAATCCCCAAACAATGTACTATTTTCCCTCGGGTGAGAATTGTAATGGTTCAAAATTGAGCAAGCACTTCGTTACTTATTCAAATCAGTCTACAATCCCATGTCAAGGAACTTGTTTTTTAAATAGGGCAAGACAGACATGAAGAACCTTTACATCCAAGGTTGTGAAATCAAAAGATCAATATTTTCTAATGTAGAAGATATTTCTAAAAGCGTAGAGCCATCTGGTGAAAATCAAGGAGATGATGCAGAGGAGATACGAGAAGCACACGTACGAGGTACAACTTCAATATTAGCAAAGTCTTTAGGTACTAATGTAGCAAGTTCCTCTTATAGAGTAGAATTCAAGGGCAAAGACAAGTTTCAAAGGGATTTACAAGCAAGTCGTGAAATGACGGAATGTCAAAAACAATTGCTCGAACCTCAAGAAATTTGTAAAGTCAAGAACAGTTTGTTGTGTTTCCTTGTGTTTACAAAAGTTAAACTTTGCTTAAATTAGGCAAATTCGATGAACTTCCTTTCAAAGACAAAAAATGATCAAAAATATCTTTGTTCATCTTCAAGGCATGATAGAAAAGGTTTTGCTTACTTTTTGGAAACAATTGAGGTTTGTCGTAAAGCTTGCAGAGGTATTCATGCAATTGGAAACTCAAGACTTGCTCGCATTTACACGAGGTACAAAAGGATCCAAGTCTTAAAGGTTCTGTTCAAGGTCAAACTATTTCTTTAGACTACTTAACCACAAAAGCGTGGGTGACGCATTTCATTAATGTGAACGTTGAGAAACTTCCACAAAATTGAAAATATTCTTGATGTACAAAGATTTTGCAATGTCCAAGGATATTAAGCATCTAAGTTACTCTTATTTTCTGAATCTGTGGAAGAGAGATTTTGGTCTTGTAAAAACTCCAAAAAAATCTAGAATGTATATTTGTACTATTTGCGAGAAATTGAAAGCACTTAGAGAACAAGAGAAAACATTCCAAGAAAAAAGTATTTGACAAATACTAAAATTTGTTATTTTGTTTCACTCATTTTAGATTTCTTTTACGCTTCCAATTACTAAGTCATTTTTTTTGTGTGATTTTTTTAGCGGACATTACAATGCCAAGTATGAAAGACTCGCAAGAGGTCTTGGTGCCTAAAGAGTTTAGACTCCAAGCAAAAAGAGGATCATCTTCTGCATCTCAAGTTGGAGAGGAGTTAGCTATGTTCTTAAAAGACAAGCTCAAAGGCAAGGGCAAAAGCCAATGGTCAAAAGGGCAAGATCAAGATGAGCCTTCTGCTTTTCTTGGCAAGAAGAAAGATATATCTAAGCTAAAATGTTTTTCTTGTGGAGTCAAACGACATTTTTCTAGTGATTGCTTCAAGAAGAAAAGAGATCAAGGTGAGAAGAATACCAATCTAACTCTTGATGAAGATCGTGCTGATGAACATACTGTGAAAATAGTCAAAATCTTGCTTGATCCAGACAAAATCCATGTACATATCATCACTGCACATGTGTGGAGCCTGTTCCCATGTGTGAAATCAATGATTATGTCATTTAGATTAGTCATATAGTTTGTATTTTCCATTCTATTTAGAATCTAGAATAAGTGTTAAAATGGCCAAAATCTAGTTTTTAGTGAAATGCCAATTGGCATCATTTTATTGGTAGGAAATGTTATACCATGAGAGTAGGAGTGATCTCCCATGTGTAGAGGATTGCTCACATGTGTGTACATATCAGTAGCATGCGAGTTTTCACTTGTTGAAGATATTTCTTTAAGTTCCTATAAGTTAGGAAAATTGTCTAAAATCAAGGAGGTGGCTTAAAATTAGGATTTTGTGTTGAGAAAGCTGAATTGTTCATCACTCCAATAGGACAGTGACCAACCAACCCATGCAGTGTATTTGAAGGCCCACTAGCCCCAACAACGCCATTTCGAGCTACCACACCTAATTTGAACTTGTTGAGCTTGGCCTCCATGGTGTTCTTGGCCACAAAGGTGTTGAAGAACCAGCTTTGCTCACTCTGCTAGGGCTTGGTGCTTTCATATGTAGCTCTTGTTCTTACTCAGTGTTGTGTAAGAGAAGAAGATGGCTTACGCCTGCTCGATTCTATGCAAGTACACAAACCAAATTGATGCATCAAAGATTGAGCAGTAAAATAGGTTAAGAACAAAGGGGGCAAAGCACCTGATTGGCTTTACTAGCATGGGTTACTCCCAATCTAAAGTGCCCAAATGAATACACCACTTATTTGCCAACAACGTCAATTTCAGCCTACTCAATTGCAATAAAGCTTGTCCTACATGTGGATTCACAACAGGTCATTGCATGGTTCACACAAGCCCAACCGCTTTTCTATGCATGTTTGCTAGATGAATGCTTACTCTAAGACATGGCCAGAAAGGAGACTTTTTCTGCATATATGCTTTTTTACTATTGTGTGAAAAAAAGCTTCATATTGAATGATATTCAAGTCAAAGTTGATGTTGCAAATCAGTCGATTTTCTCGGTTTCTATGGATTTGAATTCCAAGATAGAACTGAGCTTCGCCTAGATCAGTCATGTCAAATTTTGAGAACAGCATCTGTTTTGAATCCTTGACCATATTGGCATTGTTGATAAAGAGCAACGTATCATCAACATACAAGGTGATGATAATGAAGGATTGTTGCACTGACTTTGAATAAACGTTGCAATCAGCAATGCTTGGTTCAAGTCCTTGTTCAGAAATGTGTTGATCCTTTGAAACGAAGCTCTGACAAACTGTTTCAAGCTGTACAGTGCTTTATGGAATTTACAGACATGATTCTTTATGTCTTTCAGAATGTATCCTTCGGGCTAGATCATGTAGATATCTTCTTGTATAACTCCATTCAAATAGGTTGTTTGTACATCGAGTTGATGTACTTCGAGGTCGGCAGCTGCAGCATAAGACAGGAGCATTCGGATCATCGACGAATGTTTGACAACTGGACTAAAAGTCTCACTGTAGTCGACATTCAGGATCTGGGTGAATCCTCGTGCTACCAGTCTAGCCTTCCTTCGATCAATGGCTCCGTTGGCATTATATTTGATCTTAATTATCCATTTGCAATCAATAATATTGCAGCCAATAGGAGCTTTGACTAATGACCATGTCTGATTCTTCTCTCCAAATATCAGAGTCCGGTTGGCTAAGTGCCTCTTCGACTATCATCGGTTCCTGCATTAAAAGACAGACAGACTCAGGAGTATACCTTGTGGGCTGTGTGCGCACTCGGCTTGATCTTCTGGGAGGATTCGATTGATGAACTGCTCATGGGATATGTTGCTGGGTAGCATCAACATTTTCGTCTAATTCATTGTCTCGAAGTGGGTCGACGATAGACATTCCTAAGCTAAAAGTTCGGATTGATGTGTCAATGGCAGGTGATTAAGGTTCTTCTTGAGCAATATCCTTGTCTTTGAGGTCGACGAACTGATCCTCGATAAAGACTGTATCCCGGCTATACAAGATTTGTTGGGTATCAAGATCGTACAGCTTGTAGGTGTTATCAGTCGAAGTATATCCAATCAGGATGGTCTTTAGACCTTGAAAGTACAATTTCTTCCTTGTGTCCTTTGGGATCTGCACGTAGGCAATGAACCCAAACACTCTTAGGTTCTTCAAAGAAGGCTTGGAACCTGTCCACACCTCTTGGGGTGTCTTGTCTGAGAGGGCTTTGGTCAAACATATGTTCTGGATGTAAGCTACAGTGGAGACAGCTTCAACCCAGAACCTCTTGGGCAACAATGCATGTGCTAGCATACACTTAGCAGATTCGACCAGAGTTCGGTTCTTCCTCTCAGCTAAGCCATTAGACTGAGGACTATAAGGAGTGATGAATTGCTGCTCAATGCCTTGGCTTTGGCAGTACTCCTTGAGCTCAACAAAGATATATTCTCCACCGTTATCTGACCTTAGGGCCTTGATTGTCCTTCCAATCTCCTAAAGGTGAACCACTTGTGAATCTTTGGATGTAAGGTATTTGTACATATTCCTAAGGAAGAGAGACGTAAACTTGATGTAAAAGCTATCAAGTGCATATTCCTAGGATATGATGATCGCGTGAAGGGCTATAGATGTTTTGATCCAGTCAAAAACAAAATCCATGTAAGCTGAGATGTTATGTTTGATGAATCCAAGATGTATGAAGATGAAGATGCTGAGAAGATAGACACATCTAGTAGGAAAAATGGTATAGTGAGGATACCACTTGATGATGATCTATTCATTGACCTTCCGAGTGATGAACATGAGGATACATCTCAAGATACTACTACTCAACCTCAAGAAACAGGTTGGAGAGGTAGGGACAAACCTTTTGGTGCAAGAAGGATTGAAATTGCAGGTGACAAATGCAAGGAGAAGGATGTACCGTGGGATACATTTTCACCAGGAAGCCGATCACCTGACAAAAAGCTCTCTAAGTGGTTTGAGAGATTGATGGAGAGCCGCGATATAGATGACTTTCCAGGATCATCTAACCAGAGAGAGCTACAAAGATCAACAAGAGAGAAGATACTACCTAAAAGGTAGTTGGCAAAAAACCCATTGGTTGCAAATGGGTATACAAAACTAAGTACCATGCAAATGGAAGCATAGCAAAGCACAAAGCAAGCTTGGTAATCAAAGGATACGCACAAAATAAAGGCATTGACTATGAAAAGACCTTTGCGCCGGTGTGTAAGTGGAATACTCTACGTCTACTTATTGCTTTAGGTTCACATTTTGGTTGGCCTTTGCATCAGATGGATGTGAAATCTGCTTTTCTAAATGGTGAGTTAGAAGAAGAAGTGTTCATGGATCAACCTGAAGGCTTTGTAACGAAAGGATAGGAAAATAAAGTATGTCACTTGAAGAAAGCGCTTTATGGTCTTAAACAAGCACCACGTGCATGGTATAGCAGGATTGATGCCTACTTTCATTCAAAGGGGATGGTGAGAACACATTCTGATCAAATCTATATGTCTTATACTTTGATGGTATGGTTGCTTTGATTGCTCTTTATGTTGATGACTTGATTATTACGGGAAATAATCAAGAGATGATAGACATGATCAAGAAAGACCTCATGGAACAATTTGAGATGACGGATCTCAGCCTGATGCATTACTGCCTTGGAGTAGAAGTGTGGCAAAAAGGACATGAAGTGGGTTTAACACAGGTGAAGTATGTCAAAGAGTTGATGCACAGGTTTAGGTTGCAGGATTGCAAACCAGTAAACACTCCTATTGAACCAGGTAAAAAGCTTTCTAAGCTTGGTGAATCACAGTCATTTGATGCTACGTTATATAGACAGTTAGTAGGGAGCTTGATTTACCTTACCACAACTAGACCAGATATATGTTATGTTGTTGGCATTGTAAGTCAGTTTATGGCAGCACCTACGGAAACGCATTGGAAAGCAGCTAAACGCATTTTGCGTTATGTGAAAGGCGCTTCAGAGTATGGCTTGATTTACAAGAAGCATGATAGTTTACCTGCTTCTTTGTGAATGCTTCCTCAGGTGTTATTTTTGGTATGGCAATAGTAGGACTTCTATTTTGAAGATAGACTGTCGTGCTACATGCTTCTGACCAAAAATCTTTTGGTAATTTCATCTCAACTAGCATAGATCTGGCACTTTTCACAATCGTACGATTTTTGCGCTCAGCTACACCATTGAGAGCAGGAGTATGAGCTTGCGTAAATTGTCTTTTAATACCACATTGATCGCAAAGATCATTGAAGTCATTAGACTTATACTCACCTCCACTATCTGATCTTAGGACTTTGATCTTCTCACCTGTCTGATTTTTGACCAAGTTTTTGAAGTTCTTGAAGTTCTGAAAAACATCTGATTTCTTCTTCAAGAAGTAGATCCACGTCTTATGTGACATATCATCAATAAAGATCATGAAATATAAGGCTTTTCCTAAGGACATGGTCCTCATAGGCCTGCATAAATTTGTGTGGATTAGATCCAGGATGTTCTTTGCTCTTGTAACACCCCCTTTATTGAGCTTCCCTCGATGCTGCTTCCCATATATACAAGATTCGCACATCGATTTTAAGTGATCTTCTATGGTAGGCAGTCCTGTTACCATCTCCAATTTTCTCATCAAACTGAGGATTCCCAAGTTCAAGTGACCAAGCCTCTTGTGCCACAACTCAGTTTGCGAAGGAATGGATGATACAAGTCCATGTTGCCCCTTGATTGTAGCATTCAACCTGTACAATTCTGTATTGGGCTCTCTTACTCCATTCGCAATAACTTTGAACTTTTGGTTCGCATCCTTCACAAAGCAACGATCATGGGCGAATTCTACTTTCAACTTTTGATCAGTAATGACTCCAACATAAAGTAGATTTTTATTCAAACCTGGTACGTAAAGTACCTCCCTGATCATCATGCTTTTGTCATCAGGCAATTGGATTGAAACTGTGTCTATCCCCTTGATCATGCACACTTCACCATTTGCTTGTGAAACAGATGTTCCATTATCCAACGCCTTCAAACTATTGAACCAGTTCTTGTTACCTATCATGTGTCTTGTGGCTCCTGAGTCAATATACCTGCTTGATCATCTTGATTAGATGACAATGCAGATATGAAGATGCTAGAGTCTTCAATCTCACCCTCATCGACAAGGTTACCTGCTTGTTTTGGTTTTCCCTTGCCTTGTTCCGCCAAGAATTTGCGACATTCACTTTTCCAATGGCCCTTTTTACCACAATGGAAGCACTTGTTTTTCTTCTTAGTTTTGTTGGAAGATCCCTCATCCTCCTGAGACTTGGCAAATTGCTGCTTAGTCTTCTTCTTGCCCTTGTCCTTACCTTGTTTTTGGCATGTCGCAAGTGCCTGATCATCAATATTTTGACATCTAGCTTTCACCATTTCTCGTCGTTGCTCTTCCTGCATCAAGATTCCTGTGAGCTCATCAAAGGTTGACAATCTTTCTCTTGATGCTATTCCGCTCACAAACATCTGATAGGGTTCTGCAATGCTGCATAATGCATTATGCATCAGCTCCACATCACGTATGCGATCTCCAATAGAATGCAGTTCATCTCTCATTGTCTTGATTCTGGTCATGTACATCTAAATGTGCTCTCCTTGCTCCATGCGGGCACTATTCAGCTTTGACTTCAGAAACATGATTCTTGACGGATTTGACGTCTCGAACTGCTCCTTTAGCACATCCCATGCCTGTCTGGGTGTAATAGCATCACAAATGTGGGTAATGATGTGATCCTTCACTGACAAGTTAATGAAGGTCAAAGCTTTCCTCATCTTTTTGTCGAACACTTTGATGTCTGCTTCATTTGGCGGCCTTCTCTCATCATCTGTGATGACTTCCCACACATCTTTCTCCATCAGTATGTTTTTCATTTTGAATTTCCACACTGCATAGTTGGAAATCCTGTCCAATTTGCTACTTTCACTCAAAATGGACTCTCCCATGTTTGCCATCACAAAATTGCTTGAAACTTCTGCCTTAGGCTAAGAACAGTATGTCGAGGCCAAAAATGATGTCAGAAGTTGAAATTAATGACTTGCACTTTTTTTTCTTACCAGGCCACTCGCCGCTTTTCCACCAATTTGAAAGCCAAATCGGCGTCGCCTTCTGAAATGCACTCAATCGTCAACTCCCAACAACGTGCCCAGTGGAATGGTGAAACTACTTCTGGCGTACTCCGAACACTTTCTCCGCTGTAACCACTCTATTTTGCTGTACCTACTTGCAGGTACAGTCTGGGTGCCCTTCGTTTGGAGGTTATAGCCTTTCGTTTCGGTCAAAACGGGCAAAGGACCCAAAAATAGGGACTTTTCTAGCTTTTGAACTATTTCTTCACTTTGAAGAAACTTCACTCTTCACTTGTGAAGGGACCCAACTCAACTTTCAGTATGAAAATTTTTAATGAAGTTGAAGGCCACAATGCACTTCAATTCTTCAGGGCCCTGTTCAAAGCTCATCCAATGGCTGAACCAAATCTTGTGGTTCAAATTTCTCTCCCATCACAGATTCTGGACCGTTGATTCATTTGACACCTCATCTAAAGGTTCAAAGTACATCTGGGCATCGAACCAAACTCCTGTAGATGCTATGATCTTTGGTACACTGAGTTGTTCATCGCATTGGGCGTGCAAACAGCCCATGACTTCCCTGCCTGCGGCCGCGCCTCCCTTCTCTGAAAACTATCAGATCAAGCTCTCCTGTGGATTGTTTTGAGCACGATCTGAGGCCTGGAGCAAGGTCACCCTACTGAATCCATGACTGTAGAGTGTTCAATCAGGAAATTCCGTGGAGAAACGGTGATTTTAGCTCAACTTGACAAAGTGGCTTTTTCACTTTTTTACCGCAAATCTACTAGGTTAATTGTCTGGAGACAAATCTCTGACATAAACCTCAAAATCTCTCCATGGCTCATTGCCAGTGTGATTAGCTTCCTTCCTGTCCTTACGACATCCAAAACGGTGCACAAACAGCGAAGAAATCACCAGTTATGTATAAAAATCGTTTCAATTTTCAATTTTCAGCTGGCTTCGAAATTGTCAATTTTTCACCTAATTTTCCCCTATCTGATGCTATGCACAGGCTAATAATCCGTCTGTTGAGCTTAGCAAGCCTCTATAAATTAGAAACCGTGCACCAGTGCTTCTCTTTCCGTCTTCAACCCGCCGTAAAACCCCGAACTCTCAGCAGACAGTTCTCCCAAAGCTCTCTTCAACGGCGACACTACACTGTGTACACTCCCTGTACAGCTCTGATACCAACTTAGAATTTGCTTTGCACAGGAATACAGATCATGCTACACAGTAACACAGACAGAAAATCACTCTCCTCAGCAAGCTCACATAGCAACTGTATTTCTCAAAATGAAACTACATTGTACATATAGTTGTTCACTCAAGCAACCCATGCATGACCCAGGTTGCCGTTGGCAGGACGCGTGTCTCGTCGACTTGCCTCGTGGCGAGGCCAATTGATCCTTATCCACTGATAGGACCCAGTACAGTAACACAGTGATTCTAACTTTAATTCTAACTATTTTATGTGTAGAATGATCTATATTTGTTATTTTTGGATCCACATGTGTGAAATACAGTAGCTTTTTGGTTTTGTACATACAACAATAGTACTTTATCATTTCATTTAGGCTTTATCAAGTTCTATTAGTGTTTGCATCTCATTTTGTGTGTAGATGCTGATTTTTCTACATTGGTGAGAGTGGTAGTGTATTTTTCTTTCTAACCAAAGATCTTTCAAGTGGATTGGATCATAATGGTCTAAGATCCTTCACATGGTATCAGAGCTTGTGTTTCATGTTATGAAGGAGAAAATCAGATCTATCAATGATTTGGTGAAGATATCAAGTCTAGAGCATGCTAGAGGGGATTTTACACCAAAATTGAGTTTTTTGCTTTTGTAGATTGGATCTTTTGTAGATCAAAACCCTACTATGTACTTGATCATTTCTGATTATTGATTTTTCATACTAGATTTGGCCGATTTTTGGATCATTACATAAGCCTAACTGGTGGATAATAGATTGCATATCAAAATTTCAGCATTTACATGTAGATTTGGAATAGTCAATTTTTTGTGATTTTGTCAAAACTCTAAATTTTGATTGGATCTCTAGATAGTGAGATTTTTGGACTTCACTTGAGTGTGTTTCAATCTTAGGAAGTCACAAAAGTCATTAGATTGAGGATGGATCATAGGTTGATCATTGCAAAGGAGGTGGAGCTTCAACATGTGTCTTCAAGGGAATGTGTAGCTGATATCTTCACCAAAGCATTGGGAAAGGACTTGTTCATGAAGCATAGGACATCACTTGGAGTATTATCAAAGTCCATGTTAAAATTAGTTGAAGAGGGAGTGTGAAAGATTTAACTAGTTTCATCATATTTGCTATATTCTCATATTTAGCATATTGAGGACAACTTTTTTTTTAGACTTAGAGATTGAATTTTCAAAGTTCATTATTCTAAATGTCATTTGAAAAAAAAGACTTTTTGAAAGTGTGGAAAAGTTAGAATGCGAGTTTGAGTAGATTCAAATTTGAATAGTTGGGTACATTGAATCTAGACCCAAAAATAGTAGGGTTAGCATTTTGGTGGGAAAACCAAGTGGCCAAATAGGATTTGGACCTGTTATAAAAGGATGTAACTCGTGAAGAGAGTGATCTTCTCTCTTCTTTATCTCATTTCATGCCTATACATGGTTCTCTTGGATTCTACTATCCATTGGTGCACTATACTTGTGATTGCATGCAATTTTATGTGTAGAATGATCTATATTTGCTATTTTCGGATCCACACTTGTGAAATACAATAGCTTGTTGGTTTTGTATGGACAACAATAGTATTTTATCATTTCATTCAAGTTTGATCAAGTTCTATTAGTGTTTGCATCTCATTTTGTGTGTAGATGCTGTTTTTTCTACATTGGTGAGATTGGTAGTGTATTTCTCTTTCTAACCAAAGATCTTTCAAGTGGATTGGATCATAATGATTTGAGATCCTTCACACCACACACAGTTTATCCAATACAAGTCCGCTATCTAGCCCAATGGCTTTCAACTAGCACCACCTCGCACTTCCATCATTTGTGACCACCAAAATGTGTGTACCTCCAAGCTGTTGGATTTACTCCTCCTACTCTCCTAAATCCCAATTTTAATCTGCCTCATGCTGCATATTTACTAACGTTGTCACGCAGTCTGCATATTTACACAAAATTCGCATAGACGAAGAAAAAAGACAAATGAATCGCGACACTGTGTTCTTACATAGGTTATGGTGACAGGCGAAAAGGGGACACTACCTTATTGAATGCCAAAAGTGCCCTAAAAGCTAAGGCACCCTGTAAACCTTATCCTAAGGCCATTTGTAAGAGTGACGCACTTTTGCATCATCACCAACATTCACTGCAGTACTAACTGACGTCGCACCCTTTTCACGCTCACCCTATGCAGCTGCGCTAACAGATTGGACAACAACTGCAGCCACCCACGATCTCTTACAGACAGCACATCCACTCTGTACTTTCACATTTGCACACCTATAATATTATGTGTATATATTGGATACCATCTGAGTATTTACAATGCATCGAGATGAAGAGACAAGAAGAGACTAAGAGAAGAGGTTTATTTTTATTCCTCATTACAGACATAATAAGCTTCGTAAAGCATGCGGTTTTGTCCGCTATTGTATTGTGTTCTACCGCATTATTAACATGTATACATGATATACTTAATCTGATACAGCTCTTTGTTTGCATTCAGATCTATGTTAATATTGTTATGCCTATTCTTCATTCTGTTTGATCGTTCTAGTTGCTCTTTCTGGTAATAGATGATTAACTTTTAGTCTTGTCTTTCGCACATCATTCACGACTAATTATCAGTCGAGCATAGTCTAGCTCTTCGCGAATCATTCGCGACAGATAATTTGTCTTGCAATTTGCGACAAATTATTCATCTAGCGGCTTCTCCATTAAACGTTTGGCTACGTAATCTAGAATGATTGTGATTTCTATCACTAAAGTTCTATTCATTCTGATAGGCGTAGTCATGCTTAGGGAGAGAGTCAAATATTCATTCCGCTGCACATGAACATTTTCTGTTCGAGTTCGCTTCTCGTTCGTTTCTCGTTCGTGTTCGTCATTTATTCTTTCCCCCCTCTCTCCCAACATGGCATCAGAGCTATCTTCATAGCTTGATTGGCCTCCACAGTACAATACTCTACTAGTCGATAGAGTGATTACTTTCTGGATTCTGTATTTGTCAGTATCATATTTTCATACTTAAGTCACTGATAGTTTCTTCTATCACTTAGACTAATTCTTCCACATGGATGCCCAAGGGAAAGCCAGTCCTCTCATGGACAAGCTTGATGGAGCCAATTACCATCTGTGAAAATTTAAGATGAAAACTATACTAATGGCAAAAGAATTGTATGACGTTATTACAGATGCAGAAGAGAAATGGAAACTGAAGGATGGAAAAGCTTTCACGCTGATCATCCTCAACATCATGGATACACAGATCGGCCATGTATCTGAGGCTCAAACATCAAAAGAAGTCTGGGACATCTTGAGCACGCTATACGAAGTGTGAGATATAGCTTCTAAGTTACATCTCAGGAAGAAATTCTACTCCCTCAAGATGACGAATGGTGATTCTCTACATAATCACATTAATCAATTCAAGAACCTACTAAGACAAATGGCCGCTTTCGCATCTATCATAGACGATCAAGAGGCAGTAATGCAACTGCTTACAAGCTTGTCAAGTTTTTATGATAGTTGGGTGATGATCATCACGACTCATCTAGAATTGACTCTTTCGAGAGTCATCACTATATTGTTGCAGGAAGACATGTGAAGGAATGAAGTTTTGAGTTTCTCAACTGATTCTCACGCCTTGTACACCAAAAAGAGCATGACAAAGCTAAAGAAGAAGAAAGACCCGAAGCAATCAAAGCCAGACCAGAAACCAGCTCAGCACAAGGAACAATCGAATTCGCATACAAAGAAGAAATTGTTCTATAGATACTACAAACGAAAAAACCACGAAATACAAGACTATTGAATACTTCAAGCAAAGAACAACATCAAGGGGCAGTCGAATCAAGTGGCAAATACAGCTGCAAAAGCTTCACAGCCCATTCAAGAAGCGGATCATGATGCCTTCATGACCCAACCATCAAGGAGCATCTGGCGACAGCTCTTGGTTCTTGATTCTGGAGCCACTCAGCACATGACTAGCCTGATTGGCTATTTCGAGTCCTATACACCTTATAGTACCTAGAAATTTGTTCACCTAGGCGACAATAGCACACAAGCTATTAAAGGTTAAGGAACTATAAGATTATGCTTTGCAAATGATCAATCTAAGCTACTCTCCAAAGTTCTGTATGTATTTAAGCTATCCACAAATCTGCTCTCTGTAAGCAGAATCACAGATCTAGGACACAGAGTAGAATTCAAATGTGATCAATGTAAAATAGTTGATAGGACAGGCAAGACCCTAGCACTTGGAAAGAGGCATGGATGCTTGTATAAATTAAGTCATTGCTTTTCTACCTCTAGTCAGGCTCTCAATACTTCAATTCAATCAAATAAAGGTTTACTTTGGCATTATAGACTTGGTCATTTAAATTATGCTGCTGTACAACGAATGTCTAGACAATCCATTGTTCTTGATCTCGACTATCCTCACAAAACAGTTGAGCTACTTGTCTGTCAAGACTGTCTAGTTGAAAAATAGACTAGGAAGCCATTAAAGTCAAGCCATCAGCATGTTGCTAGAGGATTACTAGATGTTGTACATTTAGATATTTGTGGCCCGATGAAAAATCCTTCGCTGAAGGAAGCCAAGTATTTTATAACCTTTATTGACGAATTCTCGAGAAGAACAATGGTGTACTTCATAAAGAAGAAATCAAAAGCCTTCAACTGCTTCAGAATCTTCAAGGAGCATGCAGAAAAGGAGACCGGAAGGACAATCAAGGCCCTAAGGTCAGATAACGGTGGAGAATATATCTCTATCGAGTTCAAGGAGTACTGCCAAAGCCAAGGCATTGAGCAGCAATTCATCACTCCTTACAGTCCTCAGTCTAATGGCTTAGCTAAGAGGAAGAACCAAACTTTGGTCGAATCTGCTAAGTGTATGCTAGCACATGCATCGTTGCCCAAGAGGTTCTGGGCTGAAGCTGTCTCCACTGCAGCTTACATCCAGAACAGATGTTCGACCAAAGCCCTCTCAGACAAGACACCCCACGAGGTGTGGACAGGTGATTGGATATACTTCGACTGATAACACCTACAAGCTGTACGATCCTGATACCCAACAAATCTTGTATAGCCGAGATACAGTCTTTATCGAGGATCAGTTCATTGACCTCAAAGACAAGGATATTGCTCAAGAAGAACCTTCATCACCTGCCATTGACACGACAATCCGAGCTTCTGGCTCATGAATGTCTATCGTCGACCCACTTCGAGACAGCGAATCAGATGAAGATGTTGTTGCTACCCAGCAACATATCCTAGGAGCAGTTCATCAGTCTAATCCTCCCAGAAGATCAAGCCGAGTGCGCACACAACCCACAAGGTATATTCCTGAGTCTGCCTGTCTTTTAATGCAGGAACCGACGAAAGTCAAAGTGGCACTTAGCCAACCAGACTCTGATCTCTAGAGAGAAGCTATGGACAGAGAGTATTCCTCTCTGATCAAGAATCGAACATGGTCATTAGTCGAAACTCCTATTGGCTGCAATATTATTAATTGCAAATGGATCTTTAAGATCAAATATAACGCCAACGGAGCGATTGATCGAAGGAAGGCTAGACTGGTAGCACGAGGATTCACCCAGATCCCAAATATTGATAGTGAGACTTTTAGTCCAGTCATCAAACATTTGTCGATCTAAATGCTCCTGTCTTAAGGGGTCAATTTGGCCCAATAATGGCCAAAGAAGATGCCTCTTCTATCCAAGGATAGGCCCTTCTTAAGAATTCGCTTGCAAAATGAGCTAAAATTCTGTAACGAAGATTTTTGATGAAGAATGGCATTTCTTGCAATTTGGGTCCAATCTCCATGTTAGAATGAAGATTTGTAATGAAATTGCATGGCAAACTCCCTTTCAATTGCACTTAGGCCCATTTCAACTCAATCCCATGGTCCATTACAGATCCACGGTCCATGTTGCTCCTCATTTGCTCGATCTTGACCATAGACGTGATTTGGATTTTGTAAGTGGCTATACATGTTAATGTGCATTGAGCCCCACTCCTTGAGCTGTCGAACATTCAAACCACTATGTACTTGGCCTGGGTAATGGCGCACGAGGCCCTCGTGCCTCCTCCACGTCTAACTCTCCTTCCTCCATGAGCTTTTATCCTTCAAGCTTCATAGCTATGGAAGATGCTGAGGCCTTTTTTACAGTTCCTCCTACCCTAGCCCGCGGCCATCCATGACCCTTTTCTAGATCCTTGATTGTACCGTGGCACCATCTATAGCCATTGACAGCACCAAAAATGATCTTCCACTATGAAAGATCCAAGATTTATTCACGATAGACCCTAGCTCAAGAGGATAAGAAGCTTTCTTGCACTATACTCATTCCTTTACTGAGATTCCACTTGCAGTTTCCTATCCCACTGAGGTCGCCTTCCTCTAGCTCTTCATTGCAATTTACAGCTCTTCAATTGATGTTGTATTGAATGCAAACAAGCCAATTTTCTCAGAAATCCATCAACACTCCATGAAATTGGAAATTTCCCAAATTTCCTCTGTTTTCCACGCAATTGCCTCCTATAAATTGCTATGGCTCTCCATCACTACTCTTTGCATACCCATGCAAGCCTTGTTGCACTAAACGACTGTCCACACAGTGACTAATGAGGCCACCATCGATGAATTCCTCGAAAAACAAGTTTTCCCATGAATTCTCCTCGGAATTCACCTACGACGATCGTTTTGATCTTCCCCGATGCTCCGATCACCCCCCGTATGGAGTCCTCTCTCTTGAGATGCTCTGAATGCTGACGCTATCCCATAGCTCCACCGAATCATGCATTCGTGCATTACCCTGACGCTCTGATACCATGTTAAAATCCTATTAGGATCTAGTGTACTATGCAGATCACATAAATCAATCACCATAAACACTCCTCACAAGCTCTCAAAGATGGCACAATAAAAAGCTAAGATTGCAAACAAAAAAACTATACATATGTCAAAAGCCCCAACATGCATGGGCTCAACAAGTGCCAACACACAAAAAAGGCACCTGTCTGACTAAAAGGCCCAACATGGTCTAAAATATTGACAAACCCAGAACATGCCCCTGAGTATAGCATAACAAAACCAAAATATATTGAACAAGCTAATTTTTCTACGTGTGGCTACTCGGCTAATCCAAGCAGCCATCTACGGGACAAATGATCGACTGATATAACAAGTGCAGGTCTATTCCCAATTACTACTAAAAACTATAAATCCTAATTAACTGAAGATATGTATAGTTAATTACAATAGTGCATTTTGAGCTTACAATAAAAACATATCAAATCAAATCTTATTTTTAACATTATGACCCCTCAGATCGCTTTGATTACGAAAGTACTTTAAAGACTAGTGATCTGTATACACTATAAACTGACTACCATAAAGGTAATGCCTCCAGATTTTAAGTGCATGTACCACAGCAAATAACAAGATTGCTTGCCAAACTTTGGGTTGAAAGGTTATCACAAAAGATAATTAGACACTTTTGAAAATCTAGTAAGATCCATTACCATCCTTTTGATCCAAAGCATCTCCTTGGTGCATGAAGTTAGGGCTTTGTACTCAACCACACTAGATGATAATGAGATTTTTGCTTGTTTCTTTGGCATCGAAGAGATAGCTCCATCACCTATGAAAATAGCATGTGCACTTATGGATTTCCTAACCATTTGATCTCCAACATCTGAATCTGAAAATCCATACAAGTTAGGTGATGATCCTCCACAAACAATGCCAAAATCACCTAGAACTTGAAATGTACCTCAACACTCTCTTGCCTAGCTTCCAATGCTCCATACTAGGATCATGCATAAATTGACTTAATCTACCAACACAATAGCTTAGATCATGTCTTGTGATGCTTAGATATATGAGTGAACCAAGTAGCTTTCTATAGAGAGTAATGTCCTTGAAAAATCATTCATTACCTCTTATAGTGAGCTTTACATTTGACTTCATTGGTGTATCAATAGATTTCGCATCTACCATCTGAAATCTTTTAAGAATAGGATTAGCATACTTCTCTTGACAAATGAAAGTATACCGAGAAGTTCTAAATACCTCTATTATTGTCTTTTAGTAGATACACCCAACAAAATCTACTGAAATCATTAATATATGTCACATACATTTAAGCACCACCATTGCTAAATGTAGTAACTCCATGAATATCCAGATGCACAACTTGAAAAGGCTTACTTGATCTTGATGTAGATCTCTTGTAAGGTAACCTAAGTGACTTTGATAAAGCACATTGCTCACAAATATGATTCATGCTAGTTAGAGATTTGGAAAGACCAAAAAACAACTTGCCTCTTTGCCATGACCTCCAATGACTTGTAGTTGAGATGCCCCAATCTCTTGTGCCATACCTCTTGCATTGACAATTTTTCCTTTTCCATACATCCAACTTAGTTAGCAACAACACAAGCATCAAGTTTGAACAATATACCTTGCCTTTTCCCTTTTGAAATCAATTGACTTTCCTTCATGATCAAACAAGAATCACCATCAAACGTTACGTTGAAACCCTTGTCAAGCATTTGATTCACACTAAGAAGATTCTTAGTGATAGATGGAATGAAGAAAACATCCTTCAAATTCACATTCCTATTGGTAGAGAGAGAGATATGAATTATGTCAATTCCTTTGATTGGAACTGCTTAATAAAGGACTCTTTCAATTCTGACCAATCTTGTCTATCATCATAATTGAGGTTATTATCTACCATGGTCATGAAAAACATGTGGACTTTTGCATCATCTGTATATTCACCATATACTTCACATGCATTTTCAAAGACTTGTAAAAATCTATGAGGGTCCACATTGCCATCGAACTTTGGTAAGTCTAACTTTGGTGTTCATTGATCAGATCTTGTTGCACGAGGAACATGTTGAACATGTTGATCTTCTGGGCTATAATATTGATTAGGCCTCCATCTGGATGACCCAGGGTCTTGGTTCACCTAAGATCTAAGATGCAAAGTTCCGTTTCCATCATTCTGATTATCGTTTGTTGTGTTATTGTTAAGAAGTTCTTCTGGTGTATATGACATGAGAACTAGTTTGATTTTGTTGGTTTTGATTTTGTATATATTGTAATTGATAGTATCTTATACCAGAACTAGATTTTCAATAGAAAATTCTATATAGATGGTCTGTCGGATACAATCAGACTTAATTTTGAATATAATTGAGATGTCAAATCAAATATGAAGATCGGACTCGAATAGACTTCTGATTATAAATTCGAATATGGGGAATTTAGGTAGCTTATCAAATGCATTTTTGAAGCTCGTCGGATGCAAATTATATGTATCAGTTGCAGAATGAGTTTCTCACATCAGACCTGATTGTCAGATGTAATTGAGGTGCTCATGGAATTTAATCTTCAGATGAAATCAGTTGCAAACAAGTGGCAGTATCGGATCTATACATTAGATGGATTTTTTTATGTATAGCATCAGATATAGCCAATGAAAAAGTAATAAAAATCTATCGAATGTAGATCGTCAGATCTAGCTCGTCGGATGCCCCTTTGGTTCTAGGTCGTCAGGTGCACTTTGTTGGATCTGAGCGTCAGATCTATCATCAAATATAGGTCTGAATCTAGTCTTCTGATCTAATCTTAGGACCTAGTACGGAGGTATCAGATCTGGTTGTCGGATGTATCGTCGGAACTAGATTGTCAAGAATGGCAATGTCCTAGACTTGATCCTAGCAATGGAAATGGATGCTCAACTTGATTATTTGATCTGTCAGGACTGTTCCATCTAGTTTTCTACAATTCTGCTTAAGATTTTGAGTTCTTGCTTACAGTTTGCATATTGTTATTAAACTACTGCTACTCTACTATGGGAAAGGAAGCTAATCTTATGCACAGTGTCACAAAGAAACTAATCTATCCTAATTGTTTAATCTATAAGATAAAACAACCTACAACTACATCAAATGTGAATCCTACAAATGTGCTTACTACAATTATTACTCAACAATTGTAATAAAAACTTTTCAGGGAGCAAGCACAAGGAAGCATCGGATCTAAGTGTTGAGTGTGATTTGCCTCCAAGCCCTGCACATCTACTTGATTCTAATCACAAAACCAATCCTAAGAAAGAAGAAGCAACAACACATTCATACACAAGTACCCAAACAAATGCATGAAGATGGAGCACAAAAATGGAAATGCAAGTAAAAAGATCTTCAATTAGCATTGCAACAACATTTCAGTACAACTTTTTATGCCCTAGAACTCGTGGAGGAGGCTCCTTCTTATAGCCACGAGCTAGTTAACTCCAATACATGACTTTTCAGTTCCACCACTAGCTTTTTATTTTACAAGGGCGTCTCTTTCTTTAAAATACAGCTCAAGTTTGAAAGGGCCCAAGTTACTAGCTCCCACATGGTCTAACATCTTTTGGGATTTACCATGGGGCTCATAATATGCAACTTAGCCTAACAGCTAGTGATTCTCATGCTCTCAAACTCGGCCCTCATCATCAACTCCACTAGGGACCCACTTGGGTGAGGAGGCACTGCATACAGAATTATCAACCCTCCTATCTGCCAGAGTTGTATCATAGGAAAGTAGACAAGAAGGCCATTTAAGTCAAATTAGAAACATATATCTAAAGGTTTGCTAGACATTGTACATACAAATATATGTGCCCAATGCAAAAACTATCATTGCTTGGTGCTAGATTCTTTATTACAATTATAGATGACTATTCTAAAAGAACTTCTGTATATTTTATGAAGAACAAATCTGAAGCCTTCCAATTTTTCAAAAATACATAGAAAATGCTAATTCACAAACAAGCAAGAAGATCAAAGCTCATAGGAGCGACAACGACGGTGAATACATTTCAAAGGAGTTCAAGGATTATTGCTCAGCCAACAGCATCGAGCAATAGTTTGTTGTTTCCTATTCTCCACAATTGATTGGATTGGCGAAAAGGAAGAACAAGACCTTAGTCAAGTCTTCCAAATGCATGATAACTCATGCTTCATTCTCCAAATCATTCTGGCAACATATTGTTTCAACAATGACCTATGTGCAGAAATGATGTATAACCAAAGGCCTTTTGACAACAAAACCCCTCATGAATTTTGGACAGGATCCAAGCCTTCATTGAAACATTTGAGAGTATTCAGATGTATTGCTTATGCTCATGTCCCAAAAGACAACAGAAAGAAATTAGATGAGCACTCATTCAAAACTATTTTTCTTGGCTATTGTACTTCTGATGGAATGTCTAGACTATACAATATAAACATGTGTAAAGTTCTCACTAACAGGGATGTGACTTTCATTGAAGATCAGTTTATTGATTTGAAAGGCAACGACCAGATGCAGTATACTATTTTTGCCCCAAAAACTGTTACATATCGAAAGACTATTTCAATTTTTTCCAACAAAAACTCTGTACAGTCATACTCAAAAGAAAAATAAAAAGAAGTCACAACTCAGGAGCAGCCGAACACAAAGTCGAACTTCACAGCCAAAGACTTCAACTAGAAGATCAACAAGAACTCAAACTCAGCATGTTTTGATGATTTCGTTCACTATTCTATTCAAGAGCCAACCATAGTTGAGGAAGCTATGTCACAGGCTGATTCAAATCTTTGGAAAGAAGGTATGTACAAGGAGTACAACTCACTGTTGAGGAACAACACATGGACTATCACCAAGCTACCAACATATAGAAAGGTAATCGACTGCAAATGGATCTTTAAGATCAAATACAAATCAGATGACAATATCGACAGGAGAAAAGCTCGACTCGTGGGAAGGGGATTTTTACAAATTCCCAATATCAACTACTTCAAAATCTTTAGCCTAGTTGTCAAGCATAGTTCCATTCAACTGCTACTGTCATATGTTGTTGTAGTAGATCTTGAGGTAGACCAGATGGATGTACAAACAACATTCCTCAATGGAGTTATCGAGGAGGACATCTACATGACCCAACCAGAGGCTATATCCTCAATGGTCGAGAAGATCAGGTATGCAAACTGCATAAAGCTTTATACGGCTTGAAACAATCATCCAAAGCATGGTTCCATCGAATCAACACATTCTTGATCGATCATGGATTTGAACCAAGTTTTGTAGACTATAATATATATTTCAAAGCTATCAATCAATTCTTTGTCATCATCACACCCTACTTGGATGATATGTTGTTGTTTAGCAATAATATCGGATTGACAAAGGACACCAACTGGATGCTATCCCAAGAATTTGAGATGATAGATCTTGGGGAGGCGCATTATTGTCTCGGAATTCAAATCCATAGAGACAAAAGTAGAAGACTTCTCTATATCACCCAGCAGATGTAGTTCTATAATTTGTTGATGAAATTCAATTTTATGAATTACAAGTTTCTACATATTCCCATGGATCCAGATCTAAAATTATCCAAGGAGCAATTCCCTCAGACCAATGAGGAGAAGGCCGAAATGAAGGAATATCCATATCAATCAATTATCATATCCCTGATGTATGCAATGATCTCCACTAGACCCGATCTTGTATATGCTCTTAGTTCCTTGAGCCAGCATATGGCCAACACTGGTATGATCCAATGGAAAGCTCTTTTTAGAGTAATCAGATATGTATGAGCTACCATTGACCTATGTATCTGCTATGGAGATGTCGATTCATCTAATATCCATACACTTTATGGATATATAGACACAAATTGGGCAGGTGATATCGACACCAAAAGATCAACTTCTAGACTTGTCTTCCTATTCAATAATGGTCCAATATCATGGAATAGTAAAAAACAGACCTTCATTGCAATGTCATCTACAGAATCAAAATACATTGTTGCAGCTTCTCAAGCTACCAAAGAGAAAATTTGGTTGAGAAATTTATGGTCTGATATTGGTCTCAGAGAATCTACTCTAGCAATTATTTAGTGTGACAATCAGAGTGCTATTGTATTTGATGTCAGATTTTCAGAGGATCATATGCATACTTCACAAGATAATGATGATATTGAGCGTGATGCATCATCACCGGATGGATTGATGACAAATGACACACCTTCTCGATCTCTCTCATTGTCACCATCACCATTAGCTTCTGAAGATCAACTTATTAATAACAAAGCTATAGGAGATATTTGGGTAGAATTAGAGATAGACTCGTTTGGTTTGGCGGATATATTGCATGATGATGCGATGTGACAAATCATAACAAGGAATTAGCAAATGAATAAGTGAGACAATATGATGTATTGCAACTTATTGTGATATTAATCAGATTGCATACATATGCAATTGTACTTTTTTATTTGATTAGTTGACATCAAACAAGAAGTCGACGCATGTGAGTACACAAATTGTGGTCATGATATTTTTGTAATACATAAATTTCTTTACTCACTTTTGTATTTGGCCACTATTGTTGATAGAAAATGGAATTCAATGTGTTGATAAACAACAATGCTCAAAAGTGCTATCCATTTACATTTTGTAACATCCATTGTTTATAGCAAGGGGCCTTTTTTTCATCAATCACAGTATTACCCTCGATGAGCAGAGTATTTAGGAATGCCTCTTGGCCTATTTAACCCTCCCTATAACCCTTCTTATAACACTCCCTATAAACCTCTCTATAACCCTCCCTATAACCCTCCTTAAGAATTCAAATTTGCAAGGCTTAGATTGAGGCCAAAACTAGTGGTGCCCCCTAGCACAATTTGCTGGCATTTTTTTTCTTACATGCACCTTCGGGGCACCAAAACTAGGTGCATGTTAAAATATTTACCCTATTTAAGACACACCTTGTGCCCAAGAGGTGTCTAATAAAACATTGAGAAATAATAGGTAACAAGAATGTTGAAGTATACCACAAAGGCATTGCCACAAATGTCCTAAATAAAATAAATGATTATCTAAGATTGCCTGCAAGGTAACTCTTTTCAAATTTTAGTTGTCATGCAACTATGACAAAATGGTGAGCATTCTTTTACCTTATCTCATAGATATGACAACAACAAGAAACATGTATGAAATGATTTTGTAAATACAAATGGATAATGCTTATTTGATAGTTGTTGTAGGTGATGATGTTGGTGCTTGTGCAGGTTGAGAGCTTTTGGATGCATTCAATAAAAAAGACACAAATTTTTTGCTATTTTTGACTTGTGTATGAAGGTTCATTTAAAGTGTGGGCATGAATGCAAAAGAAAAAGAGAGGTCATAAATTTTTTGATATTTATGACTTGTATATAGAGGTGGTCCATCAAAAGACCCAAATTATTACAATAAAATTCTTAGCAATGTGACAAAGCTTTTTGTGGGGGCATACCTTAACATATAAACTCCATAGACCAATTTCAAATTCCAAGGCAATCCCAAAACGTTATTTTCATTAAGAGGAAGTTCCCCATTCCTTGGGGCAGAAAAGGCAAAAAAACAGAAAAAAAGATTTAAAAAGAGAGAAAATATCATGTCAAAGCATCTAAAAAACGTCATGGAATGTTTGGTGAAGGACTTGAACTCCTTTTCCGATTGCACGTAAGTATAGCCTACGAGTAATTCCCATTTCAGCTTCTGTAGAATCCAGAGCAAACAGATTTTTGGGCTCGAGGATAGTCCAGGAAAAACATCGGCAGGATCAAATCAAGTAAAATTCTGTCCAGTGTTCACGAGTCAGAACATGTAGCTTCAATTCCATCATGGCTTGAAAAGCTTTCGTATTGAACATTCTCAACGAAACGCAATCTACTCATACAGCTTTAAGCTTCAACAGTTAAAGGTGTTCGTATAATCACCAAGATCACACCAAGCAAACTGCTACTAGTCTTTGATTTACAGGTAAAGTCAAATCGCTGGTCTTTTATCTAAATTAACTATTCGCTGATGTACATTGCCAATAAGGACCAGAAACCTCGAGTGATTCTCATCAACTTTTATTGAGATGAAGATGCAGCTTGTTCTTGAAAATAGCAAATAGTAAACACTCCGTACAAACATGGCCACAAGATCGTTCTATGTTAAACGACAGACATTAACCTTCCGACTGTTTAATTAAGCGAGTTTGAACCTTTTACTTTCTTAGCGCGGCCATAAATAGCATAAGGAGATGGAAGAGAAACTTCTTTGGTGCTGAGCGTTCCATCTTCTTTCTTACTAAATCAACCAAAAGCTCCGGCCTTCTGTTTGCCAGTTCCTCAAACCCCTCACTCAGCACTACGTTCTTGAAGTTCTTGCCAACAAATCGCTTACAACGCTTCATGAGTTCTATATCGTATGTGTCAGCATACTCCAGAATCCTCAAGCAACTCTCCGAAGTGATCATTTCTTGCAGGAAAGAAACGCAGGTTTGCTTCATGGAAAAGGGAAGCTCGTACTTATGACATGCAGCCAGAACTTCAAGCAAAGGCTCCCAAGTCATGCCTTCTACATCAAATCTTCCAGAATAGATAAGACATAGAAAGGCTTTCAGCGCTTTTGTAGTTACGATTTCATCCAGTTTGAGGTTCAGAACATTTATCTCCAGGTTCTCTTTTGTGTTGAACTGTTCTCGAAGCACCCGGGACGCACTTGCAAGAACGCAGCGATGAGCTGGTGTTACATCATTTTGAGTCTGAATTAAGACATCTGCATGCAGTCCTTCTTGAAGCAACGTTTTGTACGTAGCTAAAAGATTCTTCAAATTTTGTTGCATCAGGTGTAGCTGATCGGCACTTACATTTTTAGCCATCCTTGCTTAACTACAATCGATTCACCGATAATCGCAAGGAAATATACTTCGTCCTAAGAGCAATACACCCCCCAAGCGTTTACGTAAGTTATATACTTCTAATAAAAGAATGTCAAAGCAAGCATTTTATCTTCATATAATGTGTCGACTTTATACTCAGTCGCTAATCACACTTTGTAAAACAATACAAGAAAACAAGCAGTAAAATGAGATGATAATAAATATGTTACCAATGCTAGAAGTTGCTCTAATTATTGTACAGTACACTCTATGGTGTAGCCTGTAGTCCAGTCTGCCACAAGGAAAGGAACCGCTGCCAGCCAAACATTGTCATACTAGACTCGAATCCTTGCCAACAAAGTTTTGCACTTATACAAGAATTAGGATGGATACAAATGCCAATCGAAGAATCTTGTAAATGCAACTATTTGAGTATACAGATAGTTACGATCTTTAGTCTATTTATGTGGCAAATTCATGAGGGACGCTGCGGGGTACTATGAATTTACAACATTCATAATAGAGATAAAATAGAAGTGTAATTAATATCTGGATCATTCCAAATTGCGAGATCTGTGCAGGATCATGGCATGCATCATGTAGGGATATTGAATGAATCATATCCGAGACTGCTTCTTGAAGCACGTACTCGGTCTGACAAGCAGCCGCGTCACTGCCAGGCCAGCCCTCGTACAAGTGGCATCTCCTTAACGGCTGGAGATCCAAAGCCATTGCTTTGAAAGTGGGCATCTCTTGACTATGAAATCAGCACAATTTACCTTGAGAGGACCAAAGAGAAGACAAGCAACACCTTGGCCTCATGAGATTGCTGACTGCATACTTGCTTTTAAAAAGGAGGTCACCATCACCAATGTCTCATAGATCGGCCAGATGAGATGTGTAATCCTAGTCTCAAATTGGCTTCTTTTATGTCTCAAAGGTAGCTAGGTCATCGGGTTTTTGTGCACCACATGATATTGAAACATCCTTCCAAGCACAAGGAGCGCACAAGGAGGCTAGATAGGTCCACAACTTGGTTTGTAACCTCTACCAACCTTGTCGACAAGCCGACCACATGTGCTCATTCATGCTCACACAAGAAAGTTCTGTTCGTTTCCTACATAGGAAAATCGTGAAATTCCCTAGTTTCACAAGATTTTTCCTGGTTAAGAAATGAATTTGGATGCCTTATAAGCCCCTTCTAACTAGGAAAATCTATTTCCTAGTTAAAAAATGTATGTGGATCAATTTCATCTTGGGAAACCTTTAATTTTCTAGTTACATTGCTACCATTTGTAACTAGGAAAAAAATTTCCTAGATACATTGATACCATTTGTAACTTGGAAAAAGTTTTTCTTGCTAAAAAATGTTCATGGATCAATTTTATTAGAGAAACTTTTCAAACAAAATCAATTTTCCTAATGTTTTTATTAGAAGAGTTTGCAGCTGTTTTGATTTTTTTTGGAAGAAAATTTTGGGTTTTGGATCATTTTGGAAAACTGTTTTGCTTTCTATTTTAGTTTCTAGGTCCTTTTTAATTGAAGTGTATTTGGAATAACTTTTACTGTAATAAATACTTATTACTTACTACGTTATATTATTTATCATAATATACTAAATATATCAAATACATTTATATATATTAAATAAAAAGTGTATTACTATTTTAGTACAAAATGCCTTACTAAATCAAATACTATAATATACTAAAATTTATCGAATACTAAAATACTTAAATATTACTATACTAAATCTTAATGTAAGTACTAAATATCAAATATGCTAAACTTTCGATATTAATTACTTATTAGTTGGTTACTTATTATAAACTAACTAATTGACTATCATAATAAGAAATACCTTGATGCATTTATTCATAGAAAAAACTAATAGGTACATTGATGAAAAAGATATATACACCCCGAAGGGGAAGTTTAAGCACAAGCTCAAACAAGAGCGAAGCTTGCAATAAAGCTAAGATTAATCCAAATCCTTGCATTGAAAATAAAGTGCATAAACTATGATGATGTCAGTGGGAGTCTGCCAACTGACTATAGCAGATCAGACAAGTGAGGAGGTGGTGAGTCGGCTAATGAAAGGAGATAAGAAGTAGCAGACTCAGCCACCGTCGCTCGTTGCAGGATTGATAGGGCCTGAGCACGTTGAAGGGCAATGGAAATATGTTGTTTGAAAGAAGCTAGGAAAATAGAACCAGGAATACCTTGACGCTCCGCCGCTTGATGAGAACACATGCGAAGAAAATCCTCAAAGCGTCGATGCAAGGTGCCATAAGTCTCAATTGCCAGGGGAAGGAAACCCGTCGGAGTAGTTTTTTTCCTTCTCTTGTGCTGCCACGCCTGCAGCTTCTCCTAGTGTGAAGGCAGAGCGAGGCAGTAGGTCACCACGTGTGAGATCAGCAACAACAACATCTGCCATAGTACGAAGCCCATCCCGAGAGAGGACAATGTCAACATGCCTGCAAGGAGAGTGGGACATGGTAGAAAAGAAGGACATGAGACTACTCTCTGAGGACATGGAATCCTCCATCTCTGGCTATAGCGGCCGCTGCGTCTCTAACAACATCATGTGTAGATGTGCGTTTACTCCCAGAAGGACATCAGAGGAGGTGGATAGCAAGAGCATCAATAGGGTGACCACAAACACACCTGGAGAGACCCAAGAATGAAGAATGAGGTAGCCCCAAGCGAAGGTGAAGAGCAGTGGTGAAGATGGCCGAAGCCGAAGGAGCCTTAGAGAGCATGTTGGAAAGGGCTTGCTTGTGCGCGTGCTCCAAGAGGGTGTCTTGTAGGTGATCTGAGCTGAAAGTGAGGAGTTGTTCAAAAGGGAGAAGACAAGCTTGGGCAGAGGGGGGGAGCAGCTCTCGCACAGCAATGAGGAGCTGTTGGAAAGGCAAAGAACCGCTATCCACATGAGCAATGCAATCCGCCAAGAGAGAGCGAAATCCAAAAAGGAATCGAGAAGACAAAGCAGGGACGACAAGAGCCCGGCTCCCAAGAAAAGTTGCAGGTGTAGAAAAAACCGTAGAGAGAAAACCCACACCTCCACAAGAAATGGGTAACCGAGCCTGGTTCCAAGCTGAAAGGGTCTCCACACCATCCAAAGAACCCGGGCCCAAAAGGCGGCCAAACATCCATAATAGAGTTGTCAAAGGAAGAGAGAAGATGCAAAAAGTCCTGAGTAGGGGGGAAAGTCCACAGCAGATAAGGACTGGATAAAGTAGGACATCAAGATGCCAAACGTGACCTAAGTGTCGAGCAAATCTGAATGAGCAACATCCTCCTGGAGAGCCTCACCAAGAAAAGCAGAGCTGAAGGAAGCAGACCCAAAAGGAACACCCAGAATGTGAATGTCATCCGAAGGAGCAAGGAAACCTTGAGGAGGAACAAAGTCCGGGGGAAGACCTGCTGGAGACCACACTGAACACTTGCGAGGTTGAATAGACAAACCAAGAGAAGCTAGCTGCTCAGAGAAATGGTAAGTTAATTAACTAACTAAGTAGTATTAACTTACTAATTTGGTGGCATAATAGTTAACTAACTATAGTAACATAAATGTTCGTTAGATAGCTAGTTAGTTAGCTAGCATAGTTAGTGACTATTAGCTAGTTAGTAGTTTCTTAGTTAATTATCATATTTAGGTTAAGTAAGCTAACTATTAAATTTTTAGTTAACTAGTAGTATAACTCGAGTATCTATATGGTATATCATATCTAATTCAAAGTAAATTGTGTTAGATCATGTATTTTATAGAATTCAAATAACATATAGGGTTCAATGAGCTCCAACAAGAGAATATGGAGAAATAAAGCACAGACATCCAATATAGACTTTTAGTTCATTTTAGAAGAACATTACTAAACACAAATTCCGATAATATTGCTTCATCTAAAGTTTAGATGTTGCGCTAGATCAAATTTTTGTCTATCACTCGAGCTTGAGTTTGATGTCTAACATGCAAATAAATTAGATTTCATCACTTCAAATTGCTCGTTGTGTGATCAAAATCAACAATGTCAAGTTTGAGATATTCAAATTACTATAGTTCAAACAGTGAGTCAGACCCTCAACGAGTCGAATCGCATCAGAGGATCGAAGTTTAATATAGAAGATCGAACCGATCTAGACAGCCTCCATCTCGATTTATGGATGATCCAACTACTATTTTGTGCATGAACCATGCACTGTATCAGAGGCAATGTCAACTCCAGATCTTGATCAATGGAAAGCTTTAATGGACACAATGATCAGAGAATAAAATGTGGACTATAACTGAGCTGCCAAAGGATCGAAATCTGATTCCATGCAAATGGATATTCAAAGCAAAGTATGATGTTGAAGGAAGACTAAAATCGATACAAGGCCTGACTGGTCGCCAAAAGCTTCTCACAGATTCTAGATCTGGATTATTCTGAGACTTTCAACTTTGTTGTTAAGCATGCTTCAATTCAATTATTACTTTCCTATGCAGCTACAACTGATCTTGAAGTCCACCAAATAGATGTCTAGACCGATTTCCTCAACATGAATATCGAAGAGGAGATCTATATGTCGCAGCCAGAGGGATACGAGCTGAAGGGTAAGGAACACCTTGTGTGCAAAATCTACAAGGCTCTGTATGGTCTGAAACAGTCACCAAGAGTTTGGTTTCAGAAAATTAAATGCATTTCTAATCGAGAATGATTTTATTCCAAACTCGGCAGACTCGAATGTGTATTTCAAGTCTGCCTACTCTGTACATACATTTACAGATACAATGATGGCTATCTAATGAAGGACGTCTGTAGTTAATTAAAGTAAATAAATTTCATGCTTTCAATGTACTAATCATTGACATGTAATCATCAATGTATAAATTTAGTGCCCTGATCAGATAAGTATCATTCTATAGGTATTATTCTATAGCCAAAGTTTTTCCCTAGCATCAATCGATAAGCTAAAGCCTGTTTTTACGCTAACTATCTTGCACATTTTGCTTCAAGCTCTTGTACTCATTTTTCAATCAATCACAATGCAATTTATTGTGTTAGATCTACTGTCTGTCACTTCAGATATCTTCACTTCGATGTATATCACTTGAGATAGTTTAATGCCAGACTTGTATCTTGGATATTTATCGATCCCCACATCCCATTGAGTGATTGAAATCAAGATTGCACATCAAGTAATCAAACTTAAGAACCATCAAGTTTTGGATATCTAGATGTCGCAAATTTCATGCATATCTTGAGGTATTTTGAATTTGACGACTGGGACCTGATTTTGGTCTTTATCACTTGAAATATTGAATTGAGTGATCTAATCTAATGAAATTGAACATTGTTAATAAATGGTCTTGCAAGTATATTCATGTAGGGGCAAGTAAGTTGAATGGGGCTAAAAGTCCCCAAATGGCACAACAATAATGAATCTAGATGGATCATGCAAAACCCAACTTGACAAAAGACCAAATTTACATTCATATACCACTTGCATGAGAAAGGAATTCATTGAAGTTGAGATATCGTTACAATACTAATTATAATGTGTATGTACATAAATACATTATGACAAATCAACTAATTAACCACATCTTATACAACATGGCTCATGAAGTGATCATACTCAACCAGTCTCAAGAATCGTATATCAAGATTGGGTAGAAGACTATAGCAACAATAATATATCAACCCATAGATATATGGTGAGATGATAACGACTAACCTTGTAGAAGGAATCTTTAATAAGTTTGGATGTGAAGGCATTTTGAGTTTAAAAAATGTCTACGTACAAAGATCCAAAAGCAAAAAAACAAGAGTTGATCAAAGACACCTTGAACTCCTCAATGATGTACTCTTTTGACCGTACAAAATCAGATTCATAAGCAATTTATGCAGATCCCAATTTTCATGAGTTTGAGAGAATTGAAGAGGATAGCCATGTAATGATGCACATAGGCACATATATGACTTCAAGTCATTGAGATAGCTTGAATTTGGCACTATCACTCGAGATTGCTCAAATCCGATGCCTAACGTGTGATTTTGGTGCTTATCACTCAACATGGATCATCTAGTGATCAGACTCAACAATATCAAGTCTAGTATATTAAGATTTGTTGACTTTGACCCCTGTCGATGGAGTTGACGCCTATCACATGAGATAACTCAAATTTGATGTCCACCATCAGAGATAGGTCAATTTCAGCTTTTCTCACTTGAGATTGCCCATTGGGTAACAACTTTAGGACATTCAGATAGCTCGAATTTGACATCCTAAGGTGCGAGAGATTTCCAGAAGCACTGGAGGATTATTTGGAGGTAGCTATGTCGACGATGCATTCTTTGAGTTTCTGTCAGCTAGTTCACTATGTAGATTGAGTTTTTGTGATCCAATTGAAACCAAATCAATTTCCACTTGTTTCTTAGGTTGAAGTCCGTACTATAGCTTGTAGTACACATGTGTGGGCTCGAATTTTAATGTTGATCAGTGCTTTTGATTCTTTGTCAAATTGCCAATCTAGATCAACTTTCTTGTGTCTAGTTTTTTGATAGATTGTTAAGCAAGCATCCAATCACTCTTGTGGATCTTTTGTAGATCCATTTACGGTCCTAAAGTATAGTGCTTGCTTGAGTGGAGGTGTTGAGGAATGTATGTTGCAAGCCATGCACAGGAAAGTGTCGTGGGCTTGAGCGCCCAGTGAAGGCCTTGAGAATTCTCAATATCCCATAAGTAACTACTTGCCTTGAACTCTCCCATATATAGGTTCTATATCCTCTATCCCCTGGTACCAGCCCTTTTGGGGGTTAGATGGATGGCGGGTGGATAGGCGACTGGGGTTGGGATCCCAGTACGCAGCTCGCATGGGTACGTGTTTGTGCGTGGCCCTGAGGCCCAAATTCTTTACATGGTATCAAAGCCAAGTACAAGAGCATAAGCCATTGATCTAATGCAAATCCATTTTTAGCAAGTTTTGGTGCTAAAAACTAGTATTGAGAGAGCAAGCTAGAATCTTGATTTTGGTAAGGAGATTTGTTCCCAAACTTGGTAGGGGTCCAAATCCATATTGTCCACATGTGTGAGCACCTCTGAACTTGCATTTAATGCATGGTATTCATTTGATTTAAAGAAATTCAATTTGTGAGCTTTTGATATAATTTTGGGTGGAAATCTTAGGATAAGCTTCAAGATTGAGTGCCATTGATTAGATTTGACTTAGGGTCATGAGATCTAATTAATCTAGGCTGAAATCAGGTCCTTTCAACTTTTTTTACAGGTCTTAAAAGTACATCAAAAAGTTTGAGGGAGATTTAGTCATGTTATTGTCCAAAAATAGCCAAAACTGGCAAGATCTGATTGTAAGTAGATTTCACATCATCTTACTTTCATTTCAACTTTGTGAGGGAGTGCTAGAACTGAGATTATAAGTCCATTTGTTGGATCAGAAATCTAATTTGAGTGAAACACTACAAGACAGAGACCTTAGTGAGTTTCTAGAGACAATCAAATCCATTTCTAGGCAAGATTTGTTTGAAAGTAGTTTTCACTTCATCTTATCTTCATTCTAGCTTTGTGAGGGAGTGATAGAACTGTGATTATAAGTCCATTTGTTGGATTAGAAATCAAATTTGAGTGAAACACTGAAAGTGTGAGACCTTTGCGAGTTTCAAATCAATCAAATCTATTTCTTATTTGTAGAAGTCACTATTAAGATGGGATCTACTGGAGCATACCTTCTAGAAGCTAGTGAGAGATTGAATTCTACAAATTATGCTATTTGCAAGGTTAGGATTAAGTCACTCTTGGTGCTCCAAGACCTTTATGATTTCTTGATTGAAGATGAAGATGAACCTCTAGGTGCACAGGAGTTAGCTAGATACAAGAAGAGATCTAGGCTTGCACTTCATTGTGTGAAGATGAATGTGAGCAATGATTTGTTGAGAGAAGTATCAGCATGTACTAGTGCTAAAGAGGCTTGGGATTATTTAAAATCAATCTATGAATCTAGTAACACTTCAAGAGTACTCATGCTTAGAAATCAGATTTTGCAAAGCATGAGGAGAAGTGAGGAGAGTGCACAGGATTATGTACTTAGAATCAAGTCTCTAAATAGGGAGTTGGCTTCCATTGGAGAGAAGATTCACAGATGGAGGTCTTGTACAAATTGTGCTTAATGGCCTAGGAGATGACTTTGCAAATTTGGTCCAAAGTTTTGCCATCCAAGACACTTTTCAAACTATAGAAAAACTTCACACTTTGCCAACTATAGAAAAACTACAGAGTGTAGGATGCTCCACACCAAGGCAAGAATGAGTTCATTGTCTTTGCAAGATGGAGGTGAGAAAGCCAATTTCTCATTCAAGGGCAAAAAGAAGCCCAATTGAAAGAAGAAGCATCCAAAGGAGGCCAAATAAGAGGATGATGCATCAAGCTCAAAGGACAAGTCAAAGCAAAAATGCTTCTTTTGTGGAAAGAAGGGACATTATGCATCCGAATGCTACAAGAGGCTAAGAGCAAAAGAGGAGGAGGGCAAACAAGGGAACCTTGCATATGAAGAGGATGAAGATGAGGAGATGTCATCTTTGATGTCATCTACATCCACTCCAACAAGAAAAAGCAACTCAAAGGACACTTGGTGGATTGATAGTGGGGCTAGCTCCCACATAACTTTCCAAAAGGACACATTCTCAACCTTACACTCTTTCATTGGTGCTAATAAATTTGTTTCTTTAGCAAATGATCAAGAGTGTAAGATAGATGGTATTGGTACCATCTCATTAAGTCTAGGATCTAGCAAAAGGATGGATCTAGACAATGTCTTGTTTGTACCATCAATTACCAAAAGCTTGCTTAGTGTTGGACAACTAATGGATGATGGTTTAGATGTTCACTTCAAGCATGGAGTTTGTTCCATCATGAAGAATGATAATTGCATAGAAAATGGTGTTAAACAAGGTAGTTTGTTTAAGTTGGATGCTAAAATTGCTATGGCAAAAGAGGAAATCATTCATTCAAATGTACACTCTTTTTCTCATGTACCAAGTAGTGATGATAAGATGCATGAAACATTCTTAGATGTTTATAGAAGAGATGCTTGGTTCCATCTAGTATCTTGTGTGAATGAAAGTGAAATCAACAACCTTGGTGTCAATGATCTTGCAAGGATTGAGGAGGAGCAACAAAGTGATGGAGATCTTGAGGATCCACCTCAAAGATCAAGTGCTCCAAGAAGATCCACAAAGGCAAGGGCCAAGCCTTCAAGGCTCACTTATCTTGGAAAAGGTAATCAATTTTCTTGATTCTCAACAATTCACTTTCAACACTTTTCTTACTTCGATGCTTGATGAACCATTTTGCTATGAGATCTACATGAGGCAAACCGAGGTATGCTATGAGAACTACATGAAGCAACTTGAGGGCTTCATCAAGAAGGAAGGTGAAGATAAGATGTGTAACGACTCATTTGAGAACAACTTTCTATGTCTTAGTGATCTAAAAATTGTTATGAACCAATTAAGAGTAAATTGGTTGTTTGATCATATGAGTGCTCTCGAATTTGGGAAGAGAAAAAATGAGTTAATCACTCATTGTTTTGTTTTCTTTTGGAGAGGCAAATGGTAAGCTTCTTATGAGAATAAGTGAAACATCCTTGAAGGACACTTATATCTATAAGCAATTATGTAGCCTCATGAGATTCAAGATCACTTGTAACTACAAGATTAAAAAAATCATGCTTACTTTTGATGGTTTGTGGACTAGTCATTTTAGCATGATAAATCTTGGTAAGAGTAGCAAGTACATGTTTTGTGATCTTGATCAATGTGATTTTCACAAGACATGGAGACCACAGATTTCCTTCAAAGAGAAGCATTAAGATCAAGGAAGAGCAAGTTTCAAGTTCATGCATCTTCACTCAACATGGAAGAAATCAAGTGCAAAGGTGCAAGGAAGAATCAAGACTCTTCAATTCATCTTGGAGGAGATCAAGATCAAAGAAGCTCTATCTTGGATATGGTGATACATCATGTCATCATCTTTAGGGGCTCATTAGTCATCTTCTAAGCCTATAGTACACACATGTGGGCTTGGATTTCAATGTTGATCAATGCTTTTGATTGTTAATACTTGTTGTTTGTCAAATTGCCAATATAGATCAACTTTATTGTGTCTAGTTTTTTGATAGATTGTTAAGCAAGCATCCAATCACTCTTGTGGATCTTTTGTTGATGCATTTATGGTCCTAAATTATAGTACTTTCACAGTTGGTGTAGATGATCCTTGGACATAACGGCAATGCTCCTCCGGATCTATTTCATATATATACAAAACGTCTCCATCGGCACTCTTAACATAAGAAACTTGTTTAACTTTACATTCATGGTTAGAGTGACCTAGAGCTCCACATCTGGTACACAAGATGTTTACGTCAGAAGAAGGTGTCTTCTGTCGCTTATCCGATACTTCAGATATTTGTACTTTTAAGTTTTGCATTTGCTTCGACAAATCCAAGATATTCTTCTTCCAAACTTTATCAGTTTTTGTAGATAGTTCCTTGGATGGCTTGGAATTCTTTTTCGTCTTTTTCTCCTTCCTATGTTTCTTATCATCTTTAAAAGAATTTGAGCTTTCAGTGTCAAAATCAGCATTGAAACTTGATGACCCCGAGCTATCGGACAAATTCTCTTCTGAGCTTGAATTGTCAGATAAAGCTGATGACTTCTTCTTTGTATTCTTGCTGGAATGACGCTTCCGAGTAACCTTTGATGTTTCATGATTCTCTGCTGTTGCAATGACTTCATCCAAAGTATTCATTGGTCCTTGTCGGCAATACTGGTCAATCTTACTTGGCAGCCCTGCAAGGTACCAATCAATTTGCATTGCAACAGGATAAATACCCACCAATTTACCAATTAAGTTTTTTACATTTCGGGTGTACCTTCTCAGATTCAGTTTCGGGTTTATCGAGTAAGTTGTTAAAATAAACTTCAACTTCTTGATAAGTGACAAAAGGTGATGTTTCGTGCTAAAAAGCTTGTTGAAGACCCTTGAAAAAGTTCTCACGCAAGCTTCTATATCTTCTCAAACACCTGGCTCTAGAATGGCTTGAACTGCTTCTTGCAGTTGGCATTCATCTTTAACTAACAAACATCTATATCCAATAGATTAGCAATCCCTGGCAACGGTGCCAAAAATAAGCATATGTCATGTTATACTTATCTTGAATGTAAGTGTTACATACCTATGTGACTAGCAGTACTTCAGACTCCTGTTGGTCCATTTAGTGTTGGGGGCTAAATGGCAAGTTACCCTTGGATAAGGGTTATCTTTGGATTAAGGGTATATGCCTTTGGATAAGGGCATGCAAGTGACTATAACTTGGTTGGAGGTATGGAATCACATGACCCTTGGATAAGGGATACCCTTAGGATTAAGGGTAGGTGCCTTAGATTAAGGTACTAGTGTCCTTGGTTAAGAGCAAGTAGGTGTCTATGTCTTGGATGGAGGTATGGAACCTAGAGAGGTGTTACAAAGTCATTGGATGACTATTTTTCTAAACCTTGGGCCTCAACCTTGAACCATATCACTTTAATGGTCTAGGACCAAAGTATACATGCACAACTTGGGCATTGGGACCTAGTAGGAGGGCGCACTTCCAATGGGTCCAACTCCCACAAGAAAGGCATTCAAAGAGTCATAGGTTATGGAAGGAGTCTCTTGACTTTTCATTAGCCTATGGATGTTCTTTAACTCCCCTAGGCTTCCGTACCTCTCTCATTGGATGGGCATGGAACTCCGTAGTGCACTAGAGGAGTCCATGGGCCATCTATATGAGGGTAGTAGGGTGCCCATTGGGGGGGGGGGGGAGAGAGATCTCTCTTGCTTGCTTTGCTTATGCTCTAGTGTTGCTACTAGTGTGTAGAGTACTTTCTTGTGTGTAGTATGCTTAGGGTATGGATCTTGCTTATGGTATGGGACATAAGTAGGATTTGGACCTTGAGGGTGCTATAGTCTGTTGTGGTATGCTTGTGATTTTTTTATGGTTAGCAAGGGGGTGCTAGATAGGTCTTGCTTAGAGCTGGGATATAGCCATGGTTGGGTGGTGAATACTTGAGGCCAGCTTGTTATCTATATTTTTGTTTAAGAGTAGGGACATAGGTGGAGGAGAGATCCTTGGAGGCTTGCAGATCCTTACTTGCAAGTGGAGGCATCCTAGCTTGGATTTGGGGAGCATCTTGGAGCTTGTAGGCTGTTTGGAGGACATTTGGAGGCTCTACTTGGATTTGGAGAACTTCCTCATCTCTACTTGTAAAAGTGGTATCAGAGCTAGACAAAGGATGGTAACCTTTCTAATCTTCTTCAAGTTCTATTAAGATCACCAACTAATTTTTTTTTGGGAAAAATTATTGGCTTTTCTAGTTGTAGGAGGCTTGTAGTTGAAGTACCCAATTAATCTAGTTCTCTTTGGAAGAGAGTAGTGATGCTTATAGAATTGTTTAGGGGCTGATTTTTTATCATGTTAGAGAAGTTTTAAAGTAGGCTTTAAGTTTTTAAAAGTTTTTAAAAAAGATTTGTGGGATGGTTAGAGGAAGTCTTCCTCTACATACACAAACATTTTTTTTGCAAATAGATTGATTCTAGCTATGTGTTTTGATCAAAACTAGTGTTTTTTTGCATAAATGAAGTTTTTGAAGTTCTGATTTTCATTTTGAAGCTCTATAGACCTTTAAATCTGAAAATCAGATCTGAAAGGTGAAGTTTTTATCCAAACTTCATTAGTTACACATTTCTATGTCCTAGTTTCATGAAAATGGCAATTTAGGAAGGAAATGGTAGTGTAACTTTGTGCATAAGACAAGTTTTGAGGTTCTATTTTTTGTCATTTTGAAGTTTTAGTTTTCAGATCTGTAAATCTGAATACCAGATCTGAAAATTGAAATTTTCATAGAGCTTCATTGGTTTTCCATTTCTAGAGAAATGTGAAAATTTTGGTTTTTTTTGAAATGACAAATGGAAATGGAATTGGAATGGGAATTTTATATAAACATTAGCTTGGATTAGTTAATTAAAGTTTACATAAGGATTTGATTTTTATTTTTGCTTTGGATTAAGGCAAATGTAGCTTGTTGTTGTTTTTCTCTTAAGCTTGGATTGAGCTTGCAAATAGTTGGCTTGGATTGAGCTTACAAACAATAAGATTGAATGAGTAGAAGTAAATGCTTTTTATTATGAGAACCCATAGAAAGCCCCAACAATCGCCAACATGACTCAGTGGCTGAGAAGTATCAAGCATTAAGAAATTGCTCTATCTCATCCACTCGTCCTGATGTATGACCACCGCCCTCTATAGCCCCTGCCGTAATCATATCAGGTCCCTTTGTACACGTACTTGTACAAATACTTCACACTACGTATATGTACACATACCTCCACGTTCAAGTGGCACTGAAAATGTAGTGTCAACCACCTGTTGTACGGTACAATCCACCTGTTATCTAACTCCACTCTATGTGAATGCACTGTCACTCCGTTCTCCCTCCGCCTATATGAAACATACCCTTTCACCACCGATGTTTCATCAACGAAATTCCTTGGGTATTTCTTCGAGCACTTTCCATCCTTCATGCATGGTGCATTTGGAAAAGTTGTTCCACATGGGCCATGCATCATACATGTCCTCACTATCTCGTACAACTCCGGATCTTCCTCCTTCACAGGAACCTCTGCACACACAATACAATCGTAGTCTCCAACCATGGTGAGTTTGCTCCACTCCTCCAATATAATCAATAGGTGGGTGTGAGGCAATCCTCTCTTCTGGAATTCCATGACATGCACCCTCCCTATAATGCGCCCAAAAATACCATCGTTCTTCAGTAGGTCGATCAAATGCTGAAGCTTCATGCTAAAAACCCTCGATATCAAATCAGGCCTATTTGTAGCTTTCTGCTGGAATCGCAACTCTCTCCTCACCTCCAACCAATTTGGGTTCGCCGTCATCGTGATAAACAAATCGGGAGAACCCAACTCTTTAATGATGGCCATAGCATCTTGATATTGCTGATGCATATGACGCGGTGAACCGATGTATGAAGATAAAAGCACTACACACGTTCCTATGTCGCTAGAGGAATGAGCTCCCACGGCTTCAACAATACCACTATGAATTTCTCTACAAAAACTATGCTGATTTTTGTAGTAGTAATTCATGTTATTTTGCACCATCTTTGCCATCATGTCACATGCATACTCTTGCAGCAGCCTTTCACCCAGATGGATCGGTGAAACATGCTTTGCACAAACCTGTAAATGATAGCTATAAAACTTTCGAATGGTGACAGCTTTGTGACTACCCTCCAAATGCTCTTCAAAGGCATCAGAAAGTGCACCGTTATCGACAACATCATCGACACGTGCGTCATCTCTAACATGCACATGTGGGATTCCCGGATACCACCCATCAGTACCAAATGGAAATAATAGTACAAAATGCAATGCATCATATGACGAATGATGTTGTGTGATGAACTGCAAACCATCCTGAATGGAATGCAGTATGATGTCATGCATTCCATCACTCGGGGTCTCGTCTACAGGCATAAGCACCGCAATCTCATTGTTTGTGGGAGCATTGAATTGCCTGCTCACTCTACTTTATGAACAACCTGATACTATGCGGAGACGAATGTCCTGTGTGACGTTCTCCCGCATGATCCACACGACGTTCTTAAAATGTTGCGCAAATGGATTCACATCCACCATCATGCTCTATAAAATAGAGAACATCACGCCTAAGCTCGGGGTTCAGAGATAATCTCTGATCCATCTGCAAATCATCACCATCCATGAAGTAAATCTGCGAAAGGAAGGCCAATCTGATGGCAACAAACCACCAATGTGATGGTACAACCGCCCAGACACTCGAAACGTGTATGCGCCGCATACGGAGTTGGAAATGGAGTTAGAATTAAAGTAGAATCACTATGTTACTGTACTGTGGGTCCTATCAGTTGATAAGGATCAGTTGGCCTTCCCACGAGGCAAGTCGACGGAACACGCGTCTCGCCAACGGCAACCTGGGTCATGCATGGGTTGCCTGAGTGAACAACTATATATATAGTGTAATTTCATTTTGAGAAATACAGTTGCTATATGAGCTTGTTGTGGAGAGTCTTTTATGTTTGTGTTACTGTGTATCATGATCTGTGTCCCTGTGTAAAGCAAATTCTAAGTTGGTATCAAAGTTGTACAGGGAGTGTACACAGTACAGCATCGTCGTTGAAGAGAGCTTCAGGAAAACAGTCTTCTGAGAGTTCAAGGTTTATGGCGGGTTGAAAAATGGAAAGTCACGGATCTTTCTCTGTACTTGATGGAATTGAACACTTTAAATTGCTACCTAGCACTGTATGGAAGAGTCCAAGTGATTGCCAAGAGGGCAGGGTTAGCCATGGAGCAGACTATGAGCAATTGTACCTTTCTCAAAAGCTATGGGAAAATGCCAACTAGGGTTTGCAGGCAAAAAAATGGAAGGCTTTCTCTGTAGGAAGCTATTTCAAGATCTGTAAGAAGCTGGAGGCAGGCATTTTGGTAGGGCAAGGCAACTCCCAAGTGGCCACAGATAGCCACGAGCTACAGGAGGAGACATTGTCTCTCTTGTTATGGAGAGTTTTGTGAGTCAGGGTTTTTGGAGGCAAAACCACTAATGTCTCTCTGTACAAAATATTTTTGGGAGCTATAAATCCATGCAGCATGGCGCCACAGTAGGCCGACTGAGCTTAGAAAAGGCTGTGGGCGGCCGCGTACCAGAAAAAGCATTGGATCATTCCAAGGATGGTAGCTATCACTGAAAAGGAGCAGGCAAGGAGGAAGGAAGTGCTCGGGGCAGCACCGCACGGCCAATGCAAGGGAGCCTGTAGCGTCTAGAAGGCCATAGCGACCGTACGTGCGCGGTTCAACACCCACATGTAGTTTGAACCTTTGGATGAGGTGTCAGATGCATCGACGGTCCAGAACTCGTGATGGGAGAGAAACGTGGACCACAAGATTTGGTTAAGCCATTGGATGGGCTTTGAAGGGACCCATGAGGATTTAAGGGCCAAAAATATAGTTCTTCATTAAAATTTCAAAGAGAAAGTTTAGTTGGGTCCCAAGTTCGTGAAAGGTGAAGTTTCTTCACTCTGAAGAAACAGTTCAAAAACTAGAAAAGTCCCTATTTTTGGATTCTTTGTCCGTTTTGACCCAAACGAAAGGCTATAACTTCCAAACGAAGGGCACTCGGACTGTACCTACAAGTACGGTATAGCAAAACAGAGTGATTGCAGTGGAGAAAGTGCTTGGAGTGCGCCAAAAGTGATTTCACCATTCCACTGGGCACGTAGTTGGGAGTTGATGACTAAGTGCATTTCGGAAGGCGGCGCCGATTTGGCTTTCAAACTAGTGGAAAAGCGGTGAGTGGCCTAGTAAGGGAAAAAGTGCAGGTCATTATTTTCAACTTTTGACATCACTGTTGGTTCTACGATTATACTTAGAGCTAGATTCAGATGAGTGTCAAGACTTGTGTGATGACGAGAATGACGAGAATGATTTATGATTATTAATACTTAGATTCACTTGCATTCATTATATATATATATATATATATATATATATATATATATATATATATATATATATATATGTATGTATGTATATATATATAACCTAAAAATCAAGGGATCCTATCAAATTTAGGGTTACATCAAAAATGCAAAATATTGCATCAAGAAAAATCTACATGCAAAAAGCTAGAATCTTGATGTATCATCTATTAGAATGTATAATTCTCTACCATGATAAATTTTTGTCTCCACAATTCAAAGAGTGGTTTAAAAAATTGGCGATCTACAAGTGATTTGACCTAAAATGGTTAGAAGATCACAAAGATCCAATCAATGTTGTTGAAAATGCTTGATTTGAGATAGTAGAGCCTCCAAATCTGCAAAGAATTTATGGCGACCTCAAATCCACTTCTAGATTTGGTAATACCTCCAGATTTGGCTTGCAACCTGCTCTAATACCATGTGAAAAATCAGAGATCGAACCACATTTGATCCATAAATGATCTTTAGCCAATTTGGATTCACATCTAGATCATCTACAACATAGAAAAATCAACTTTATGCATGCTAGAATTTAGAAATACATCAATATCGAATCATAACCACTTGGATATAACTTAGTACTGTCCTTGTCCATACAACAGTAGTACAACACAATACTCCACACATTTGGAAGCTAGATCAACATTAGTACAACACAATATTGATGATCAAAACACATTTGATTCATAAATGATCTTTAGCCAAATTGGATTACACATCTAGATATCTACAACATAGAAAAATCAACTTTATGCATGCTAGAATTTAGAAATACATCAATATCTAATCATAACCACTTTGATATAACTTAGTAATATCCTTGTCTATACAACAATAGTACAACACAGTACTCCACACGTGTGGAAGCTAGATCAACAAGAAAATCAACATTCTACACATAGAAACTCAAGATATCATGAGAAAACCATAAGATATGGACATAGAATCAACAAAGATGAATTTTCCACATCATAAGAGAAAAAAATGATCTATCCTCCATGCAGGCACAACTATTTATAACAGCCAATATGTCATTTAGCCACTTTCCCTAAGTATGCCCTAAAATCGCAACTTCTAGGTACTTAACCAAAAACCTAAAAATACTAGTCCAAATGCAATGTGCCAATATTGACCAATTAGAATGGGTCCAAACATGACCCCATCCACTTATCTACTTGTCAAAAATAGTGATAACACTATTTAGAGCCTTGTTGAAAAATATGAAACTATCTCTAAGTTAAGATTTCATTTTGGCCTCCAAAAATACCAAATAAAATGTCAATACTAGTTGACAATTTTCACATCAAGCACCTCAGATCTAAGTGCAAACCTGATCTCATTACCAATGAGGCCATGATCATGTGGTTAATCTTAGCAAGCTTACCGAAAAACATTAGACATGAACTCAAACGCTAAGGAGATTATATGTCATTGCAACATGCAATGGATGATGCAATACGCAAAGAAGATTGGGAGTCAGATGATAAACCACATGTTGGTATGTTGTCATACACTTCAGGTCAGAATACCACAACTTCGACAAATATTGCCTCTACTAATATCAATGCGACAACCAAATTGATGATGGACGAGTTTGAAAAACTTGGCCAGAAGAAACAGTTACAATTGGATAAGATGCAGTCATATGCAGTCATAGTTTGAGACCAAACAACACACCGATGGATGCCAACATGAAGCTTACTCATTAGGAGAAATATGGGCTCAAAATGGACCCTTTAAGAAATTTGACATTAGAGAGAAGCTACATAGAGAGAGAATGTGAACCGTTCACTTTTGATTGCCATTTTTTGGGTTTTTGGCCGTGCCCAAAGTTTTAACTGCTATGGTTAACTTTTGACATTAGTTAGTTAAGCATGAGATTTAATAACTTCTCTGCATGCTCGTTTCAAAATTCGGGGCTAGTGTTTTAAGAGCATCGTTATAAATTTTGGGGTGCTCACTACAAAAACTGAAGCGCGAGTACACTAAGCACTTTTCAAATCTTTGTATGCTTACAATGAAATATGATGCGGGACAATTTTAAGCACGACATAAAGATTACAAAAGTAATGTATGCTAAATCTATTCAGTTTGACATATTGTAATTTGAAGCTTTTACGTATTGTAGCTTTTAACAATGGCTATGTTCCATTTGCATGTTGCACTTCTTATGGAATGCACTCCATTTATTAAGAAAAATGGAAAAGTTGTAGAGAATGCTACTACACTAGTTAGAGAATTGTATGAATAATCATGAGTATAGAAATAGCAGATTACTTGGATATTGTCAAAGGTTGCGCAATATTAAAATGCATAGCGTATCTTGTTTTAGTCAACAATTACAGTTTGCCAATCAACAATTGCAATGTGTAAATCCACAATTGCATCATCATGTGCAACACACTAGTGCTGAAGAACAATGCACTCAAGCATATTATATCAGAGTCGAATGCTACAGTCACCAATCTTCGGGGCTCAAACCAATATATGTTAGAATCTATGGAGAAGTTGCAATCAGACTGTTTAAAATCTGTTGTTGATATATAAGTTTTAAAAAAAAACAATGAATAAAAGAAAAAAAGAAAAAAAGAGTATCGATGAAGAATATTGACGATTTATCTACACATAGCAGCAACCAAAAAAAAAAGGATTCGAGCATTTAATTATGTTATCTTATAAACTGTTTATTTGATTTGTATTTGTCATTTAAGTTTGATTTGCATTTGAAAATATACACTATCAATTTATTAAACATAATTTGAGTTTTATATGTTTGTTGAAGATCATGTTTGGTGGCAAAGAACTATTTAACATATGGTTCATGCATTGGAGAATCTCTAAGTCATGTTTTACCGAAAAAGTCAGCAAAGGCAATGATGAAAAATTATCGTTTTGAAAAACTGACAAACGAAATTGTGAGATTGTTTTAAATAACATTCAAACTTACTTGGATGCAAATGTGATACAAGGTGCATGTGGTGATTCTAGAATTAGCAGAAATGCTTATTCTACTTCTTTTAGAATAGTTAAAGAAGCCTTTTCTCAAGTGATGGTAAAGAAAGTTTATTTTCCTCGTTCATATCGGGAAAGATTAGCAAGAAATCATTATAATGATAAAATATTCAAAGTAGTTGTTCAACCACTTTATATAACTGACTTATACAAATCAGAATATGGTGAGCTCAATTACAATGATTGCAATAATGTTTTTCTTGATATTGAAAATGTTCTAAAATACACTATTCAATTCTATAAACTCGACAAACGTCAAGTAAATGGAAAGATTATTATTGTAATAATAACAGATGAATCTAAAATCATCAAAGGTCAAAGTTGAAATGAGTGAGTGTCACTTTGATGAAAAAAAAATCAGATACCAATGATCAAATGTTCAGTGTTAAAAATCACATATTGTGGTTGGTTGCATTCCAAGTATACTTTTCAATTTCTATTTTTCTTGTTAAATATCGTTATTAACATTTAATACATTGTCTTTTTTTATTAACATGTCATGCATTACTTGTTTCTCTACAGGTCTTGAAAGAGGACCATAAAATACTTTCATGGACATTTTCACAAACAAATTATGGTGAGATTATCAAGAGACATTTGGAGGGTGAAAAACTTACAGTTGAAAATCATGGAAGTTTTCAAATTCAATGGCACCTCGCAGATGATTTGAAAACATTGAAATGTATGTATAATGTCTCTTATGGGTCAACATCAAAGCATCCATGTCTTTATTGCATGAAGGATTGCTACAATTGGAATTTGGGATGACCAAACACTAGCCCAACACGAGAAGCAGAAGATCCAAATATGAAAAGTGTGTTGCCAATTCCATTAAAGCATGTCCACATATGCACATTGCATGCTAAGATTCCTATTATTGAAAAACTTATTTATCTACATATTCTCCTTGCATGGAATACAATATCGGAGTCTTTGGCTAAAGCAACTATTAAGAGGTGGGAAGAAGTTCTTTCAAAGTTATGACTACATAAAGGGAATGTCACCATTGAAAAAAGTGACAGACTCTCTGGAAAAAAAAATGTTCCTAATAAGCCATCAATTGGAGGTGCTAAAGCAAGAAGATTCTTATCCAATCACACATGCAAAGAATCTAGTGTCAGATATGGAATTTGGAAAGAAATTGTTTCAGCCACATGAGTAACCGAAGAAAATTTTAAAATGGATAAGGCACAAGTGTGGAGAAACTTCGACAAACTCATAGGTGTTATCAGGAAAGAAACCCTATCATCAGAAGTTATGAGTACTCTGCAAAATCATTGCTCCACATTTCACATTTGTAAAATCTGTATGAGATTGTTGGGGAGAAGATCATGTTGCACATTACATGGTACTATTCTATTTTATTATATGGTACTTATATCATTCATGATTATATTTATATGTACTGATAATACTTTTGTAAACTATTGTTTGCAGCACATCTTTCTTCATCATGCAACTTATTTTTCAAAAGAATATGAGAGCTTAAGTATCTGCTCATCATAAGGGATGGAAAAATCACATTGCAAACAAGAGGCACATTTCATACAGTTACAAATCATGGTAGACATAATTCAAAAAGCAAATATTCAGTACAACTATTCTAGTGGTTTTACAGACGAGACAATTTAAATATCAAACTAAGAACTCGCCAAACGTTCTGATATTATATAAAAAATTCAAATTCATCAGAAAAGAGAGATTCTCTTGATACAATGAAAAACATGTGTATATATATATATATATATATATATATATATTTACTTATTTATTTATTTATTTATTTATTTATTTATTTAAACTTATGTACACTTTTGCGCATGTGTATGGGTGCACCCATGCATCCTTCTCCCCTCACCCATGCATGAGCTTTTTCTAACTAAAAACTTGGGGAGGAGGATGCATGTATGAGAAAAAAGCATGCATGGCCCTCCTCCCCATGCATGCATGCACTGGTCACTGTCCAACCTCCAAGTGGCAGTGCATATTTAAGATAGCCAACTTTGTATTTGTTAAGCACATTTTCAAGATAGCCACTTTTTTCAAGATAACCGCCACCTTTTCATTTCTTGATTAATAATGTAAAAGTTTTCTTTGTAGGCTCTTGGTGTTCGATATATCGTCATTAGACTCTCACCTCCCTCTCTCTCTCTCTCTCTCTCTCTCTCTCTCTCTCTCTCTCTCTCTCTCTCTCTCTCTCTCTCTCTCTCTCTCTCTCTCTCTCTCTCTCTCTCTCTCTCTCTCTCTCTCTCTCTCTCTCTCTCTCTCTCTCTCTCTCTCTCTCTCTCTCTCTCTCTTTGTGTTGAGCCATAGTGAACCGATACCATTCACTTGATGCTTTGATCCGTCTCCAAGAGTGATAAATCTTGATGGATCTGCACTTTGGAAGTCAGACATGATCCGTCTTGATGTAACAAAGTGTGAGGTTGCTCCTGAATCAAGGATTACCTCATGTGTGTCAGGTGTTGATACTGCACACATGTCTACACAGATGAAGGTGGTCGAATTTTCGTGATTCGATCTTTTATCTCTCATCTTCGAGCTCTCTGGCTCTTTGACGTAGGATGAACTATTATTGTTCTCCTACCTTCTTTGGCTTGTTTGTTTCTTGATTTCTGGTGGCAGTCCATGGCTGCGTGACCCTTCTTATGACAGTGGATACACTCAATTTTTGGATTTACCCAATATGAATCGACAGTATTTCCTTCGCGTTTGCATCTCACGCATGTCTTCTTGTCTCAACTCTATTGTTTCAACTTTTCTTTGTTCCTCCATTTGTCTTCGCTGGCTCCTTCTGCTTGCTGGTCTCAATCCTACTTTCGGTCTGACTCCCTCTTAGGCTTGAATTGCTTCTTCATCTTCTCTTTGTTGCTGTAGAGAGCTTGGTCAGAAGCATCCTTGTGATCAAGGTGCTCTCGAGCTTTGACTTCTTCTCAAATCTCGACAATTGCCTTTTCGAGTGTCATAGTTGGATCCTTTGCTAGCAACGTTCGGGTTGTCTAGAAGGATCTTGGTAAAGTTCTTAACATGTAGGTAAGCTACTTCTCTATTGATACTGCATTCTCTGCTCCGAAATTGTTTAATGAAAGGAACAGATCCTTCATCTTTTTGATAAAGGAAGTGAGATCTTTGCCATCCCATTGTAGATTTGTCAACTGATCTTCAATATCAGATCAAGGATTTGTACTTCATAGTACTTGGTTAATCTTCCTGGTCCTTTGGAACATGAACGGTTTTGTGTCGTGAACATTTTCATGTCGTGTAGTATCATTTGACCTCCTCCTATTGGTCGTGCTGTTCGTGAACATTTCTCATTCGTGTCGTGTCGTGTCGTGTCTTTTCGTCAAATTGGGAGTTGAAAGCTAGCAGAGCTTTGATAACATAACTATCTTGTTTTTTCAATATTTAAGTAAATATATTCCAGCAATGTTCCTCAGTCAATTGACTGGCAGATCGTCAGTTTGGAGGTAAATTTTGTCTTTTGTAATAGCATTTTGAAATCAATATTCTAATGTATTCGTTTCATTCTCATTTTGTTTCTTAATTGATTTATTGTGTGCTAAATTTTTTTGCAGTCACCCCAGCAAAATAATTCATTGAGCTGTGGGTGGTACACTTTATATAATGCAAAGTTATTTTTTGAGTGGTTCAACCTTCAGGAGGATGTTGATATTTCAAAGGTAATTTATTCTGTTTATGCTTGGTTTTGGAATCGTGATTAGTTTTTATATTCTGATGACTTTTTTAGCCGTTACTAATACATGAATATTCTATCTTGCAGTTTATACTTCCTGAATACACATCAAGCCAGGTGTACAAATTTAGACAAGAAATTATCCTAAGCATACTGGCGAGGGCAAGGCTTCAGCCTCCCATTGTTGATGATGGTGCTAAGGATGATGTTATTATATTAAATAAAGATTAGAAAAATATAGATAGCACAGAATAGATATAGATTGCACATGTATAGAATTGATAGGAAAATATACATTGGTATATCAAATGTTGCTCCATTTTATGAATTTGGGAGCACAAAATACATGTACTGATGCCCAACTTGGGCTTTCATTTATTGAATGAAAGAGTCTATACACGGATTTTTACTAAACTTTATTTGAAGCTATTGTTCTTCCACAATGGTGATTGTTGTAGGTAGATCTTTGCAGCACGTTATCAGTTCCTGTCTTTTTCGCATATGTGACATAACAAATATTAGTGAATGTGCAATTGTAAATTATGTCATTTTCAATTATTTTATACTATTTTGAAATGGCAATAAACATAGAGTACTTACGAGTCTTCCATTGATGATAAATCTGAGATATGTTGGTAGATTGATTTGTAATAGCATGAGCTCTGTTATGATAAAATCAAGCTTCCAATGCTCTTCCACCTCAACCATAGTAAAATATTCTTCATTGTAGATATTGCTTACCTCCATTCAGTTTGAGTGACCATTTAGCTCAAAGTCTTGATCCAATGGTAGCCATGTATCTTCAATTTTCTTGTATCTTTGATAACTACATGTGAGACTAAGCATTTGTTTTTTGATACAATAATGGAAGATCTGTTGGAGGGTTTGCGGATCCCAAGGCAACCCTAACCCTAGTTAATAAGTGAGAGGGATTTGGCACCCTGCATGTGTAAGTCCAACCCGATGACCACATAGTTATTTGATTGATTAGTTAAAAGTCAATAAAAGGACTTTAGGACTTTTTGCGGGACTTTTAATGTCGTAGGGCCTAATTGTCAAGCTAGTGAATAAAATTGGGTTTCTCTCCAATTTTGATGGTTTCCACACTTTTTTAAATTTGAATAAAAAGAGAGGTAAGACTGGACCAATAGGATTCAGAGGCTAGGGTCCTCCTCTCTACTATAAAAAGGGACCAACTCGAGTTGTTCCTGATGTTCATTTCCTCATTTCAATAAAGCAGATTGGTTCTCTTTAGAAATGGATTGATGAATGTCCTTGCTCTTCCTCTCTTCTCCTCCATTTCTCATGCTTTCTTTGGATTTTGCTAATTGTTGGATTTGATCATTATTGGGATTGCTATTTCTTATGCTTTTTGTGAGAGAGAAAAGGAGAGAGAGAAGAGTAAGTTTCTATCATTATTGTGGATTTAGGGTTAATGGATGTAGTGTTAATGCTGTGTTAATGGATGTTAGTGTTAGATCCTCCATTCATATTGAAATCTGAACTATACTATCGCTCTCATGGGAACGAACCTACCCGTGACAACTAACTTCATCTCTTTGATGCTAGATTGACTAAATCTTCGATTCAGGTTAGGCAAGGAAAGAAACCCACTACAAGATCATTGACTACTTTTTGATCCTACATTCTACGTCATTATTTGTTTTATTATCCCAGCCTTGATCCATGAGATCTGACAAAGTCTCATCTGATAAATTCTAGCAAACAAATAAAGTTGGTGTCCTTCGAACACTAGCACTTGAGAAAAAATCAACAAATATATGCAATGAGATAAACCAACTTAGGTGAACAATTTTCGAGCCCATACTTATCTTCATAGCATTTCTAACATCAATGAGTAGCTTGCATCTAAAGAATTCAGAAATAATACTGTCAGGAGTAGGCCACTCATCACTCTGAAAACTAGGCAATGGAATTGCTTCGAGCTTGCCAAAACCTCCATCCATTTGTGGCGTATATAAAGATTCATAAAAATATATACCACAATCTGCAAGTTCTTTTGGAATTTTTTCTCTGTATTGCAGCTTTTCAACATCAGAGTGATCACGTCCAATATTCCTGCAAGTGATTATGCTGGCTCCCATTCACTTATGCATGATGCTTGTATTGCAGAAGACCAATATCAGAATGAATAACGTCCATGATGTCGACAAGGGATTGATGTATAGGTTGCCATTCGATTATGCTTGATGGATACAAATCTGCAAAAACCCATAAAATTATATATCATCTAAATACTCAGATACATGTCTAAACGACTGATGAAAACCTCAAAGTAAAAAATTCTCCAAAACTTACAATTGCATTTGAGTATGTCATTTGAACTTACGCCTTCAACTCTAATTTCCTTATCCATGTAGACATGTTGAACCAAGACCTCTGAAATGGATCGACCACCAGGTGAAACTTTGAAGTCTAAAATTCTACCTTCCAAAAGCTCCTATAATCCATATTTGATTTTCTCTTTTTACCAAAAACACCTCTTGATGAGAGATGCATGAAAACCCACTGAAATTTTATATAGATACGTGGTATCCATGAGCCATTAGAGTCTTTTTCATTACAAACAGAAACTGAGACAATATTGCTTCATGGTCTACGGCTTCCAGAAGCCATTGCAAAGCTAAAAGAAGATGAACAATAGAGGTATTTGTAATAAAGCCATATCCTATCCTCTATTTGACATTGTCTTTTCCTACTTTTGTTTATAACCAAAACAACCATGTGTAAGATTGGGATTTAGTGTGAGTACTTGCAAGGCTGCTTGCTACCAATGGCGGGCATACTTGTCTATCTTCTCATCTTGTATGTTTCAAGTGTTAAGTTCACACCATTGCTTGGATGTCGAAAGACATTCCTTTCACACTATGGCATCATTTTCTTATGAATTTCAATGCATGTGCTAGTGACTTTTATACGAAAGAAATAGAGGAATTTGACTCCTCAAAACAACATATGTTTTGGTTTCAATAAATGGTGAGCCGGCTAAAACTTCATTTCCTCTCCTTAGGTCAAGAGTTTGATTCCAATATATAGCATAAGACAAATGAGTACATACAAAAGAGAAGAATAAAACATTGTCTTCCTTGCTTCTTTGACTAGTTCATTTATCTTTCTACTTGAAGATTAACATATTAAGGACTTGAAGGGACTTGTAAGCTCTTCCCTCTATTTCAAGGAAGGGCAAAGTTGAAAGAAAGTTGAAGGATGTTATGGCTTGTAAAAAGTCAACAAATACAAGAAGCCCAATTGTTGAAATTAGCATTTTTACCACTTAGCTTCAAACTTGCATGTGTTTCCACTTGCAAAAGCCAACTGGTTTACACGTTTACACTATAAATTTCAAGTCCATAGGTTTCATCCTAGTCTTTTAATGACTTCATCAAAATGATAGTTTTTGTTTTTTTGCTGATCTAAACCTTTTATTAGCTTGTTATCCAATTTGTTGAAATGTATTGGGCTGTACAAGGTTGGCTCTAAACTTTCAAAGTTTTATTACCATTGTTAGTAGGAAAGTAAAGAGGGCTTTGCAAAAAAGAAAAAGAAAAACAAGTTGATCCTTTAGATTAGAAAATCTTTGCCTGTTAGAGAATAATTCAAACATTAGAAAATCATTAAAAAGAAATTTGCAATTTAAATTAGTTAAAGCAATCAAGAAAGTCAGAGACACATTAACTTTAAGCATATATTTGAACTGTAGCTTATAGCTGTAAGGCAAAGCTAAAAAGTATAGAGTCAAGGACTGCAAAGAGAGCGGGGTCCAGAGTCAAGACCGAAAAGGGGAAAGTCTGGGCCTCAATAGTGAATATCTCCTGGGCACTGGGCTTTCTGCCCACTTTCCATTCTCTCCTCCCTTCCTTCCTGCAATAGTCACACATGAATGAATGAATGAATACGTTTGTTCATCATGCCACGACTTGGCCCACATCGTACATCATCCGTTCATTACTTATTCTGCTGCTCTTCGTCTCCACCCATCTTCTTAATAATTGAAAGTTTAATTTAGATAAGCAAGCTAGTTTTACTCGGTTTTGCTTTTGGACAGCGTAGTGTCATTTGAAAGTCCCTTTTCACTGCTCAGAGATCAGGTCAGGAAGAAGCGTGATAAAGACGACCTTTTATTTTTATGGGATCATAAGACTTCTGTGAATGTCCCTGTGTTGATCAGGACTTTTTGGGGGACTAGGGCCTAACGCCCTGGTTGATTAGCAACGTAAATAATCTAACTATAAATGGAAGAACTAGCACGATGGTGGACAATGCATTGATCTACCACATTTAAATGGATACTATAAAATATTAGAATCACATCTTTTACTCTGAAATTCATAAGATTGATTAACTATTTCGAACAAGCCAATAACCTACAAATCTATCCTATAATAATAAGTACATAATTTGTAAGTTTTTGTAAGATCATTAATGCGCAAAAGTCAAGATTAAAAACAAAGTGATCAAAATATCACAAGAAGTTTTGCCATCTGAAAGTGATTCCTTGAAATTAAAAAACCAAAGATTGCAGAAGATTGCAGTCTAGAAGAATTAAAACCTGAAAAAAAAAATCATTTTAATGCTGAAACTCGCCTAAGGCGACATCGATTTAACAAATAGTCACAATATCCCTATCCGGCAAAGATAAAAATGTATTCGTGCAGTCAAAATAATTGTGGGTCTTTTTTTGCTGTGGAAAGTAGATAGACTAGCTATTTTTATGCAGTGGGAAAATCCCCAGCCCTGGGTACCGTTCTTAGTTCCAAGAAATGCATACGGCACTCTACATAATAACTGCTTGAGGATTTGGGGAATGGCATCTGGCTGTTTCAATCAGCCATAAGACCTCAGAATTAGGAAACATCGAGCTGATTAAATTAATTGCATGCTTACCGACAACCCTGTCTCTGCAAGGGAGGAAAAGTTTCTGCGATGTAGAAAGCGTTTACTTTCAGCAGCAATGAAGATGCTCCAAATTCTGAGACTTAGCTCGGAATTCGGGACGATATGATTGATGAATCTTTGCTTTTTCTTTTTTAATGTCTTTTTGTGCAGTTGAGTGGATAGATCTATCGTTTTATATTATGTAGATTGATGATGATTTGTTTTCTTGAGAGATATCGTGTTGCCCAGGTATTCTTTCATCATTTTGGACAGAATTTTAAGGAAACTAGAACCTAAACAAGGTCTTGGCATAGTTACCTGTTTGGTTAAATATACTTTGAGATATGGCATCTATCACCGGTAAACCGTAAGATGGCTGTCATATCGTAACATCAACAACAGCTTGTTGATGCAACACCTAACGAGAGAATGCTTTCACGCATGCTGATGGAAAGCTGCAGAGTGCGACTATTTGGTTCCTAATTGTTAAATAAAAAGTATTTGCCATTCTTAATCAATTTCAATCAATCAAACTCTCTCTCTCTCTCTCTCTCTCTCTCTCTCGGACCCCATTCCGCCGGTATGTCATTATTTTAGTTGAGCTATTGGGAAGACAAGGACCCTTGACCTTGTCTGATATCGTTCACCTACTTAGAACTTAGAATCCGCTGCCATATTGAGCTCGGCATGTCGCAATTGCAATTGATTATGTCTTACTTTATTGCAAACATGATTATTAAATATTTTACCTTTCGTCTTGGCTGCGATTGAAGATGAACATTCAATTAATCTTAAAGTAATCAGCAAGGTACACCCATGATCTCCATTTGAGGAATCAAATCTATTCTCATTCGCCCTTCTCTATCTCTCTCTCTTTTCCGATCCAACCAATTACGAGACAATACCCAAATGTCTGAGGGCATATCTTGGATCTTGGACTCCGTGAAGTCCGAACCTGACTACCGTGAATTGCTATATCTGTTCTAAAGACAAGTAGACAACTTTGTTCTGCCGAAGTTTGAATGGTATAGTGGAATACTCACAAGATCGAAGAGATCAACGCCTTTCTGACTATGTCAAAAAGGAAACTGAGGGCAAGCTTTAACTGGAGATGCAATATCTAGAGACTGTGCGACATGTTTTCTTGGCTGCTTGTGATCTGCGATGAATTTGCGTGTGGATCACCAGTCACCACCAGTTTCATTAGAATGGAGATCAGATCACAAGCGGATACTATAGATGCAAGTTAAGTTCTCTCTTATTTAATTTAGTTTTCGATCTTTACAATAAGTTCATAACGGATTGGATCTTTCGCGAGTGCCATAAATTGTCATCGGGATTGCAAAAAGTAAGCCTGCATGAAGGAAAGTTGGTCGTACCTTCATGCTACGAAAGAGACTGATTTGCTCTCCCAACCAGCGTAGGTATAAATTTCTAATTTAGAACCTGGCAAGGTGACAAAAGTCACGAAACCTTTGACGTTCTATCTAAAATCTTAGCGAGATCTTGATTGCATCGCTTGGTTCTTAGCTCCAGCCAGATCCTCTTCGTCAATATGCACATAGTAAAAAAGAAAACTGTGAAGGCGATCCGGATCGTAAGCAAGGATTGGTCTGATCATAGAAGAACTGTATCAATCCGAAAAGGAGGAAATTAATTAGAATGCCAGTGAGGAAGTTTCTTATGCCTTTGGAGGAAGACATGTGTGACGGGTTTGGAAGGGTAAGGACGATGCTAACGCCATTACTAGAGGGCCCTATCCCCGAGCAATTCGGCGGCAGGAGGCAAGCTTCGCTTAAGCATTGGATGAAAGAGCAGTTGGAGAAGACAACGATGCCTCTTATAGGAAGCAGGCGGACGGACTTGAGATTGTTACTGGGAGTCCTGGGGTCTTCTCTTGGGCCATTCCCAGTCGGAAAGCCTCCCCCATCCGTGTCTCCAAAGGATAGTCCAATTGTAAGGAATTGCTGTTTCTCTCGTTTTTTCCTGTCAGCCTAAGAATAAGAATAATCAGAATTCTCTGCTGCTGTACCTACCCTTTGCTGAAAAGTCCACGATAATTGCCTAGAAAAAGTTTATTTCTTACGGTTTCCACTATGCTGGACATTTATGCGCCACTGCCGGACAAGACACGTCTTATGCTCATCTCGAAGTAGGCTGCGCTTCATTCTTGAAAGCAAAATGGTTCTTTTTTCGAAAATAGCTATGTGATGGCTTTTTGATACCAGATCAAAGTTTTAGAACAATGTTTCCCCTGATTTGGCATCAGAATACATCAGTTAGATCTATAACAAACCATTGACTAAAATGAAGTACACCCATTTTGCATAAAGTGGAGTGAAGTTCGAACGTTCGAAGCTTTTCGTTCAAATTGAAAAATACAGTACCAATTCAAGTGAAAATATCGGATGATCTTTCTGCACATACTCTTGGCTACTGATCGTGTAGGTGTTCTGTCGTCAGTAAATGCATGGGGCATGTCTGCCATACGCATTAGTTTTTTAACCTGATTCCTGGTTCCTTTAAGCAGAGGCTTGTCATTGTGAACGCAATTGTTATCGTGCAAAAGTACTTCTCAAAACACAAATAATGCTATATCTACTAGTGCTTGATTATGTCCTTAAGGTTTTTTGCTCTTCAAAATTGCTTCTTACAATATTGCTTGTTGCAAATTTGCAGGACGCCTCAACTGCGCAATACATCGTGCAGCAATACATCGCCGCAACTGGAGGCTCAAAGCTTCAAAGCTCCATACGGAGTTCATACGCATTGGGAAAGATAAAAATGCTCGTCTCAGAGTTTGACACAGCGGGCAAGGTCTCACATAATAATACTCCTGCAAAGACAAGCGAATCTGGAGGCTTCGTGCTGTGGCAGCTCGTGCCAGAAAAGTGGTATGTGGAACTTGCGCTCTCAGGCAGCAAGCTTCAAGCTGGCTGCGATGGCAAGGTAGTCTGGCGTCATACCCCTTGGTCAGGCTCACAGGCCGCGAAAGGCCCCATTCGGCCTTTACGCAGAGCTCTACAGGTACGTTCAGATATTTATTCTTTCTTTCTCTCAGCATGTTGATTCTATTAGATTGTTGGTTTGAATTAGTATTTTCTTGCATCTAGATGAATTTGTGCTCACAAAACAAACAGCAAAACCTATGAACATCTGCTTTCTAGCTGAGAAATTCTCCATAGTTTACAAATCTAAAACATAACATGATGTCTGATTGATTGTCAGGGATTAGATCCAAGGGTGACCGCCAGCATGTTTTCCAATGCTCGTTGCATCGGGGAGAAACGACTAGGGGAAGAAGACTGCTTCATCTTAAAATTGGCTGCTGATTCCATGGCATTGGCAGCAAGAAGCGATAGCCCCGAAGAGATAATTCGCCATGTCCTCCTCGGCTACTTCAGCCAAAAAACAGGACTTCTTCTTCAGATGGAAGATTCTCATCTAATCCGCATAGAGGGCACAGGCAGCGAGACAATATACCTTGAGACCACGATCGAGTCCACTCTCGACGATTACAAAGCAGTAGAAGGATTGACCATAGCGCATTCAGGGAGGACAAGTGTAAGGCTCTTTCAATTTGGAGAGAGTCCATCCAGCTACACCAAGACAAGATTGGAGGAAATTTGGACTATCGACGAGGTTGCTTACAATGTTCCTGGCCTCTCCAATGAATGCTTCATACCTCCAGCTGACGTCCAGGCAGCTCGACCTTTGAGCCGAGTGATCACCGAGTTTCCTTGGGAAGACAAGTCTAAAGCTGGTTTTGGGTATGACAGTCCTGGAGGAGCAAAGCTATTTCCCGCAGAGACTCCTCTGGAGGAGATGGAGGACATTCTCTGGAGAGCAGAGGTATGAATCTGAAATTCTCAATAGCAATCACTAGCTGACCCCAAACGCGTTGCCAATTCTTCTTATCAGAAGCAATTGAATTGTTAAATGGCAACAAATTCTGCCTCTGCTACAGCTCTGTGAGATTTCTGAGCATTACCTTTGTTTAGCAGAATGCTCAGCCATATATCTATAAGCATATATAACTACATATATGTTAATTGCTGATGGGTAAAGTGTAGTTCATCTTGCCTATGATCGATCGCTAGCTTTGAGTTAATATTAGTAAAATGTAGCATAGTTTACCTATGATCTAGCTATGAGGTGCAGATTATCTCACCCATGGCTATGGCGGATCTGTTATACTTTCTTTAGCCAAGATGACAGCTTCTAGTTTTAGGATAAACACACAAGATGTTATACCACCTTTAATTCAACGAAATGGGGCAAAGTTGTTGAAAGTGAAGCTTAAAGGCACAACAATAGGAGGACATTGATGTTGGTGAGGTTAGGAGTGAAGATGTATGCAATCTTGGAAATTAGTGTCCTTTTGAGGTCAATGTTTTTTTTTTTTGTTCTGTGCTCATGAAATCAATTCTTTTCTCATACTCTCATTTTTTATCATTTGAATTTTAGCCTAATGATATCCCATTTTCTACCCCACTCATGATAGAATTTTCACTTAGATGCTCTTGTTTTTATATAATGTTGGAGCCACCTCCAAAACAATAGTTGTCATGTGGTTTTAAGAGATTTGAACTTCCACAAAACCTTTCATATGCATGTGGATAGTCAATGAGAGATGGACACATAAGCATGAAATTTATTCACATAATGGAAGTGCATTTGTTGTGTAGCAATTTGTTACTAGATGTCCATATGCAAAATGTATACCAAAGAAAAAACATCACACACCTTGGCATTAATTGGGGAAGGCCTACCGCCCTTGGCTCCACATAATTGTAGCACCCTGGCGCGTCAAGGTGCGCCAGCCAGGGGCTGGCCAAAAAGGCGCAGGCGGGCGCCGTGGCGCCAGGGTGGGTGCGCTTGGGGGCAGGCAGCACCCAGGTGGCGCCGGGTGGGTGGCGCCGGGCAGGCCCAGGTGGCGTCGGGCAGGGGCACCAGCGCTAGGTGGGTGGCGCCGAGCAGGCCCAAGTGGCACCGGGAACCAGGCAAGTGGCACTGGGCAGCTTCACACCCACCTGCACACATGTGAGTAAGCAGGTGGGTTCAGTTATATATAGGTACTGGTTTATCTCAGAGATTTGCTTATGGGATAAACCCTGGTGCCCGACACATGGCACCAGGGCAAGCAATTAAAAAAAAAAAAAAAAAAACCTCCCTGCCTGGCCCACCCTGACGCATGCGCAGGGTGCTAAAAATACGAGGAGCCACCGCCCTTGGGCCATGAAATGTTGCCTAAAGGCAGGATCTAATCATTGACATCTATTAAGTGTTAAATCAAAACATTTGTCACCATAAATAACTGTTTGTGGTTGGGATAGGCCCCATGGTGAATATTTTTGAAATATTTGGCCTCAACAAGTGTTGAGACTACATATGTTGCCTAATACACAAATGCTAAGGTAAACCAAATGCTCACTTGGAAAAGTCTTCATGGCCATAACTACCAAACTTCAAACTAGAAGGACCATGGGACTTTCAAAGATTCAGAAGACTAGTGTGAGTAATGGAGAACAATCCAAGAGCCTTCTAGAAAGTGCATCTCTTAAGCTTCTTCTAGGGCTTTTGTACACAATCTTCAATGGGACGTTTTCTTTTAGGGAGATTGAGTTTTGTTTGAGAGAGAGCTATGGAGATCATGGTTGGTTGGAACAAAGGATGGAGAAAGGAATTCAATGGATAACGAAAGGTTCATGACAAAGGAAAAATGTAATGGTCATTATCAAAAGCTTCTTGTTTGTTTTCAAATGCATGATATTCGTTGTACTTCTAGTACACTTGTTTGACAACTGCAGACATATAAATTATGTTTTATTTTTCTACATTTATAACATACTAACATTTCAAGAGCATTGTCAGCAACTACATTCAATGTTCTGTTTATGTTGAGAGCCACATTTTCCCTTTATAAATTAGATCTAGTAACATAATGGTTACAACAAGTCTTCGTGTTTGTTCTTTATTCCTTATACTTGCTCATGCAAATTGGTCATATTTATTTTATTTTTAAGCTGTAATTAGATGTTTGTTTTAAGCAAGTGAAAATGGTAAAAAATTTGAATCAAGTCAATTCTTGGAAAAACGGGTGTTGCATTTATGTAGTAAACAAGTTGTTTTCTTTCACACTTTGAATCATGAATGTGAAGAGAATAGATAACAGCAAAAGGCCCGTGTCTAGTTGGGCATTATGTTGGTCATCAATGTTTGCTCAAAAATTGTAATTGAAAATCACCTCTTACTAAGAATCTGAATGAAAATTTAGCATATTTACTAATGTAATATGCTTCTCCTTAGATACTTAAAGATCAACCAACATTTTGTTTGTGTGACATTAAATCCTTTCAACCTCTTTATCTTGCACTTTCTCTTTAAATGTAATTAAATTTCAATATGTTTGATTCTAGAGTGAAAACGTGGATTCAGAGAAAGAGTAATACAACTTTGATTTTCACAAGATATGGCATGCATTGGAAAGCTCTTGGCGTCCTCTTTCTTATGGTGTACTCATTTTCACATTTCAATGTATTTATCAAAAGTTATAGCTAATCAGGATATCACTCCTTGCAACTCGACGCAATTTAACCATAGAAATATACTCTGTGGGCAGCGATGAAAAGACATACAGGCAGCAACTATTACCTAATAAAATGGTTTTTCATTGCCTGGCGTGAATTTAAAAAACACAAAACTATAGATGGAAAAGATTAAAAGTTTTCAAACCGTCAATCATTGTAATGGTACATTACACATGGATGAATGTTATTGGTCTATTTGAAAGATAAAAAGGTGGGAAGTCAACAAAAGTATCTTTACAAAGGGCCCATTTTGAGCCCATACTTCCTCTAATGGTGGGAAGTTGTTGATGGCTTTGAGACAAAACACAACATTGATCTAGGTGCAATATCCAAATGAAAGAAAAGAGATTTTTAAGGCACTTGTTAATCTCCTCCAGTAAAGTTTACTTCAACTTCAAGCAACGAAATTTTTTTGTGTGGATATTGTAAGAAACTTGGGCATTATGTTAAAGATTGCAGAACCAAAGCATTCAATGAAAAATAAAGACAATGACAACATCAAAATGCAATAGTTGATCATCAAGGTCTCTCTACAACATTTTAAGATCAAAATCTATTTCTGGCATAGGCTTCATCACACCTAGATGAAGACTATTGGTACCTCAACTCAAGAGCTACCCAACACATCACTTCTAGGAGGAGCTCATTCAAAGACTTCACTGCTTCACATCATAGCAAATTTATTTATTTGGGAGACTCATGCTTGCACTAAATTGAAGGCCAAGGCACTGTGAAAATCTTTCTACAAAATGGCACTCAAAAGCTTTTTACTACTGTACTTTGTGTCCTTTGTGTAACCAAAAATTTATTATCTATCAATAGGATTATTAACCTAGGACATACCGATTCATTGACAAAGAATGTCAAATTCTAGATAATGAAAATCAAACTCTTGACAAAGGCATAAGACGTGGCTATCTTAAAGAGCATAGTTATAATTTTTTATACAAGGCTCAAGTCATGACTTCTTAGACCTCATCCGAGAATACTAATATTCTATGGCCTCAAAGGTTGGGACATATAAGAAGTCTTACGTACCTATATGAAAATCAATTAGTAAATGATTTTAATGTATGTAAATCCTCTTCCACTTACAAGTGTAAGTCTTGTATTCTAGCCAAGCAAGCAAGAAGTACATTCTCTAAGAATCAAACTCATAGAACTTCTAACCTTCTTGACTTAATCCATTTAGATATTTGTGGGCCAATGCAAACTACCTATATTGGAAGTGCCCGATATTTCATTAAGTTTCAGTGCTGATTACTCAAGAAATACTACTATCTCTCATCAAATGGAATTCAAAGATAGCTCACAACACACTATAGCCCTCAACAAAATGGAGTTGTTGAGTGAAATAACTAAAGTCCAATGGAACCTGCAAAGGCCATATATGTTGGCACATTCAAATTTACCCAATCATTTTTGAGTTAAAGCAATACTTATTGCTTGATATCTCTTGATCAAGCACAAAATCA
>CM055111.1:34286390-34296390 GCA_029204225.1 Diphasiastrum complanatum | reverse complement strand
CACCTTCACTTCCTTCAACACCCTAAAACATTCAAAAATACCAAAAACCCTAAAAAATCCAAAAAACACCAAAAATCCTAAAAAAATCCAAAAACACCAAAATTCCTAAAAAAAATCAAGAAACACCATAAACACATACCCAACACAAAAAAAGACACAACAATACTCAATGGCCGACAATACAGATCCTGACATCCCAGAAGATTATCCATACGAGATCAGGTCCCCTATACCTGAACAATTAGACGTCATAGATTCTACCGAATGCGGTCCCAACCCTACAAGGCATCCACAAATCCATTTGAAGGACAAGAACATGATAGAGCCGAGTCCTTGCGAGCCAGAACCCATGTTCATGGTGTTGAAACATCCCATGCCAGAACCAACCTTAATGGAGTCTCTGCTACCCACAATGCTCATCATGAGAGATGTACACCCAAACTAGATCTACCAAAGTTTGACGGTAGTTCAGACCCTCAAAGATTTTTGCAAATCTTTAAGAATGATGTGATGTATATGGCGAGACAGCACCCGACGCCATGATTCAACTCTTCTCGATGACAATGATCGATCGAGCACGAGAATGGTTTTTTAACCTTGATCGTGAAGATAAACATGACTGGTCACTCTTGAAGGAGGCCTTTATCAAATGCTTCAAGTCATTTCGCTTGATAGGAAGCCCTTTTCTCAAATTGAGTAACATCAAAATGACAGAAGACGAACGAGTACGAGACTATATTGAGCGTCTCAAACGTCTCAAAAGTCAAGTACAAGAACAGCCCTCTGAACAAATGCTCATCATCTGGTTCTTAGTCGGCCTTCCAAGATGGATTAGACGCGAGCTTAAATCCAATGATGAATATAAGAGCCTAAAGTTAGCTATGTCTGATGCCATCAAGGAAGAAGACGAAGGATCAAATATTGACGAATCTAGGGAAAAGCAAGCACCACGTGCTCCTGTCCATGAGTCGAAGCCGATCAAGGACACCCTAGATCAGCTTTGGAAATCACAGCTGGCGTTGCTTAATAAGCAACACCAGATGGAGAAACTCACCAATGAGTTTCAAGCTACCCTGAAGTCTATCCAAGGCAGTATGTCTGGTCAGTCAAACCCTGCACATGTACCTTATAGACGAAAAACAATATGGTGCCCACACTGCCGGGCTACGCATCATGTTGATGTCTGTCCTTCATATCGACCTATCCAAGCACATACAGTTCAACAATATGAAGAACACCCATCCCAATCTGGAAATGCCTTGTCTTATCCTAACTATCCATCAGAAAGTCCAGACCCACTAGCCATACAAGATGACTATGCAGTTATACAAGGGCCACTGCACACCAGATGCTTCATCTGTGGTGAAACTGGCCACTTCATGGTTGATTGTCCAGTCAAGACCAAGTACCATCCCGAGTGTCCCGAATGTATAAGAAAACACAATTTCAAAGACTGTCCAAAGCAACACGCTAAGATCCTACCTACCCGTCACATCAGTTATGAATCACAATAGGATCTTCATGACAACAACATGAGCAGCATAGCAACCAACAGTTAAATCTGCTACTCAATTGAGAAGTTTCTTGTAGACTTCGACATCACCATCCAATACAACAGCTCCATAATGCATAAAGACACTAATATGAAATGAGTCCTTGTCGAAAGAAAGTAAAACCGATATTCCGTCATCTGCTACAATGTCCAACCAAGAGGAACCTCCAAAGGGAATTGACAGTTTTTCTCCCCTTCTACAACCTCAAATCTATTTGTCTTTCCACATGCTGATAAGATTTCCAATGTGCCAATACACAATATTTTTCGGATTCAAAAATCCGGATAGAGATTTGTTTCTGAATCTCTTGTTCAAACAGCTCCTCAGGACATAGTAGCTCACCCATACCTGCATCTCATGCTATATCTTACAACATCTGTTATCCATGATGATAGATTCTAGTGTCATCAACCCTGTCTTGTTTTGACAAGGGCATGTCAGAGTAAGTCACATTACTCTACAAAACAATTGAAATATTGCAACTATCAAGGTACATTATCAATGTTGATGAATGCAAGTTTTGTTCGACAAGTGCTATACAGTTCTCACTATCTGTAACGTTTGTTAATTTTCTTGTTTCTCTTCAACTATTTTGTGTGACTAATTTTTGCATGAGGAATAGCTACTGCACGAGAGTCTTCTGTAGAGCATTTCCAAAACACATTTTCATTCATCTATCCATCTTCAGATTACCATGTACAACAGTTTCAAATTTTTGAAAACTATGAGAAATCCATGACAAGTTAGAGTTGATTCTTGCACCTCATTGCCATATTATTCTTTGAGTCAACTACAGCAAGATTGAAACAAATTTAGTTAAAATTTGTTCAATCTTTAGTCCAGTCACCTGTTCAACGAGTTTCAACTACGTGTTCCACACGCCAATCCAATCCTGAGCATGAACAGTCACCAGCAACAACATCCCCACCAACAGATTTTTTTTTTGGGGGGGAGAGAGTGGATCTGCCTGGATCCACTGGAGCAATTACGTTGCCAGCAACAACACCATCAAGATCGACAGCCAAGGTCACAAACCCAAAGTCGACAATGACAAGGCTAAGAAGACAGATGGGCAATCAAAAGCGACCCGATCAGAAGAAGTACCCCAGTCACGACGAAGATCCTTCAGAAAGAGAAACACAAGCATTGGAAAATCAGTCTCCTTCTTCAACCAACCTCTTGCCATACTTGGTGGTCGAAGCTCGACATTGCAAGGGTCCAAGGCTACGATTGTAGAACTATCAGCTCCTTTAACTTGTCACCAAGCCTTCATCATGTTTCCTCACCATTACCAAACCATCCATCCAAAAATGTTTCTACCACCAAATTTTTGATGATGAGTCCATCCCCTTGAGACTAATAACCAAGATTTGTGCTATCTATCATAAAAGAGCATCGACAAGACTGGAACTTCAACTGAGAGAAGAACCACGGAGACACCCAGAGGAAAATGGAGGATACATACCTCCCAGAAGAAACCAAAGATGAAATCTGCCAAGAAACCAAAGATGAAACTGTCAATGGCAGATACAAGTGACTAAACAAAGAGACACATGGAAAGCACTTGAGCATGCAAGTTGTGAAGCTGCTGAGAACTCTCCAAATTTTGAGAATGTCAACCCATTACAGCAATAAGACATTCTAAATCCAATTGAGGCAATTTGTGAAAAATAGTTTTTGTGATAAAGACTAGCGACAATTAGAGAGAGGGTCAAGTACGGATCAGGGCGGATGGATAGGGCCAGGACAGGAGCGGATAGGGCCAGGGTAGGAGCGGATCGGGGGGGGGGAGAGAGAGAGAGAGAGAGAGAGAGAGAGAGAGAGAGAGAGAGAGAGAGAGAGAGAGAGAGAGAGAGAGAGAGAGAGAGAGAGAGAGAGAGAGAGAGAGAGAGAGAGAGAGAGAGAGAGAGAGAGAGAGAGAGACTTCTAAAGTCTTTTCCATGTCTAAAAGGCATATAAGACACCACAGTACATCCAAGTATGATAGAGATTTGACGGGTCAATGTCGTCGAAAAGAAATCTAACTAGAAAACCAACATTGACTAGGAAGAGAGAGTATTAGTCCATGATTATGTGGTACAAAAGCCACTTATAGGTTCAAATGGAAAAACTCGTCGTTTCTCAATCTCAAGCTCAAACTTTAACTCAAAAAGTATGACACTACACATCTTTAATTGGACTCAATTGAGCAAAACGAATAATACTATCCCTGTAGATCATGCCTCTACCAGTGTCTTTGGCTTTTTGAGGGCTTTTTTGCGTTCCACAACTTGAACAAAGGTGAATCCTCACCCAAAAAGATCTTGGTATCTTTTAATGTAGGTCATTGCCATAGTACATCTCTTTGGGCCTTCGTCAAAGTAAAGTGTAAGACAAGAGTACTAGCATCTTTCTTGGTATGACAAGCTGTGTCCAAGCCTTTGTCATGTTGTTGGAGGAAAACTTTAAAAAATTGTACTGCTTCACCAATAGCATCAAGAATGCCCCTTACACGAGCATTAAGGGCCTTATTGCTCATGGAGTTGGCTCTCATTAAGTGTCATAGAGATGAATGAAATTGGAGTGCCTTTATCTAGACCTTTAACCCATGAGTTTTGTTCAGATTTGCATTCTTTGAGAACCTTTGCCCAAGATTGGACAACCATATGGTGCTTGTTGTCCAGAATCTGGATTATGATTAGATTGAGAAAAGAGCAAAAATAGGTTGAGATATGGAGATAAGGGAAGGGGGGAGGTAGTGCTCCCCCCACAAGAGGTTGGCTATTGCAGTTTTGATGCTATAGCAGCTAGCTGTTGTTGTGGTGCCTTAGATACAATAGCAGTTTACTGCTACTACGTTGTAGCATCAGGGCATGGCATGGGAGATGAGGAGGGGGTGTTAGCTCCTTTCTTTCTTGGCATGGAGGAGGATCCGTACCAGGTGCTAGCATCGTTGTTCGTATTTGATTGACTTTATTCCACTTCTCTGCCCAATTTACAAACTCTGTAAACTTGTCAAGTGCCTCCAATTTGTTATGGATGAAGTAGACTACTACAAACTTACTAGATCATCAGTGAAGGTAATGTGAAAGATTCAACTAGTTTAATCATATTTGCTACATTTCTATATTTGACAAATTGAGGCCAACTTTATTTTAGACTTAGAATTTGACTTTTCAAAGTTCATTAGTCTAAATTTCATTTGAATAAATACTTTCTAAAAGTGTGGGAAAGTTAGAAGTCGAGTTTGAGTAGATTTAAATTTATGTACATTGAATCTAGGCCCAAAAATAGTAGGGTTTACATTCTGGAGGGAAAGCCAAGTGGCCAAATAGGGTTTGGACCTGTATAAAAGGATGTAACTTGTGGAGAGACATATCTTCTCTCTTCTCTATCTCATTCCATGCTTATACATGGTTCTCTTGGGTTCTACTATCCATTGGTGCACTATACTTGTGCTTGCTTACAATTCTAAGTATAGAATGATCCATATTTGTTATTTTTGGATCCACACGTGTGAAATACAATAGCTTTTTGGTTTTGTATGGAAAGCAATAGTTCTTTATATTCTGATACATGTTTGATCAAGTTCTATTAGAGTTTGCATCTCATTTTGTGTGTAGATGCTGATTTTTCTACATTGACAAGATTGGTGGAGTAGCTTCTTTTGTAACCAAAGATCTTTAGATGAATTGGATCTGAATTGATCCCAATTATTTCACAGGGTATCAGAGCTTGTGTTTTAGGTTATGGAGGAGGAAATTATATCTATCAATGATTTGGTAAAGATATCAAGGCTAGAGCATGCTAGAGATGATCATTACACCAAAATCGAGTTTCTTGCATATGTAGATTGGATCTTTTGTAGATCAAAATCCTATATAGGTTTATAAACTTGATCAATTCCAATTTCTGAATTCACATACTAGATTTGGCTGATTTTTGGATCATTAGATCAGCCTAAGTGGTGTCTAATAGGTTGCATATCAAATTTTCAGCATTTTCATGTAGATCTTGAAATATTCAATTTTTTGTGATTTTGTCAAAACCCTATTTTTGATTGGATATCTAGATAGTAAGATTGATATACTTCATTTGAGTGTGTATCAATCTTAGGAAGTGGCAAGAGTTATTAGATTGAGGATAGATCATAGCTTGATCAAGATTTCATGATTCTATGTGTTGATTTGCTTGGTATAAGTGCTAAAAGAGAATTTTTGAGATAGTTTCAAATCTTTGTGATTTCTTTTGAAAACACTTGTTGTTGTTCAAAGGAGTGCTTTGTTCATTGAAACAGGTTGAAAAAAAAAGATCAGGTCATTGCTACATGGCAATATCAAGTGGAGTCATGTTGGAAGCCAATGATAGGCTTACCTCAAGTAACACAAGAACACATATAGCAAATATCCATGCACAATACAAAGGAGGACGCGCGGGCAAAACAAAATTCGTGTGGATATAGTCGTGGACTAGCATGGATATACGCGTGGATTATCCACGCGTGGATGTTCCACGCAAATGTCATTTCCGGCAGTAGATCGACCGGATGTTGTGAAATTCAAAATGCGTGGATTATCCACGCGTGGATTATCCATGCCATAGTAAAAACTAAATAAAAAAGGCTCGGCTTTCATGTGGATATTGTGTGGATAATTATCCACGCAAAATTTGCTTTATCCACGCAAAATCCAGAAACTTGAGGTCGTGGATACCGCGTGGATAAAAAAAAATTTATATCTACGCGGTATCCACGCAGATAGGTTTCTAGAATTTGCGTGGATTATCCACGCGTGGATAATCCATGCAAAAAATTTTGTCCAAAAAAAAAACATTTGGCGCGAACCAAAATGTGGTTCGCTCCGAAACTAGAGGTGACTTTCTATTTTTGTGTTGTGTGAGAGAGAGAGAAAGAGAGTACAGATAGGAGTGAGAATGAAATGAGGATGAATGTGAGTGAGAAGATTGATAGTGTTTGGGATTTTTAGTTCATTGATGGATGTTAATAGTATGTGTTTTGTGATCATAAGTTATAAGATCTTTTTTGTTTGTGATGTAGGTTCGGATATGAAAAATGAAAAATGAGCTTTCATTGCAAAGGATTCAAAGATCAAGTGCATGCAAAAGGAAAAGCAAAGATTGCAAAACAAATGGAGATACAATAGTAAAGGTAAATTCACATTTATTTTGATTCATTTGATATTTAGTTGATAATTGAATGTGTTATCTATTGATGCATTATATTGTGGTTTCCATTACTTTTCATTGTGCTTTCCATTATTATTTATTGTCATTCTAGCATGCAAATCATGTGCTAAAATAGATACATTGCATTGAATTCATCAATGGATACATTTGCATTGCATAGATGTGCATTAAATAGACTATACATTGCATTGAATACATCAATAGATACATTTGCAATCAATAGATGTGCATTCAATAGACTATACATTTGCATTCATGGATTAAAAATATGTGCATTCAAAAATTTTGCAAGAATGATGTGATGCCAAAACATTATATTGATTGATTTAAAAACAAGTACATTGATGAGAGAATAAATTCTCTCTTCCTACATTGCCTTCTACAAGGCCTTACATTTAATTCAAAAACCTCTACTCATCATCACTTTCTCCCTCCTCGCCTCCTTCATCTTGTAGGTGTACGTTGGTGTCCACATCTTCAAATTCCCCTTTGCTCTCATTCGTGTACTCTTCCACGTTCTCTTCCACATTTTCCACATTTTCTTCCACATCATGAACACTTGAAGTTGTAGAGCCTCTCTACAAAATAGAATCAAAGATTTAATTAAATTGAGATTAAACTTACTTGTAAACCACAAAGTAAACAATCACAAAACAATAAAGGTTAAGAGTTTACGATTGGAAACAATCCATGGGATTCCATAAAAGCCTTAAGGTCGGCATATCCATGATCGTAACCTTGCTTGTACTCTGCGGCGGTCATGTGTCTTCCAAAATCACTAAGCTACATTCAACAAAAAAACATAGTTTTAGCAATACAATATAGTTTAGTCAAAGGAAGGCAAGACTGATAGCACAAGGATTCACTTAGATTCCCAATGTTGACTATAGTGAGACTTTCAGTCCTATAGTCAAGCCTTCATCGATATAGGTGCTCCTATCATATGTTGTAGCTGCCGACCTCGAAGTGCATCAACTTGATGTGCAAACAGCCTATCTGAATGGAGTTATACAAGAAGACATCTTCATGATCCAGTCCAAAGGATATGTTCTGGAAGGTATGAACAATTATGTCTGTAAACTGCATAAGGCACTCTAGGGCTTGAAACAGTCTGCAACTTGGTTTCAGAGGATCAACACATTCCTCATCGAACAAGATTTTCAACCAAGCAATGCTGATTGCAACGTCTATTCCAAGTCGGTGCAACAATCCTTCATTATCATCACCTTATATGTGGATGATACGTTGCTTTTCAGCAACAATACCAATTTGTCAAGGATTCTAAACAGATGTTGTTTTATGAGTTCGACATGACTAATCTGGACGAAGCTCACTTCTGTTTGGGCATTTAGGTCTATAGAGACAGAGTGAGACAACTGATCTATATCACTCAACAAAGGTATCTTCACAATGTTCTTGACAGATACAATCTAATGAATTTTAAGTCGGCTCACTTACCGATGGATCTAGGCCTGCATTTGTCAAAGGACTAATGTCCCCAGACCAAGCAGAAAGAAGAGTAGATGAGAGAGTATCCTTATAGATCGATACTTGGATCTCTCATGTACGCAATGGTCTGTACAAGGACCTGACATCTCTTTTGCAGTAAGCTCACTCAGTCAATATATGACCAATCCTAGCATTACCCATTGGAAGGCTCTCATAAGAGTCATGAGGTATATTTGAGCTACCATGGAGGGTGATATTGTGTTCTTCGCTTTTCCATGCTACCCCAATGTGGAGGACGTTGCTCGTTTCTTTGTATCCCACATAGTATATGGGCTCTGAGGTTACTAGTTCTACTTCAGTTGTGGCCCATTCAGCCATGAGGCTCTTGGCTTGTGGTGCAATCTGCAGTAATTCTCCCAGGGATAAGCTAACATGGCTTGCTAGCAAACTTGTGAGCACTCAATGTGAGGATCCTCGGGCTCCACCATGTGCAAAGGTGGTTCATGGTGATGCAACTGAATGTTTTGATCAATTTGCAATGGTGAGCCCGTTTGTGGTACCGGTTCTTCGTCAATATGACATTCTGTAGGTGTGTCTTTCACTTGTTTTTTTCCTTTCAGACTCATCGTCTGGACCCTCATCTTCCTCCCTGATGGCAATGGTGCGACAAGTATAGGGTGACCCATAGGGTCCATTGGTGCTGGTTTTGGTTCTAGTTCTGCCTTGATATGCGTAGCTACTACTCTTGAAAGGTTTGGTGCTTGATTTGTTGTTCTTCATGCGATTGATTGGCCGGATCTCAGATTCATTCAGCGGTAGAGTCCAAGGATGTTGGATCTTGCTGGTACAGTGGAATTCAATCTAGATTTTAAGGGATCTGATCAATAAGATAGGCCGATAGTGTGATTTTAGGTCTCAGGTGGTTTTTCCTTGATAACTTTTTGATCCTTGCTCCGATTGGCTTAATATTTTATCAGTAGCTAGATCTGGTGTAGATCTAACTACTGATCTGGTGTGCGAAGGTTACTCATGCGAGAGCTGGCCGTTGCAAAGGTTCTTTCACTATTTTGTAGTCAAAAAACTTGATTTTTCAAAAAAATATCGGGAAGAGACTCTTGCACCTTTTACAGGAGCTATATCTGGTATGGATCTAGCTCTGAAAATCTCTATGAAGGTTAACTCTTGTAAGAAGTAAAATTTTCACAGTTTGCGAGGGTTCAAAAACACATTTTTGCTCTGATCTTCACCAATAATTTGTACTAACTCTCGCAGACTTCATCACTTATGTAAAAGGGCATTTTGTATCCCATGGAATGGTCTTGCGAAGGTTACTTGTGCAAGGATTTGATGGATCTTCTAAATTTTAGTGATTTTTAGGCACTCAAGTCCAATTTTCTACTCACTGGAATCAAACTAACCTTCACAGGCTCTTCTGTCCTTGTCTCACTGATATGGAACTTCAAAATTCTCTACGAAGGTTCTTGGCCACTGGAACTGAAAATTTTTGTGTTTGCAAGGATTTTTGCTAGATTTTCTTGTCTTTTTTTTACTAGGAACCTTTGCAAAGAGTACTTAACTGGGAACTAACCTTCGCAAGCTTCTCTGTGCCTTGGTCTCACTGAGATGGAACTTCTGAGAGCTTTGTGAAGGTTCTTATGAAGATCTAAAATCTTTTTATTTTTTTACAAAAGGATTTTTTTGAATTTTTTATTGTTTTTTTTTTTTGTATTTTAATATCTGCTTAGAACTAACTCTCGTAGGCTTCTCTGTGCAGGTCAAGGACAGTACCTTGGAGCTGTTGTCAGTCATGCAAA
>CM055111.1:34032237-34276390 GCA_029204225.1 Diphasiastrum complanatum | reverse complement strand
TAGGATAGCCAGCTTTGATGGCTGTTTATATGTTCAAATGAGAGGAGATTACATGCCAAGAACTAGATACTACATATTGACAGCCTTGAGAGTTGGATTGCTGGTAATGCAGATGATTAGCATTGGAGAATGGCCAAGAGAGTTGCTCAGTACATTAAAAGTACAACAAGGTATGGGATAACCTTCAGCAAGTAATTTTGATTTTGAATAACATGCATGCAGTGATGTCACTTGGGCTAGTAGCAGAGATGACATCAGAGATGTTTTGTGAGTTTGCGGATTAGTAGTAAACTGGGTATGCAAGAAGTAGACCTTGGTTGCTCAGTCCTCGTGTGAAGCAAAATATGTTGTTGCATCTAAAAACGCAAATGAAATAGTGTGGCTTTGAGTGCTGTTGAATGAGTTGAGTGATCCACAAGTTCAGCCCACTATAATATATATGGATAGCCAAAGTGCAATCCATGTTACCAAGGATCTTGTTTTTCACTCCAAAACCAAGCAAATTCCACTGAATTACCACCACATCAGAGATTTGATTCAGAAAAAGGAGTTGATGTATCAATATGTTAGATCATTTGACATGATGGCAGACGTACTCACAAAACATCTGAACAAGATCTTGTCTGAAAATTACAGAATGTCAATGGGAATCAGATGAAGGTTTCCTCAACTCAAGAGGGAGTTGTTGGAAATTTGTGAACTTCGGAAACCTTTGGCATTTATTCGAAGCCTTTGGGAATTTTAGCATTCTTCTCTCTTCGGCCTTTTCAAGATTTAGCAAAGCCTTCACAATCTACGAAGCCTTCAGGATTTTGCGGAGCCTTCGGCATTTCTCTTAATGCGACACTTTCTCTTACTTCGGGTTTTTGGCTTCGGCCTTCACTTTTTAGCATAGCCAATTTTGACAGTTGGGTCCTTTGGGCTTTTGTCGCATTTGTCACGGTTTGTGTAGTTTTCGTATTTTTGCCAGAGCATGAAAACAAAACCAGAGCATGAATGGATGATGTAGATAAGCAAAATGGATAAAGGCAACTAAGTAGAAGTAATTAGAGTTAGGATGTTCTTCTAATTTACAAGAGATTAGATCAGTTGTCTCTCCATGCTCTATATAAAGGATTAACAAGAGACAAACTAATAGTAGTTAGTATAGGATACTAGCTGTTCGCAAGAGAGAGGAGCTCTCTTGCGGTGATGCGCTGTTTGAGATCCAAATAGCGCACAAGTTTTGTTATAAATCTGTAATTCAGATGATATAAATGCAAAAGTGCATTAGACGTAGTAATCTATAATTGTTTTATGTCTGATTGATTCATCTTCTCTTCCGCCCATTATTTCCATGTAGTAAATCTATAATTGTAGTCTGTCATATGTTGCAGTAGTAGAAACTAGATAATTCTTGTTTCTACATTCGAGCTTCCACGAATGTTCTTTCATGCATTAGCGCTTTCACACAGTCATTTTAAGAGAGCCCTACACATCAGTAGAAAGCTCATTTTATACACAGTCATCATTCCCACTGTAGTTCTTCATGACACAGCCATAGCTCCCATTGAAGCTCATCACACACAGTCTTAGATTCCACTGGAGCACATTCGTGCTCCCAAATAGCAATTGTTATCAAGCAACACTCGAAGAAGAATGACCAAGGTTGGTCTCTGACACATTCAAGTCATAGCAGGAGCATCAGTAGTCATCTTCATCATCTATCATGAACAAATTAAGAGGATCACTAGGGCTAAACTCAGCCATGATTTTCTCTCTTTGTATTACTGATCACATCAGTGAAACATCAACATAGAGGCATTAATCTTTCTCTTCATGACTTGCTACTTCGCTTATTCTCTCATGTGAGTATCATTTGATCTTGCTTGTGTACATTGATATGAACAATAAAAGTTGTGTAAACCTCCTTTAAAACACTTTTTAACAATCTACATAGGATAAGTTGGAAGGTCATGGTGGCAATTTTCATACTTGTATCAAGTTGAACCTACTACAAATTGACTTGATAAATTTTCTCCCTCTTAAGAATTAACTCCCTCTTTAGGGCACGTCTTCTTTCTAATGGCTTATCCAAGATCAATGAAACACACCATAATCGATATAGTAAATGGAGTCCATCTTGCATAATTCATCATCACTTTATATAATTTATCTATTTTGAAAATAGCAAGCTAAGTTGAAGAGGGAGTGTGAAAATTTGTCAACATTGTACTTGACTATTCTGAGGCCAAATGGAGGCAGAGATTATGTTGTGTGGTTGGTGTATGTGTATATTTTGGTTAGTGTTTTTTTATCAAACTAGCGGCTAGTGAATGAACTATTTAACATAGAAGCAATTTGTGTTTAGTGCAATCATTCTCTAGCTAGGTCTAACATTTTGGTATATTTGGATCTAAAAGACAGTACTTGTAAGGATTCTTATTGGTAATCCAAATGCGATACCTTTTTATCTTTCTATATCCACTCATTTAATGTCCTTTTGGCTTCTGGATTTATTGTCATGTTGTAATTATTTTTCTGATGATTTTGTTCCCCATAATCTCTTTGAACTTTTCTTCTGACAAAGTAGTACGGATGTGATAGAGGTTGAGTATCTCAACATTTGTGAAATGTGGAGCTCTAGAAAGTGCATTCAAGTGAACTTGTCTTTTGGTAGCTCTATATGGTCTATGGTGAATCAATAAGCTTGCAATAACATAAGCCACATGTGGCACATGTCATACACATCCTTTTCTCTTAACATCTAATGTTTGGTGGACCATTGTAACCATGAAAGTCCTCTAATGTATTTTGATGTAAAATATACAGATGAATTCATACTAGAGCATACCATTCTCTATCACTTGGTGCATACCTTTTTCAAGCTTTGTTCGATGCTTCATTTTCACAAGCAAATCTTATTTGGCACTTGCCTTCCTTTTAGGACAAAGTTCCTCCCACTCCCTTAGACTTCCAATCTATGTTCAACACAAATGTCAACTCAAACTTGTTCTATCAAATTCTTGGTGCCATACTCAATTCCTCCTTCGATCGACTAAATGCCCCCTCACATTCAATTGGCCCCACAGATTCCTCCTTGTGGAAAAATTTGAGTAATGATGGAAACTTCTGGATAAAGGCCCTATAGCATTTGCCTATGCAAAGAATCTCCATGTTTTTAGTGTCGTCTTTTGATGTCTAAATATACCTACAGCTTGTACATTCATTATGTCAAATGAAACCACTTGCACATTTTCCAAAAATCCAAAAATATATGGCAAGGCTTAATTTATCATAAAAATTTATGATTCAGCTTCAAACTTATTCTAAATAATGTTCTAGAATCAAGTCTTTGGTTTTTAAATGAGGCTTTTGATCTTGCTTGTTGACATTGATATCAACAATAAAAGTTTTGTCAACCTCCTTCAAAACACTTTTTAACAATCTACATAGGATAAGTTGGAAGGTCATGGTGGCAATTTTCATACTTGTATCAAGTTGAACCTACTACAAATTGACTTGATACTTTTTCTCCCTCTTAAGAATTAACTCCCTCTTTAGGGCACGTCTTCTTTCTATTCGCTTATGCAAGATCAATGAAACACATCATAATCGACATAGTAAATGGAGTCCATCTTGCATAATTCATCATCACTTTATATAATTATCTTTGGCAAGGGTGTTGCCATTGACAATATAAAATCAGCCTTAGCATTAAGTACCCATAATATTTGAATACACATTTCATAAACAACCTTTGTTTTAGTTTGAATGGCTCAATGAGGCATTTTCAATGCAAGGAAACCGTTGGGAGTGGAAAGTCCCTACTTACCCTTAGGCAAACCATCGTATTCAAAAACATAATGTCCAAATGGAATGTTAAAGGCACATTACCTCTATCTCATCAACTAGTGTTGACTTCTTTCTGCCTCTCTTACCATCCAAACGAGCCACTTTTTCACTGTCATGGGCATCGCCAACACTTGTAGTTATTTCTCGATTTTCCATAAGTGATTAGGATGTTTTTGTGCTAAGCTCAACATCCTCTATCAAATCCATACTCTGAATGCTTTCAGTTTGTTCTATAAGGCCTATTCATGAATAATCTAAAAGCAATAGGTTTGTGTCATATAATCAACTGACTAATGTGAATTCCACCCTAAAATGATTTGTAAAAATTGAATATCATATGCTCGTCTCTTTTTGAAAGGCACCATCCACCAATTCTATATCAACTCTTACAATGTGTTTTGTAAGTTGTGAGAAACCACAATAGTCTCAAACACCCCATGCATTCTCTTATAGAAAAGTGTCCCTCCTAGACTAGTGTGTGTAAGTTGCATGGGGAGTTGCAGACCTAACTATCACATCTTACCCTAGGATCTTCAAGTACAATATGGTTGGAGGATTTATCAATGTTCTAGGAGCTAGAGACTTCAATGCTGAATGTCACTTAGCAGGTGATTTGAAAACATTGAAATGCATGTATAATGTCTCGCACAATGCTACATCTACACATTCTTGTTTGTATTGCATGAAAAAGGCCAAAGATGTTACTAGGAGTATAGAAATGACTAGAGAATATGCAGATCCGAATTGGAAGCCTGTGTTGCCTACTCCCTTGAAAAATGTGCATGTTTGCACTCATCATGCAGATGTTATATTAATAGAAAAGCTGATTTATCTTCATATACTTTTTGCTTGGAATAGTAAGCCAACATCATCCGCGAAGGAAGCTATCTCTCGATTAGAAGATGTTTTATCAAAAGTAGGACTTCAAAAGTGACATGTCAAATTACAAAAAGATGAAAAGCTTTTAGGAAAGATAGTAAATATGCCTACTAAGCCAAGCATAGGAGGAGCAAAAGCAGATTGATCCTATCAAACCACACTGGTAAGACTTCTAATATTCAACACTCAGTCTAGACATATATCATTGCTGCAACTCAGGACTTTGAAAAGAGCGGCAAAACTAGATTACTAAAAGTTGATGTATGGAGGAAGCTTTATAGTATGATTGAAATTTGAAGAGAAGATCAATTTTTTGAATATTGATAAGAAAGTTGTACAAAAGACTTGTGTCAAGTTTGTTGATGCAGTATCAAAAGCATGGGGAGAAGATCACATCACTCATTACATGGTTAGTATAAATGCTTCGAGATGCTTTTAATTTTTCCTATATATTTCAATCTAAGCATAAGATTGACATTACGATTTTGACATGTGCAGCACATACTAAGAGATCATATAACATTTTTTGCACACACATATGGAAGCCTGAGTGTCTGATCATCACAAGGGATGGAGAAGTCACAATGGCAAGCACAGGGCAGCATTTCATCGAAATACACAACATGGACAAACCAATGAAAAAAGAACCTACATTTGTCAAAGGGCTTTTACATTATCTTTGGCAAGGGTGTTGCCATTGGCAATATAAAATCACCCTTTCCATTAAGTACCCATAATATTTGAATACACATTTCATAAACAACCTTTGTTTTAGTTTGAATGGCTCAATGGGGCATTTTCATAGCAAAGAAACCATTTGGAATGGAAAGTCCATACTTACCCTTAGGGAAACCATTGTTTTTAAAAAAATAATATCCAAATGGAATGTGAAAGGCACATTACCTATCTCATCAACTAGTTTTGACTAGAGCCACTTCTCCACTGTCATGGACATCGCCAAAATTTGTAGTTATTTCTCTGTTTTTCATAAGTGATTGGGATGTTTGTGTACTAAGCTCAACATCCTCTATCAATTACTCTTAATGCATTCAATTCGTTCTATAAGACCTATGTCATGAATAATCTAAAAACAATAAGTTTGTGTCATACAATCAACTGACTAATGTAAATTCCACCCTAAAATTATTTGTAAACACTGAATATTATATGCTCATCTCTTTGAACAGGGCACCACTACTGTGTGGAGAGTCCCATTTAATCGATATTGAACTGTTTGACCTTGATATTGTCAAGCATATGACTTGTGGGACAAGGCTGGCCCTCATACCTATTGCCAAGTATGCATGCATGCAAATCTCTCACATTATTCTTTGCTCTATAGTGATTTGTTACACCTAATGGATCCCTTGGATCAGCCCAAGTTATAGTTTCATAATACTCCCTCCTTCTTGAGAGCCAGGCTTGGTCCTCTACGACCAAATCCGAAAATAGTTTGCAAGGAGCACTACCTCTCTCTAAAGTGAAATTTTCACCAGGTAGATCTTTCCACTTAACCAAATATTTTTGATATAGAGTGTAATATTTCATCTCCCTATAATTAAGAATGCTTTCTGGTTCATGTGGACGTTGATGATAATTTATGGGCCTTTGTATTGGCTAACATGAAATACTGGATGGTGTTTAGTATTGTTTGGAAGTTCTAGCTCATTGTATTCTTCTAATAATGGTACAAGGACCACAATACCTAGGAGATGACTTGGCACACACTTTTTTTTTTAGAATTCTAGAGTCAGTTGAAATTTTAAGAAAAACGTTTTTGCCAATAGAGAACTGAATGTCCCATTTGCGCAAATTCACACAATGTTTTGCTCGATCCTAAGCAGCTTGCTTCATGCTTCTTTTACCATGTTCTACCATCTGGTTTAGGTCTTCTATTCGGCTATTTCAACTTTTTCATGCTTGAACCCTTCGTCTCTGAGTGATCATGGCTGAAAACCATACATCAACATAAATGGTCTATATTCCGTAGCTGAATGTCTGGCATTATTATAAGAAAACTCTACTATCGAAGACTATTCATTAGAGGAGTTCTAAATCCAAAAAAGACCCTTTGTAAAGATTCTTTTTATATTTTTTCTCAAATTTTTCTTACACATGGACCAATCAAAACACTCAAATTTGAAATCTACGTAACATAACTTTTTGAGTCCACATTTTGATTCCATACTAAAAATGGCATAACATTTTAGTGGTAAGTCCGAATTTAGCGAAGTTTGGTGCATTGGAAAGCGTTCGACAAGGGCTTTCAATGGTATGTTAATTGACATAATTCTGAGCTACAATTAAAAAGTTATGGCAAGTCAAAAGTATTAGTGTTATAATATTTTAATAATAAAAAAGACATCTTGCACGAATTCTTAAAGCATTAGAGGAGTTTTGAGCTCCAAAAAGACCCTTTAAGAATTTGTGCAAGATGTAGTTTATATTATTAAAATATTATAACACTAATACTTTGACTTGCCATAACATTTTAATCATAGCTCAGAATTGTCATGTAACATATCATTCGAAAGCCCTTGTCGAGCGCTTTCCAATGCACCAAACTCCGCTAAATTTAGACTTACCACTAAAAAGTTATGCCATTTTTGAGTGTGGAATCAAAATGTGGACTCAAAAAATTACGTTACGTAGATTTCAAATTTGAGTGTTTTGTTTGGTCCATGTGTCAAAAAAAATTGAGAAAAGATATTAAAAAAAATCTTTACAAAGGGTCTTTTTTGGATTTAGAACTCCTCTAATGGGTCTTTTTGGAGCTCAAAACTCCTCTAATGCTTCCCAATTAATTTGCGTTTTGCTGATGTATGCTCAAAGCATATCCTCTATCATTTGCTTTCACCTTTTTGTTTGAAAGTCTAGTTGTAGATATTGTGCATGGTCTGTTGTACTCATATTCAATTTGGTATGGAGGTGATGGAATAGTGCTCTCCAAAAATCCCCATCAAACTTATTATTTTGGTCATTGATTGTGCCAAAAAGAGGATTGTAACATAATAAAAATAGCATTTCTATGAACAACCTTGCTAATTATAGTGCTAATTCTATGAAACCATGTTGTGCAATTGACAAGCTATTGAGAGAAAATAAGGCCATGATTCATATGAGGTTAATAATATTGTAGACATACAAACAAAGTATCCCAAGTAGTTTGGGTTACAAGTTGGCAAAATCAACTTGCTTCGTGACAAACTTAGACCATTTAAATGAGGTTTGTTGATACAATCTAAAACACCTGCTTGTCATTTGTGATGCAAGTTGGTAACTTGTATAATTGAACTTTAAATTAGACCATTTGAGTGAAGTTTGTAGAGTAGATATTTGCACACTCTAAGTTAGTCTAACATAATATTATCCAATTAATTTGTGATGCAAGTTGGTAAGTATCAAACCTGGTTTATGATCAGTTTATAGATTAGACCAATATGTTTGTATATGGCATTCTAGCATAATATCCGAGTAATTTGTGATGGAAGGTGGTAAGTATGCTAAACTACTTGGTGTTTTATTATAAATTTGAGGTAGCTGAATTTTGGAATCTTGAGGTTTGTGGACACATACTAGCATAATAATCTTGGTTTAATGTCATAAACTTGAAAATTCAGACCATTTGAATGAGATTATTAGATACAAATATCCAAGAAATTTGTGCTCCAAGTTGGATAGGAATTAATTAGCTTGGTTTGTGGGATATAAAATGGAAGGATATATGGATATTGATATGGTACAAGACTATAAAAGATAGGTAGTTCTGCAGCTGTATGGCATGCATGTGGTGAGTGCTCCATATGAGCGCTAATTACACTCATTCAACTGGGTGCGGAGGAATGATAAGCCTTAGGCCAACGCATGAGCATGATCGAAAGAGGAGGAGGAGGAGTTAGTGACTGATCAATACAAGTAGCAGCTTCTGACTATATCTTGCTTTCAGTAAATTGTCAAGATATATTGGTAGCTACAATCAAAAGATAGTCTCATGTGCAATCACACAATCCTTAGAAGATCAATTACACACTTTTGGCTGTCCTCATGCATGTGAACAGTACACATGGTATCAGAGCTTGCCTAAGGATGGATGACATGCTTCATGCTTGATGAAAATAGCTTGAAAAAACAAGGTTTTGAGAGCTAGTTTGGACATAGTTTGTTATCAAGTGGATTTTGAGATCAAAAGGGGTAAAAAACATGATGATTTTATCTAGCCTGAGTACTATACAAATAGAGGTGCTCAGACACATCTGAGATCACCAAAATTTGAATGGTTGGTATTAGCTGATTTTTTTACATGATAAATCGTAAACTGGGGGAAAAATACCAAGTTGTTTCATCAGTTGTATAGAAATTTACTACATGCTTGGTGTGACCGACAAACATTTTGGCGCGTATAGCCATAGCTGAAGGGGTCCTAGTCCGCCTGAAATGGACTATCGAGAAGTTTGATAAATAAATCAGCCTCATAAATGGCTGTGTAATTTTTGTTTTCCATAATCTTAGCGAATTTTCGGTGGATTGCCAATGTAACCAGTGTTTTATTTTAATATAATATGATGTTTGATACTTTTTCAGGTTTTTGTCTTTCACCCAGCGCATGTGGAAATCAGAGACTGGCCAATATTTTCTATACACAATATTGCAAATATAAAAGTTGATGAGTCAATTGCACAACATGGTTTCTCCATAGTTTGAAGATCAGTCCAAAATAGAGATTGACATAATTGTGAACCAATTTCTAGGACTGAAAAAGATTTATCCAAGCATATGACAACTTTCATTGAGGATGAGAGTCCAAGCATCTACCAGATTGCCTTGAGAATTTTGAATTTGTAGAACCCAAGCATACCATCATGGTTGAGGGATCTAGTCGTCAAGAATTCAAATGAAATAATATTCCTTTCAGATTGAGTGTCTACTCCACAAAAATAGAGTATGTGCTTCCAACATAGAAGATTTTAGCTGCCAAGAATTATATGATTTTCATGATAGTGGGACACCTAGAAATACGAAAAATTATGAGCTTTTGTGGAGGCAAACTTTTCCTAGTATGAAAAAGGACATCCAACAATATGTGATTAGTTTCCAAAAGTGTCCAATTAACAAAGCAAAGAGTCTATTGATAGGTGGATTGTTACAACCTTTTTGAAATACACACTGGCAAATGGGAAAATATATCCATGGATTTTCATTGCGGTTTTATTATTAAACAACTAAATTCAATTCTATTCTTTTATGCAGATTCACTTTCATTTAGCAAACTGAATTTGGATATCTATTTGGAAACTCTATCATCTAGATTTATATCCATCAAATATAAAGGAATGGGAGCCCACACAATCACTTGCAGGTATATTGGATGGCATACATTTAGATATAGGAAAATTGTAGTACAAAGACTGATCTTTAAATAACTTGTCGATACTGGAATCTATTTTTTATGAATCACTTTACATTCGAGATATGCATGGAAGATTGGGGAATCTTGAGGCCCTTCCACTTCCAAGCTTGGATAGTGAAGAATGGATTACTCCTGACAACATTGTTTCAGAATCATTTCGATGCAAGCTCTTTACTAATGTAAAGAATTCTATGAAAATAAGTATTGGGTCCAAAAATGTCCGATTAAGTTGGTTTATTTCTTTGAATGTCTTTTTTGATTTTTTTGCGATTTCAAATGTGCATAGAACACTGACATCATTTGTTTCTAAGGATTTGTCAAATGATACATTGTCAGAACTTACGGACAAAGGTTGGGACCATAAATCAAACGGAGAAATAGATTGCCGAATAAAAAAGCCTCCATTTGCTTTCGATATCGAATTGAAAGAACAAACGTTGAGTCTTAATTTTAGCTATCAAAGATGGAAAAAAAGTGGTACAACATGGGGAACAAGATGGACACAGTAATAACAACAATTGACATTACATACATTGACAAACTCATTACTACTATTGAAGTTGAAGAAGACTGGAGCCTTCACTATATGCCACCTTTTTGAGCCTTTTGGCTAAGATCTTAACAAGTGCATGTAGAATCTTCGATCAATTTTGTGTGCATTTGCAGTTCTCGCTTGGTGTGTACACATGTAATGATGTGTATAAATTCATACAAGATTTAATCAAACTCATTCTTACAAGGGCAGTAATATGTGATCCTAGAAATGATAAGGCTGATTTAGAAGCAAGGTCAAAATTGGGAGCCCTTTCTCCTGATGTCGCTATTATGGATTACAAAGGTGTTGCATTTTATAATGAGATATCTATTGTCAAAGAAGAGATCAAGTCGATGGAACACAGACCGAAGAAAGAGAGGAAGTTAGCACGACCATAAGAAAAAGTAGTCAAATCTTTAGAATGAAGCACAGTTTGTTAAAAAGCCCAATGTTCAGGGCTCATTTTTATTGATATAAAATAATTTAACACATTACATTTATTTTTACGATATCGTGCTTGCTTTTGCATGTCATGGCTCTTCTATCACCTTGATCATCATACCTAGATCTTTGCATTTTGTAAATTGTTCTGATAAGCAATAAGCGCAATAGCAATCTCTAAACAACTCTAAGAAGTGAGCTAGAATGCTCAGGAGTGTTCAAGCTCACAGGCTTGAGAGAGAGAGAGCTGACTATTCAAATGCTCCTTGTTGAACTTCTTCTTGTTGTTTGATCATGAGATGTATGAACATGAACAACTATATACCAAGCAATTAGGTCATCAAATGCGATTGCCAGTTGGCTAGTGTCCGCTGGCATCCATCCAGTTCCTTCTTAGAAATTGATTGCTGATAAGTGTTGTGCTATAGCAACAGGGTTAATATAGATTTTATAGTAGATAATGTCGTTCCCACAGAGGACAGCGTTAGAAAGTTATGTTTTTGGTACAATTATGGCAAGTGGTTTCAAGTGTTATTCTAATTGTTGACATACATTAAAAAGTAACTAGTATTACTTATGTTTGGGATAAGCAATGTTAATAAATTCTAAACAACAATCTGGCCTCTATCGAATCGAATGAAACGTGTTCTACAAATGAGATGTTATCAGAGTAGTACAATAGTACTACACTCTGGCTGATTAAGGTGTCAACAGAGAATCGAGAATTGTTCGATGTATTCGTGACTGTGCAAACAATTAATTAATCATGTTTGCGAACTATTCATTTCTAGACAGGAGTCCTCAACAACTAAAGCCCAACTTAATGGTTAAAGAGCACGAAAAGTTTTAGAATACGTTAGAAACTTATGTCAATGCCAATCATGAAAATAGATGAAAGACTGAATTCTTCATACAGAGACTGTCATCTCATATGTAAACATACAACTTTATTCAATGATCGTGCTAGACTGTACCAAAGATAGTCATTATTCGAGTGCCGAAAGAAAGTATTTCCGACAGACGAATAAGATGGTTTAAAGATAGTTCTTTATAACATGCTTTACGGAAACACAGCAAACGATTGTAATGCACTAGAGCGACTGTCTGATCATAGAGTAATTTATGAAATGCGTTAGAGATTGTTAGCAGACTCAAGATCACTCACACTCAGTAGTGCGGAGAACAGAGATAAGAGAGAATACCTCACAGAACTCTATTCACTTCTTCAAACTCTTACATAAGCATAAACTCTTCTCTCTCGATGATCGAGACTGAAGTGTGAGATCAATATATGTTCTACGGGGCGAACAAACACACCTCTAAAACAACAGGTGCGTCGCTCTTGCGAAAGGGTCTAGTTAACAATTAGACTGAAAATACGTTCAACTATACCATAGGAGGTATACTTAACTGTGAGTTAAAGTTACTCTAGTTTATCATGTCTTTTCGTATCTAGTCGTTTCATATGGACGACCTAGTAAAGGTTGTCCAAGACAATGTCTTTTCCGTTTAAAGGTCTTGCCCTTAATTACAAGACAAGTACTTAGGCGATATATTCCCAAAAAATGACTTAGGCCTCTTCATGATTTATACTTAACCGGCTCATATCTTCATTTTCGAGTATATCATGCCATATTTATGTTGATATTCAATTTTTAACATTTTCATTGCGTCACATACCCCCTTCCTCAAATGTGAAACGTCCTCGTGAATATATCATCTTCATTTCGAGGATTATTTGAGAAACATTCTTGTTCATCAGATTTTCGTTGAGGCGAAAAGATATTTCTTCTTGTATTTTGTCTTCTAGATATTTCTTCAACTTAGAGAATATGTGTCTTGCTGTTTCTTTGATTGAATAGGTTGTTTTAAGTTGATCTTTGAATTGTTGATGAAAACTGGAATCAAACTTCAAAAAATCTTTAAGCTTCAAAAATTCAGCATCCCATAGAAACATCACCACGACAAAGACACGAATGAATATTCATGAATGATTCAGTCCTTCATATAACTTTTGAGCAAGCTCCAAGTTCTGTTGAGCTGCGATCAAGAGAAAGTCTTCTTTTGATTTGGTATAGCGGCCAACTCATAAGTTGCCAAATTCTTCTAACTTAACCGGGAGTAATGTTCCATCAAACAGCTCCTAGGTTAACTTGGTATCTTCATCTGAATCACTTCGTAGAGTGATTTATTTACAGTAACGAGCTAAAAATCTAATAAAATTGCTTTTAACATAAAGATTCTGAACAAAAAATAATGTCTTCGCCGCAAAGGTACCAAACTACCAAAATGTATATGTACAGAATTGCTTATAACGGAATGACTTCCTTCTATCTTGCAAATTATGGCGAATCTCCGCAAAATATTCTAAAAGGTTTCGCTCCCAATCCACATAAAGACTAAATAATTCCGGATAAGCCATATTGATATTAATCAGTAGACCTGCATCATCGAAGGCACCTAAATCTGCAATAGCTTGTGGTTTGTACAACTGAAATTGCAACTTTCGCTTCTAAAAATGTCACTTATTATCTTTGTTTCGCAAAAATTGAAGATCTTTGATTTGAATATATTCGAGAGCATACATAGCCGAAGAGCCTATGTATAACTCTGTCGATCTGAAAGGTACGACCTGGAATTTACCCTGGATTATGCCCTAACAAAGACATCCTTTTTGGTTCGATAGAGAGCTGGGCCCATAATCAGAGAAAGTCGTCCTTCTCTCACGGTTGCTTCCAGTCATCGAAGGCGATGCCTACTGCGCCTTCCACTGATTTCACCACATTCGCTTTGGCTGTGTAGATGTAGTTGCCATATCCTGAGTTTGCAACTCAACAGCCAGCTTCTGATCTTCCATTTGTTGCTTTTGGTTCCACAGCTCCTGTTCGAGCTGGTCAATCTTTGCGACAGCCTCCAAGAATTCTGGATGGTCTGAGGCTCCGGTGCAGGCAAGCATAGCTTGGAGTTGCTGTGTGAGTTTATCAATTCGCGACGGGGCCTGAAGATAGTCATCGTGTGCATCAGGCCCGCTACAAGATGGGGTGGCATCACTGGAGAACTCCTTCAACTTCGCCAACTCTTCCTCAACAAGAGCCTTCGTATCCTCGATTGGTTGTAAAAACTCGACTCGAAAATTTTTGAGCATCTGGCCTTGGAGCTGGTTCAGCTTCGTGAGGTCGACAATGATTGACCCTGCAGTGGTACTTAGAGACAAAGCAGCTTCTGCTTTTAATCTTGTCATTCGCTCCTCCTGTAGATGTTTTTGGAGTGCGACATTATGTTGATTTGCAGCCAAAAGTTGCTACTTCAAAGAATCATTTTGAGTCTGAAAATTGTCATACTTGGCCAAAGAATCAGCTTCTTTTATTAAAGTATGAAGCTGTGTTTCGAGAGAATGATGTTGTTCGATTAGCTTCGTGTTGTCTGATTCGAGTGAATCGATCTTCTCAAAGGACTCCTTTAGAGAGTCTAGTGATTTCCTCTCTACGGTGTTAAGCTGCATCGTGAGTTGACGGTGGTACTTGTCAAACTCACATACCTCAGCCACTAGGTTCTTGGCTATTTCTGTCATGGATCGAAACCACTAGGGCTGGTCGTCTGGTTCTTCTTCATCTGCCACAGGTGCCCTAGTGTTGGCTTCAACAACAATTCATCCCCTGTCTAATGTATCTGACTGGGTTGCGTCGTCCTCAGAGGTAGATGTGCTTGGCTGCTTCTGAGATGTGTAAGCAGATGCTGGCTTTGAAGAATCAGCAGCAGTAGCAGCTCCATCGGTTTCAATTGCCACAGCTTCACTCTCCATAGCAGTTGTGGTTGCTACTTCGACTGTTGGTGCAGCATCGACTAGAATAGGAACAGAGATGAGGGTGGAAAGATCAATTGGCTTGGGAGCCAACATCCTTCCCGTCAGCAGTATTTTCTCTGGCTCGGTCAAAATTTGAAAATGAGCGCACAGGCGAGAGACATGGGCTCCGACTCCAAAAAACTTCTGATGTTTGATCCATCGCAAAAAGGCTTTGTAAGTGATAACGCCAAAGCATACTGGATTACCTGCAAGCGCATCCAATATGTAACCAAAATTTTGTACTAATATTGTCGCATTCGCATCCGTCAAAAATATGGCTTGGTTTGCATATTTACAAAATAGTTTGAATGTGGCATCTCGTATCATAGAGATTTTGTACCCCTTCGTGGGTACAAAGCAGTTGTTCAAAAAGTGGGCAACTTCATCCACCGACTCTTTATTTGTTGCAACCAGCTTCCCATCCAATGGTAGTCCGAGGGCTATGCAAAACAAATCTTTAGAGATAGTGAAGAATTTACCTCGTACATGAGATTTGAATTCCTCCTCCGAAATGGAATGGATAGAGTTCACAAACTCTGTACTGACTTCAGAGAGGATGATGGAGGGGTCCACTTTCAAATCACCCAACCTGCATCGATCCAAAAAGGACTGGATGGATGCCAGGCGGATTCCTGCGCGTGCTTTCCAAATGATACTAGAGCTCGAACCTGATCCGGAAGCCATTGTTTGAATGTTTAACAATAGCTTCGTAGATCGCAATAGTTCGCAAAAGAGTGCTTTGACCACAAAAAAAATGAGCGCAAGAAAGCATAAACTCGTAGGCAGAAAGTGTAAAGAAAAAAATGGAAAATAACTCTGATAAGCAGTAGCGGTGTGAAAGGGATGATGACATGGCATGGTGACTTGACATTTGTGACTTCCATTTATGGAGGACATGCATGGCTTAGTGTTTGAAACTATAATTTGCCAGATCGATCTTTAACGACAGAAGACCGTTTGTGAAAAGGAAAAATAAATTAAGAAGAAACAATATTTGTGAGCGCACACACGTGGCCATCGTCTTTAATAGAGGGATACAAAAAGTAGGTTGAGAGATTCTCAAAAATATGCTAGAAAGATTTTAGAAAGTTTTGCGAAACTTTCTCGAAGGATCTAAAAAAAATGTTACAGAAACTCGCAAAAATTTCTCAAAAATTTTAGCAACATACTAGAAAATTTCTCGAAAAACTGGAGATAATGCTAGAAAAATTCTCGAAAACAATTTACGAAAATTTGATTAACAAATTAAGTGTCGTGAAAGAATCTCGAAAAGTTCTCGAAAATACTTTTTAAAATGATGTTGAAAGATTGAGAGAAGTCAAGAAAAATTCTCAAAAATTTCACGAAAATTTCTAGAAAATGGAAAAAATAATATAAAAGAAAAGTCGCGAAAAAAAATTTAGACAAGATAAAAGAAAATTCGCGATTAATTTCAGAAAAATACTAGAAAATAATAAGAATAAAATAATAAAATAAATAAAAATAAAATAAAAATTCTGGTCAAAGGTAGTATTTCTTCAGTTTGGACCCGTTAATACATGTCGGTAATAGTTCACCTTCAAGTGATTGAAGTTGCACAGAACCATTGTCAAACACCTCTCTGACTTTATACGGTCCAAGCCATCGCATATGGAGTTTTCTAGGGAACTTTTGATGGCAACTGTCATATATCAGCGGATAATCATCAGCTTTAAGATCACATTTTTTTATATGACTGTCATATTTCTTCTTTCTTTGTTTCTGGATTTCCTCAGTTAATTTTTGTGAAGTCTCTCGAGCTTCAGCTAGTTCTTCAATATTAGTCAACCTTTCGTTTATACATTCTGCATTTGTTCGTTTATACATTCTGCATGTGGATTTACAAGTATCTACATCTCCTCCCTAACTCTCATCTGAATATCCACTGAGCTGATGGAGATTGTCATTGTAGACTTCCCCATAGCAGATGCACAAGTTCGTTGTAGCTCAATTGTATCTCATGATTCTTATGAGAGAACCGAGTATCGATTGGTATGGATACTCTCTCATCTGCTCCTTTTCTTGCTTATTTTGAAGACATTGGTTCTTCGACAATCGCAAGCCTAGATCCATCATTGAGTGAGTTTATTTGCAATTGATTATATTATATCCGATAAGGATATCATAAAGATGTCTTTGTCGAGTGATATAAATCAGTCCTCTCGCTCTGTCTCGGTGGATTTGAACTCCTAGACAGTAGTGAGCCTCACCTAGACCGATCATGTCGAATTTGGCAAATAACATCTATTTAGAATCATTTGTTAGATTATTCTCCTTTTTACTAATCAACTAACCGGTTTTAATCCTCATCCATTGTTTATCCAATTTTGCGGATTTCACGTGTTTTTACATACTCTGCATAAATACATAGAGTTTGACAACAGTGTCACATTTTTCGCCTGTCAGAAATCTCGTGTAAAAAATGCAGTTTCTCATTGTTCACGTTTTTCAAAGTGCCTCAAATATTAAGGAAATGACTCTGGCAAAGTGTGGGGCTATCCTAAATGAGATTTAAGGACACTGTTAGGTGGCAATTTTAGTTCATTTATGTAGAGTGACAACTTTAGCTCATTATGTAGACAGACCGTTTATGGCCAATTTTCATCGCTTATCAGCAATCAATTTTTGAGAAGGAACTAGATGGATTCCGGCAGACACCAACCAACTGGCAATCACATTTGACGACCTAATTGCTTAGTATATATAGCTGTTCATACTCATACAGTTTTCAAGTTCAAGAAGCATTTTAAATAGTTAGCTCTCTCTCTCTCTCAAGCTTGCGAGCTTGAACACTCTTGAGCATTCTAGCTCACTTCTTAGAGTTGTTTTAGAGATTGCTATTGCTCTATTGCTTATCAGCATTGTGCTTAATTCAGACTTTCATTTTAGCCGCTCAGAGATAGCATAGAGTACATGGCTTTGATCCGCAACTTATTGTACTCATTTACCTCTTTTTTGTTTCATACTGAATCAATACTATCTTTTATTGCGTTCAGCTTCATCTCATAATGTATGCGTTTTTGTAGTTCTTTGCGACTAATTATTTGTCTAGTGATTCGTGACAAATTATTTGTTTGATAATTCAATGCATTATTGTTTGGCTACGTAGTCACTGTAGTACTGATAATTTCAAAGTTAGTTACTATAAGATTGAACATGATTTTTTTATCACTATTGACTTGTTCAAAATTGATAGGCATAGTCATACATGAGAGAAAGAGGAAGATAGTTTATTCCGCTGCGCACGATAAGTTTTCTTTCTTGTTATTCAAACATTTTTAAATTTGAGTTCGTTTCTTTTTTAGTTGGACCTATCTTTTACCCACCTCTTTCCGACATGGTATCAGAGCCAGATCACTACTTCTTTATCTGATACCGACATGGTATCAAAGCTTCTATCATAGTATCAATGCTAGATCACTACTTCTTTATTTGAACCGTCATGATATCAGAGCGAAAGCTCTAATACTTGATATCTTTCACAATATCAAATTGATATCATATTTTTCAGTTCCTTTCATCCTTTTAGTATCAAAGAATTGATTTCCTATTGTTGGCATTACCACATCTTAGCGTCATCTACTCAGTTCCAGATGGATTGTCAAAGTAAAGGTGGTCTTATTGCAGACAAGCTGAATGGATCCAATTATCATTTGTGGAAATTTAAGATGAAGACCTTGCTAATCGCCAATGAGTTATGGGATGTTGTTACAAGTATAGAAGTAAAATTTGAAGATGACACAGAAGACTCAAAGTGAAAATCAAAGGAAGGTAAAGCTTTTGCGCTTTTATCCTCAATATATCAGGTACGCAGATTGGACACATAGCTGGAGCTACAACTTCAAAAGATGTTTGGGACATCTTGAACTCACTATATGACGTGAAGGATGTAATTACTAAGTTACATCTACGAAGAAAATTCTTCACATTCAAGATGTCTAATGGTGATTCTTTTCAGAGTGACATTAACCAGTTTAAGAATCTCTTACAATAGATGGCCATTGTCGGATCAATCATAGACAATCAAGACACAATTATGACATTGCTTTCAAGTTTGCCCTCTATATATGAGAACTGGGTGATGATCATATCACCACACTCAGATTTAGCTCGTACTAGATTTATCACTATGTTGCTGCAAAAAGATAATCGAAGAAGTCAAGACACTTTGTCTACTTCCTCCTCAGGCTCTATATGTCAACAAAGGCTCTAAGCGACAAAAGCATAAAAACTCCAAGAAGGCTGCAACGAATCAGAAGCTGATTCGAAGTCAAGAACAATCATTAAATCTAGAGTCGAAGAAGAAGATGTTTTGCAGGTATTGCAAGCACAATAACCATGCCATCAAGGATTGTCGAATTCTCCAAGCGAGGAACACAGCCAAGCAACTTGATCAACGAGAAAACACAGTTTTATCATCTCCCCAGGTCAAAGTGGAAGAATGCACATTCATGGTCAAAGACCAAAGCACATTTTTGGATGATTCATGGTTTCTTGATTCTGGAGCAACTCAACACATGACCAATCAACATGAGATTTTCAACTCCTACACGCCTTACAACATGAAGAAATTTGTTCATCTTGGTGACAATAATACTCACACTATTAAAGGTGAAGGTACTGTAAGATTGCGATTCCAGCATGATCAATTCAAACTACTATCAAAGACTTTATATGTTTCTGAACTCTCTACAAATTTGTTATCAGTATGTAGAACTATAGATGTAGGTCATAAGGTAGAATTTGAATTTGATCAATTCAAAATTATTGATAGGAGTAATAAGATCCTTGCACTTGGCAAGAGGTATGATTACTTATATAGATTGGCACATTGTTATTTTGAGTCTAGTCAAGCCTTGAAAACCTCTGTTCTAGTCAATAAAGCATTACTATGGCATCATCGCTTAGGACACTTGAATCATGCATCTGTTTTGAACATGTCTAGACAATCCAGGGTTTATGATCTCGACTATCATTTTGGTAAAGTCGATCTCCCTGTCTATCATAGCTGCATCTTTGGAAAGCAGGCTAGGATCATGTTAGATAAAACCATAGGCATGCAGCAAAAGGTCTGTTAGATGTTGTTCATACAGATATATGTGGACCTATAAAAAACTCTTTTATTGCTCGATGCAAAATATTTCATTACTTTTATTGACGAATTCTCCAAAAGATCAGTTGTTTATTTCATAAAGCTGAAATCAGAGGCTTTCATCAAATTTAGAAAATTCAAAGAGCGTGCTGAGAATCAAATTGGCAAATAAATCAAAGCATTGAGGTCAGATAACGGGGGAGAATACATCTCCACCAAATTCAAGGAGTATTGCCTTAACAACAGCATTGAGCAACAATACATTACCTCCTATTCACGTCAGTCAGATGGTCTTGCAAAGAGAAAGAACAGAACCTTAGTTGAATCGGCAAAGTGCATGTTATTACATGCGACACTTTCGAAGTCCTTCTAGTTGAAGCTATTTCAATAGCAACCTATATTCATAATAGATGTCCTACTAAAGGTCTCTCAGATGAAACACCATTCAAAATTTGGACAGATACCAAATCTTCTTTATCAAACTTACAAGTTTTTGGATGTACTGATTTTGCGCAGATACCTCGTGATCTCAGGAAGAAGCTCAACTTCTAGAGTATCACATGTGTTTTTATTAGCTACACTACTTCAGATCAAGCCTATAAGTTGTTCGATCCCATCGAGTCAAAGATATTCACTAGCCAGGATGTCATCTGCGTCGAAGATTAGTTTCAAGATCTCAAAGGAAAAGGTAGTCCCCATGTAGCCAACCTATCAGATTCTCATGACACATTAAACTTTCCAGTTCCTTAGTCAACTATTCTCATTTAAGGTCCAGGCTCTTCTACTTTTGACAAAAGACAAATCAATGGAAAATCAGAAGATGATGATGTTGCAGTTCAACAACTATAGTATGATGGAAATGATCAACTTCCTCTATTACCTGGAAGATCTTCAAGAACTAGCAGACCACCTAACCGGTATATCGATGAGTCTGCAATCTACCTTTTCCAGGAACCAACATCTATCCAAGAGGCACTCAGTCAGCCTGATTTAGATCTTTGGAAATAAGCTATGGATAAAGAGTATTCATCTCTTATCAAGAACTAGACATGGACAATTGTCGAATTACCCTCTAGCAAAAACGTAGTTGATCGCAAATGGATTTTTAAAGTCAAGTACAATGCAGATGGAAGAATCAATAGGAGAAAGCTATTTTTACTTCTACAAATTAAGAAATCTTCGTTTTCAGCCTATATAGCATCTTAGGATCAGTATGAATGCTTCATGGAAGTCTAATTGATTGTTTAAGATTGTTGGTAGCATCAATTTTGGGCTAGGATGATAGATTTTGATTGTACCTGTCATTTTTTAACTTTTGGAGTTGGGAACTCCCAGATTGAAAGTTAAACTTATTCTTCTGAAAGACTGTTATTTCATATAGATTACTACTTGTGTTTAATAGACTTCGAATTCAGATAGATTTTAAGGTTAAATTGTTTCAATTTTCTTAAACCTAGAATATCTATGTTGCATAAATGGATTTCGATGGAATAGTAGCTTCTATCACTCAGATTGGAAAAGTCTTATTTGTAATGAAGTGAATCCTTTCATTAGAAGAGTTTTGAGCTCCAAAAAGACCCTTGAAGAATTCGTGCAAGATGTAGTTTATATTATTAAAATATTATAACACTGAAGGAGAAGTCTTATTTGTAATGAAGTGAATCCTTTCATTAGAAGAGTTTTGAGCTCCAAAAAGACCCTTGAAGAATTTGTGCAAGATGTAGTTTATATTATTAAAATATTATAACACTGATACATTTGACTTGCCATAACTTTTTAATCGTAGCTTAGAAGTATGTCACATAACATATCATTGGAAAGCCCTTGTTGAGCGCTTTCCAATGCACAAACTCTGCTAAATTCAGACTTACCACTAAAAAGTTATGCCATTTTTAGTGTGGAATCAAAATGTGGATTCAAAAAGTTACGCTACGTAGATTTCAAATTTGAGTGTTTTGATTGGTCCATGTGTAAGAAAAAATTCAGAAAAAATATAAACAAAATCTTTACAAAGGGTCTTTTTGGGATTTAGAACTCCTCTAATGAGTGGAAGCACTTGTTACTGACTTTTCTTGGATTTAGATATTTTCATACATCATCTTTCCCGTTAACTTTTATTGAAATTTATAATTTCTTTAAAAGGAGGAGTGAAGTGGTGGGATAAAATTCTACTTGAAAATCTGTAGGTTGCATAGTTTTTTGGATGAGACCCAACTGTGGTATAGAAATGAGGTGCGGTCTGAAAGTAATTTCAGATAGATTCAGAGTAAGATGCCTAATTGGAACTTTTCGAATATGAGGAATTCTCTAGGAATTGTGTGGACAATTTGGAGCTAGAACAGGTTTGGAATTTGAATCATTATCTATAAGTGGTACAGTAAAAGGTCAAAGGTTACTGATCTTCGATGAAGATGACATCCCTGCTAGCAACTTGACAAGATTAAACGACTTGTAAGCTTGATCTCAAGTAGTGTAGTTGATAAGGTCCAAGCTCATCTACTCTCGACGAATGACTTATCGATGGTGAATCCGAAGATGGTGATATTGCAGTTTAGCAACTACAGCATGATGGAAACGATCAACTTCCTTAACTACCTAGAGGATCATCAAGAACTAGCAGACCACCTAACATGTATATCGATGAGTATACAACCTACCTTGTTCAGGAGCCGACGACTGTCAAAGAGGCACTCAGTCACTCCAATTCCGATCTCTGGAAAGAAGCTATGGATAATGAGTATTCATCTCTTATCAAGAACCAGACATGGACGATTATCAAATTACTTTCTAGAAGAAACATAGTTGATTGCAAATGGATTTTCAAAATCAAATACAAGGCAAATGGAAGCATCAATAGAAGCAAAACTATTTTCTCAGGTACATAATGCGATTACATTGATACTTTTGGTCCAGTAGTTAAGCATTCTTCTATTCGACTTTTGTTATCATTTGCCACTGTAGCAGATTTGGAAATATATCAAATGGATGTACAGCACATATAGTAGAATTGTTGAACACTCCCGAAGTATCAAACATTTATATTCTCGACTCGACTAATCTTGTAAAAGGTCCAAGATCGTCTACACCAGAGAAATAGATTATTAACAACAAATCAGAAGAAGATATTGTAGCTCAGCAGCAATAGTATAATCAGGGAAATGATCAACCTCATTTATCTCCCAGAAGATCATCAAGAGTGTTGGATTTATTTCTCCTAAATTCCATGTTAATCTAGTTCCACTCACATTGATGTAGTTTTTACATGCATTGTTGTCGCATAGTCTATAGAAGCAGTCTATTATCGAAGAAAGACATCAAACTGGAAACCGACTTGTCAAGGAAGGCCGACTTATCAAAAAAAGACCAACTCTATCGACTATCAAACTACCGACGAAGTCCGATTCCATTGACTATCATCAATGGCCGACAAACGACTGTCTCGACTTTATCGACTATCAACAATGACACACTCGACTCCAAATAGTTGAAGCCTTTACATGCCCAGTTCTTGTATTGCCCAGTAGCCACCACAATCTACTCGAGACGGCACAACGGCTCCATGCCACTTTTTTGTACATACATCTACACAATTGTGAATTGTATATAGATGATAATTGTAATCTCTCAACAATATACTAGACCACAATATACCAGAAATTCTTAGAAAAAGACATAGTAGATGCTTTCACGCATCGATTATTCCTTTCAGACTAATTGTCAGTAATCACTACTACGAAACGCACTCATTCCGACATGTGGTTACGATGGATTTCGGGAAATCCCATTAAATGTCAGAATCCGACATGTCGCTTTCCGACACCTCTGTCGAACTTCCATAAAAAAAAACTTTGGATGCCTCTAGTAGCTGGCAGGAATAGAGTTTTAAATTGGATGTCGGAATTCGACACATAAAATATGTGACGGATTCTGACACCTGACGTGGGTGTCATGTGGCAAACGATCTTTGAGTTGGCATCCTAGTTGGATGTCAGAATCCGACAAATTTTTAAATGTGTCAGATTCTGACATCCAAATCAGCAATCTGTGTCGATGATTAGATGTTTTGGGTTTTAAAAATTATATCGGAATTCGACAGATTCTAAGAATGTCGGATTCCGACACTACGTTTGCATTGCTTCCTGCGACCTCCATTTTCGTGCTATCTTTGTAGAGAACTCTCGACGCTTGGAAGTGGAGGAGCTTGAGGAGCTTGGAGCTTGGAGAGCTTCGAGAGCTTCGAGCTTGGGAAGCTTGGAGCTTGGGGAGCTTGGAGATTAATTTTGGAGGTTCTCATTTGTTAATCTAGTTGATTTTACATGTTTTAGATAAATAAATAGATAGAAAGAGATAAATAGATAGATAGGGAGAGAGTTAAATAGATAGATAGATGGAAAGAGAGAGTGTGTGTGTGTAAAAAAAAATTGACACTTGATTTTTAAAGAGGATGTTGGTGTGTGAGTGATTGAATTTGTGAGAGAGAAATTGAGAATGAAAGAGACAGAGAATGAAATAATGAATTAAAGGTGAATGAGTTGATATTGATTTTTGGTGTCAATTTTTTGTTTTGAGAAAAGAGATTGAGAGTGAAAGAGAGAGAGAGAAAGAAAGGTGATGTGTGTAGAAGAGAATGAATGAATCGTTAATCTATTGATTTTATTTTTTGGTTTTGATTTTTTGTTTTGAGAAAAGAGATAGAGGTTGAAAGAGAGAGAGAAGAAGAGGCAATGTGTGTGTGTGTGTGTATAAGAAAATGTATGAAATGTGAATGATTAGGAAAAAGAAAGATTGTGTAAAACAAAAATTGATATGAATGAATTGATTTTGATTTTTGGTTTTAATTTTTTGTTTTGAGAAAAAAGATTGAGAGAGAGAGAGAGAGAGAGAGAGAGAGAGAGAGAGAGAGAGAGAGAGAGAGAGAGAGAGAGAGAGAGAGAGAGAGAGAGAGAGAGAGAGAGAGAGAGAGAGAGCGGGGGGTAATGTGTGTATAAAAAAAAGAATGAAATGTGAATGAATTGATTTTGATTTTTGGTTATGATTTTATGTTTTCTGAAAAGAGATAGAGGTTGAAAGAGACAGAGAAGAGAGGTAATGTTTATGTTTTTATAGAAAAAAGAAAGATTGTGTGAAATTTTATGAGAGAGAGATAGAAAGGTAATGTTTTTTTAAAGAGATGTTTTGTGTGAAGAGAGAGAGGGAGAGCTAGTTTATGAATTTCATTTTTGGGTTTGAGAGAGAGAGAGAGGTAATGTGTGTAAGGCTTTTAGCATACTCAATTCATTCACTTGAAAAGCTTTCTTCCATTCTCTACATGCACACATCATTTTTTATTTTATCCATAATAATTGTATCTAAGAATTCTGACCTCGTTAGCATAGTGACTTTTAATATTGCCCCCTATGATATCCTTGGATTCTTATTAAGGTTCTTGAATAAGACACTTGGTTTGTATCAAAGGGTGTAGCTAAGTTTCATATTATATTGTCACTTAGGCTTTCTTGAAGGATGTTTCAATAAGGTCGTAGTCTCGTCATAGGTACATCCATACTGAAAGTGGAGTTATGCCTTGTACTCTCTTATGTCGAGAGAACATGGGTTTCGGTTCTTGGGTTCAATACAACATCTCCATCTTTGAGATTATAAGATATGTCCGTAAAGATGATTAAGGCTTTCATCTTATATTCATAAGCACAAAAGTAAGATCACAGATTTAAGGGGTCCTTGAGATATATCATTCTCAATTTTCTTCACAATACTCAAGGGGTCGACTCACCTTGCATGTGTGTGCATGTCTTGAGAACCCGCATAACCTCATCTACTCTACTCCTTAGCTAGCACCCTCTATGATTCTCACAATCAACAATGATGCTAGCTCCTCCTCTTGAACATTGGTCATTAGCTCCTTTGCTCCTCAATTGAAAACTCCTTTTCTCCTCACAATCCTCATTGGTAGTAGAGATATAAAAAGTGTGAGAAAAAGAAAGACAGATTTGAGGGTAACTCTTATTAAACCATCATTGGTAACTCTTATTAATTGGTGAGGCTAATGAGGTTTGGTTGAGGCTAATGAGGTTTAATTCGATTGAGGGTAGGAGTGAGAAAACCCTAATAACATATCCAAGTCCATCTAAATATATTATGTGGTATTCCTCTTATCTATCTAGAAAAGAACTTTATGGGTTTGCTCGGGTCCACAACCCATCAACTAACATTCAGTGAACTTCAAACACAATCCAACTAGCTAGGTTCTATAATCCAATAGCATTCCACGTTCTTCAGATTTTGACTTGTCGAATTCTGACAGATCCCCTTAAATCTCATTTAGGGTAGCCCCACACTTTGCTAGAGTCATTTCCTTAACATTTGAGGCACTTTGAAAAAATGCGAAAAATGCGACTCTGCATTTTAACATGAGATTTCTGACAAGCAAAACATGGGAAGTGAGAGAAAATGCGATATCATTGTCAAACTCCGTGTATTTCTACAGACTATGTAAAAACACTTATAAATATGCTGACTATGTAAAGACACGGGAAAATCCGCAGAACTGGATAAACAATGGATGAGGATTAAAACCGATTAGTCAACTAGTAAGAAGAAGAAGAATCCAATACTCTCCATTAATCTGAATCCTTGAATGCCTTGACCTTCAAACTTAGTTCTACACAAAATCTTCTGTGTTCTTCCAGACTTCATGCTTTGGTAAACATATTGGTTGTCATATCTTGCGTTCTACAGTACTGCAATTTGACCTCTTCTTTGAGAACTTTGCTTCTGACAAAATGATACTTCAATTCAATGTGCTTACTCCTAGAATGAAATCTAGGATTGGCTGATAAAGCAATGGCACTTTGATTATACGAAAATAATGTCATCGGAGCATATTGATTCAGACTGACATCTAAGAGTAAGTTCCTCAACCAAACTGCTTCCTTTATAGCTTGAGAGGCTGTGATATACTCTGATTCAGTGGAAGATAGAGCTATTGAAGATTGCTTGCAACTGTTCCAGGAAATTGGACCATTGTTGAGGAAGAATGTAAATCTAGAAGTGGATTTATGAGTGTCTACATCTCCTGCCCAACTTGCATCTGTGTAACCATTGAGTAAATTGAGTTTGTCATTGCCGACTGCTCCATAGCAAATGCAAAAGTCCATAGTAGCTTGAAGATATCTCATGACTATGATAAGAGCCTTCCAATGTGTTACAATAGAAATAGTTGTAAACTGACTGAGAGAGCTGACTGCAAAAGCTATGTCTGGCCTGGTATAGATCATGACGTACATAAGAGATCATTTAATATAATGGTAAGGATACTCACACATCTACTGCTTCTCATGAATTGTTTGGAGACACTGGTCCTTTGACAATTTGAGACTTGGTTCCATTGGTGAGAGAGCTAACTTGCAATTAATCAGATTATATCTGACTAACGTGTTGTAGATGTACTTCTGTTGTGTAATGTAGACCAACTTCTATTTTGTATCTCTGTGGATTTGTATACCAAGGCAAAAATGAGCTTTTTCATATCGATCATGTTAAATTTGGAAGATAGCATTGTCTTGGCATCTTTGATTAGATCGATAATGTTGCTGAAAAACAATGTATCATCCACGTATAAAGTGATAATGATAAAAGACTGTTGCACTGCTTTGAAGTAAACATTTGAATCTGAAGAGCTAGGTGTGTAGCCGTGATCAATAAGGAAAGTATTGATCATTTGAAAACATGCTCAAGCATATTGCTTCAAGCCATAAAGTGCCTTATGCAGTTTACACACATGATTGTGTTCACCCTCGATAATATAACCTTTGGGTTGCACCATGTAAATTCTTCTTCAATAACTCCATCGTAAATACTCTGTCTTCATAAATGAACCAAAATTGTCACTCTTCATAAATGAACTAAAATTGCCACAGGCGACAATGTCGCAAAAAGGTGACAGTGTCAACTTTTTGCGAAAAACCTAACAGTGTCCTTAAATCTCATTTAGGGTAGCCCCACACTTTGCTAGATTCATTTCCTTAACATGAGGCACTTTGAAAAAATATGAAAAATGTGACTCTGCATTTTTACACGAGATTCCTGACAGGCGAAAAATGCAAAGTGAGAGAAAATGCGACACTGTTGTCAAACTCCATGTACTGCAGACTGTGTAAAAATACTTGTAAATCTATGGAACGTGTAAAGACACAGAAAAATCTGCAAAACTGGATAAACAATGGATGAGGATTAAAACCGATTAGTCGATAAGTAATAAGGAGGATAATGCAACAAAATGTAATTGCTTCTCATTTCATGGAGAGAATGTTGTTGGCGGAAGTTATTCAAGACCATTACATTATTCAAGTTTTTTGTCCCATTGTTTCAAGCTTGGAGTGTTTGGAAGTTTTAAATTAGTGCTTATATTCTCGGGTTCACAATCCTTTCATGATGTGAATTTGTCGATTTTCAGATCTTCGACTAAATAATTGTCCAACATATGATAGAATTCATTTCATAATTTATTTGTATGTCCAGCATCTGTAGGTAGTTTTTGCACACAACCATGAGTGGAAGTGGCAGTGGCAGCGGATGGCGTCGTTCTAGGTTTGTATATGAAGATTACTCCGCTAGCTTGATTGGTACTATGTCGCCCGAACAAAGGGCAGTTGTTAGGCAAATGCTTAACAAACAAGAAGGCACCATAGAAGGCCCTTCATCTCCACTCGCTGCCACAGATGAATTGTCCTCCAACCCTCACTAAAATTTAAATGCCGATGGGGATGTAGTGAGGGATGAGAAAGGGACCATTTTTATTAATAAGTTGCGTTTGTTATGTTCCTGTTATTTTGGATCAAGACTTTTAAAAAAATGGTGTGATCAACCTGGAGAATCAAAATCCAGCATTATGCAGGAGTTACGAGATGAATTCTCGCAAGAAAATGAGTTCAATCCAGGAGCCATATCAAAAGATATGAGAAAATGGATTCGACATAAGAGGGATGCCGTGAGGGACACACTTCGGGCAGACAAGTCTAAACTTGCCTGATGTTCTAAGCCAGATTGGAAGGCCTGCAAGGATGAGGCCAAAGATCCAAAAAAATATCGCTTGTAGAAGGGGGCTGCAACGAGTAGGATGACCCATGGCATGAGGAATCCTAAGTTAGGATCTAGTGGAAAGGCGGGCCTACAGGCCCAAATGATATGTAATTCATTTATATTCTACAATGCATTCTTTACTGTCATTGCATATGAATTAATTCGTGGTAGAAATTTTAACTTGTCATTCATTTTTGTTTTTTTTAAAACATCACGACTTTGGACAGTATCCATCCAAGGCCACGCATGAAATTGCATTTCACAATTCATACGCTGGTTTGGTGGCAAAGCTAGCTCATCAGGGCATCCACCCCATAGTGAGTTATATTCATAATTGTGTTCATTATTTATATGCATATATCATCAGTAGATTGATTTTTGGTCAGCTTACCATTGTCATATTTGTTGTTTGTGTTTATGCAGGCACATGCAGCGCCAACTCCAGATGTAGAGCATGTCCATCTACTGGTCAGGGTGATGACGACACTAGTGCCTCTGACAAGGAGTAGTAGTTTATAATATAGGGTAGTTTTTATTTTTTGTTTTCGGATATGTATATCATCACGATGTACTGTACATCAGACGAAAAGTCTCACAACATTAGACGTAATAAAACGTTCGAATTATGAGATAGCGTTTGGATTTTAGTGATTTGGATTTGTGAATATTGAATGGATTGTAATTTCCATATGTTAATTATGAAGTTGTGAATTGTTATTCACTTAGTTAATTCGCAAGTGAAGTTGTGAATGAACCCTAGAATGCAAAAAAACATTTCAAACTTGTTCACATAAAATGTTTCAAGGTTGTTAGACTTTTTAAAGATCCGTTCAGTAATGAAAACATCATCCATAGTATGCATAATGCTTAATTAAATTAAAGACAACTTAGATCTTTAACCCTAAATCGCATTATACATGCATCCTTGAAAAATATGAGAGAGAGAGAGAGAGAAGAAAGAATCAGATATGCTAGATGAAAGAAACACAAGTCATGATCACTAACCTCATTTTAAAACACCAATTTATCACGGAAGCGATAATTTAATTCAATGCAACATTTTGCCAACTCCGATCCTGTTCGCAAAAAAACACGCGCATAAACTGTGGGCCAAAAATGTCGGATTTCGACATCCATTTCAACTCTAAAAGGAATGTCAGACAAATGTTGGACATTTTTGACAGCTTTGAAAATGTCCTATGTGCGTCGGAAATTCACAGAGGATGTCGAAATCCGACACTAGTAAAATGTGTTGGATTCCGACATAAAAAATATGCCCTAAAATTATGTCGAGACATTTCCAACGGATTTAAAAATGCCCTCTGTCTATTGGAAATCTGTAGAGATGTCGGAATCCAACACCGGGAATATATGTTGGTTTTCGACATCCACATGGACTATCATTTTCCACGTGGTGTCCCCAAACAACTACCGTGTGGCGACATCTATATGTCGGTTTCCGACACCTATGAATGTGACGGATTCCCACATCAAATTTGAATTACACTTCGGCTGTCATCTGGTAGCCAGAAAGGAGGATCTATCGGATTTCGACTTGTCAAATTCCGACAGATCCTTTGCGACAGATTTTTCGACAGATCCTCTAACATCCCAAAATTTGGCAAAATTTTTTTTTGCGATTTTATGTCGGAAACCACTGCTTTTTGTTGTTGTGAATAAGCTCATAGCTTTTTGTTGCCCACAATTGTCTTGTGCTCACAACACCCATTTGAATTGTATTTTCATACACATCAATCTAAATTTACTATTGTCTTGTTGTTGCATACAAGCCTTTGTCAATGTTGCATGCCTTGCTAACTCTTATTTTATGTCCGACTTTCTAAATTCGCTTTTTCTGACTATCTGCTCTTCTGCTTCCGTAGCACAAATAGATTCTTTGTGTTTGCCTACATAATCCATTGTGATCCACGCAGTGCACGCACCGAGGATTCTCCTCTCCAAATCTCGAAATGGTATCAAAGCCATCGTTATAGATTGATAAGCTTCCCACATAACCTAGTTCTATCACCCGATAGAATAATTGTCCTCTTGTCTAGTAAATAGCATTAGATTTTTATTCTTAAGTCATTGATAGTTATTATTGTCACCTAGAGTAACTTCCACATGGATTTCCAAAGTAAGGTTGGTCCCATCATCAAAAAGCTTGATGGATCCACCTATCATCTTTGGAAATTTAAGATGAAAACCATGCTAATGGCTACAAAATTGTATGGTGTTGTCACGGGTGTAGAGGCAAGGCCCGAAGCAGACGACCGACAAGCTTAGTCACTGCTATTCGACAAACAGCCAAGCCCTTCATATATCGACTTTTGAATCAACTGATATGCTTTGGCATTTCAGATTAGGCCATCTCAACATTAATAGTATTCAACAAATGTCGACTTAGAATTTAGTGCAAGATCTTTCTTCTATTAGCAAACCAGCTAAAGTCCTTTTATTTCTAATTTAGAGTTTTGATTAAACCTCTCTTGTAATGATCACTTAAGAATCCCATCTGGTGGGACATAAGTATAGATCAAAATCAATAGAACGTAACAAGTAGAAGCATCTGCAAGAAGCATAATGTATATTTGTGAGATAAGCATCAAGCTGCCAATGAGCGATGCACTACTGACTTACTCTGAAAGAAAATCAAATACAAAACAAATTATGTTCTTCCAACTGTGATCTATGCATTTACATCTATCAGTGTTTTATACACCTATCAGACATGAAAGTACAATAAGATTAAGCTTTGCAAATGATCAATCCAAGTTACTTTCAAGTGTCTTTCATGTATCAAATCTTTCTACAAACTTGCTCTTAGTAAGCAGAAAGGCTCTTTCTGAAATTTGTATGTTATTCCCTTCAAAATTTAAATCAGAAAGACATGATGCGAAGTTTGATATAAGAGTAATGTGTTTAAGGGACTAGAAAATTTTCAGCCAGTACTTATGTCATTTTTCTGAGAAAATGTTCGAGTAAATTTTACATTGTACTGTACAGGGCTGTTAAGGAGAGAAATGAGAAAAATAGGAGGGAAGATGATACAATGCTCCTAATTTCTGTTGGAAATCGCAGACCCTTGATTCCTGATATGAATTTTGACTATCCTGATCCTGCTATCCATGAGGACCTATACCAAATTGTCAAGTACTCTGTGTATCAAGTATGCGATACTATGGAGGAAACCGATAAAGTAATGCAGATGTGGACAAACTTTATGAAGCAATGTTTGGTGCACCTACGCGTCCCCATGGTGTTGAAGATATGGAAGAAGCTGCCAAAGCAAAGCAGCTCTAGTGCTGGAGAGATCGCAACAACAAGCGGAGCTGATGGTACGTAGAAAATTGCAAGTCAGCTTGCAGATGGTGTGGAGCAAAGAAATGTTGTCAGTTCTATAGTTGATGAATTTGCGACTGCCTCCAGTAGAGTGAAAGTTGACAGAATGGATACACTCATACAGGATACTGGTAGAAAATCAACTGGAAGAGGAGATAAAGATAAACGATTGGGCTACAGTGAAGAAACCGTGATGTTTAAATGTAACAAATCTACTGTCGGAGCGGGAAACTATCCATTGGGACAAGTTCTGAAGAACTGCAAATCAAATAAGGGCTCGGGGGTCAGGCAAATCAAATAAGGGCTCGGGGGTCAAGCATGAAGATGACGAAGAGCCTGACGCAGATGGTGGTGCCCGCGGCGATCATGATACAGAGACTGATGATGAAGTTGAAGAGAGCTTGCAAAAATCTATTGAAGACAGCGAGAATATTTCAGAGGCTGGTGAAGAAGTTTCAGGCAGTGCCTCAGGTGACAATGATGATGCTTCACATGAGGATCATGAAGAGGAGGATGAAGAGGATGAGGAGCAGGAAGGAAAGGTGGAAAGTGAAGGTGAAGCAGAAGGGATGGCTGATGCTGAAGATGAAGGAGATGGCTTTTCAATGGCATCTCTTGATCGTTCTCTAGTTCTTTGTAAACATTTGGCCGTCCATGCTACTTCCTTCGATATTGGGCCACCTTCGAAGAACAGAGTTATATTTTATGGGAATGACAGGTTTTACATTCTTTTCAAACTTTATCAGGTAATCTTGCAGCTTATGCAATCTGTCAAAATATTGACATAGAGATTGTAGCAATATGTTGTGCTTCCGCTTTTTTCTGACGTCCCAAGTCTTGATTTTGATATTTCGGTTTTGTGTTCTTATGGCTCCTACTGTTACGAATCAGGATAACTAAAATGAATGTGAAAAAATATTGCAAGCTTACTTCATTTCAAGGGCTTGATTTGGTTGTTACGAGAAGTTGAGTCGTCCTTCTTGATTAGAATACTGAACACGTGTTATCTTTGTACTGAAATTTGAAGACATTTTGCTTTTTCATTTCCCAACGTGCACACCTTATATGAACGAATTCTTTCTGCGAAAACGAATTCTATGGCAGTCGAGCAGAAGTGGAAAACATTTAAAGATGTATCATGTCCAGATCTTTATACGAAGTACATACTAGAACTTAGTATTCTTTTCATCATGCTAGTACCTGTAAAAATATTTTGCAGCTTCAAGCAATTGCTGCTGATGAAACGACAAATAAACTTCTATTTCTATACACACGTGAGAAATCACGTGGAGCTTGTGGGATTATTGACATTGTTTACCATGCAAATGCATGTGTCCTCTTCCGTGATGAGAGCGTCTTTCGATTTGAGCATGTACGTGATATATATATTTTCTCTAATGACAATGTTTCTGCTTTCTGTCTATCTCATGTTACATGTGAGAACATGTGAATTTTTGTGACAACAGAAAATATGCCCCGGTGAATTATCAATTCAGCTAATGGAGGAGGGACCTGAGAAATTGGAGGTTCCGGCAACTGCCATTGACGAGCCTTTGCAAAATTACTTGAACGATTACTTGTTTTCAGTGCCAGAGAGGAAAGATCGTCATCGTGTTTCTGCTAAAAGGTAGCTTCAGAGTTTTGCTTGGCGTCTCATACATTTTAAGACATCAAATGAATCACCTTTGTTTGTTTCTAATCAGCTCTTTACTTATCCGCAGAAATAAGCGCAAATTCACAGATGACGAGGAATGTGAAGCTTTTATGAAGGCAACAAGAAATGTTTACGTGGTGAATGGTTTGGAGTGCAAGATAGATTGTAGGACCTCCAAGGTTTACCTTTTTTTCTAAGACTGAATTTGTACGATCACATTAGACACCGTGTATATTCAGGTGAAAGATAGTGTGAGGCTTCTGGTGATAAATCTTTTTTGAAAAAAAAAAAAAGGTACTCTATTGCATTGAATGTTTTTGTTTTACTAAATAGAATGTCTCTACATTCTCTACAGGTCTCATATGTCCTTGCTACTGAGGACCCTCTGTACAGAAGGAAGTGGCATAAGATGATTAATTCTCCTCAGGTCAATAATGGAACCCGTAGCATTTCCATGACGTGTGGTTCTAGAGGATCGATAACTAAACAAGATAGAGCTAAGCGGTTCCTTGTATGGTTGGAGGGTAAGTTGACAGAGACGTAACAGAAGGCAATCAGAAATTTTATTTTGCAAAAGTTCTTTCTTGTAACTGATTTTTGTTGGGCTAACCAGAAGAAGACACCTTAGTTTACGTACGTTCATGGTTGGCTATTATCAAAGCCCAAGCATTTTGGAGCAACAATTGTAATTTGAGCTCTATTTTTCGTCAAGACTTTACGTACGAAAATTTGAACGTATGTTCCATGGACATATGGAGTGCAATGATCTTATTGTATGCACCATCATTTGCAACCATTAGCATAGAAGAAGCTCACAACTCTTATGACAAGCTCAAGATTTCAAAACACATATTTTTGTTGTAAACTTTTTACTTCTTTTCACATATTTTGAGCTAAGAAAGGACACACCATTTGGCACCTGTTCTAGGAAATATGGTGAAAGCTTGTAACCATGACTAGGAATTTGCTTCAAGATGTGTTAGATGCATTGCAAGTTGTGACTTGATGCAATTATATGACAAGCTCTAAGAGATGTGATGATGCCATGGACCTAGTTCCAGCTACCACTTAACCACGATCAGACATTTGTTCCAAAATGTCTAAGATGTGTTGCAAGTTGTGACTTGATGAACTCGTTTGACAAGCTCTTTGAGATGTGACTTTGAGGGTGATGTCGTGGACCTAGTGATTGGCACAGGAGTTAGTTGGATAATAGCTTGAAGCTCAAAAGTTGCATTGAAAAATAGTGATGTTTATGATTCATTGAATGAAATACTCTAACAAATTAGCTGGAAATGAATATAATTTCTACGCATTCAAGTTGATTATTGGGGGGTATTGCATGCAAAGTGGAGTGTCTTTAAAACCAGGGACAGAATGTCTTCAACGACATGTAAAAGCTTATAGGTTAAAAGACGTGCCACAGCTACATGTGAAAATTGGGTGTCGTTATTTTGCAAGCAGCAGTCATTTCTAACAGCATTATGGGTATGTTGATCATCAGGCATAACAAAAACTTCCCAACCATGCAAATAGAGAGCAAATCCTGCTTATCTTTACTCCATAGTGACAAATTCCATCTCCGTAGCAAGCCAATCATATCTAATCCATCATCACCATAGATCGTTTCAATGCACCTTAGATTGATTGCTGCAACAAAGATGCCATCAAAGGTCGAAAAAATGCTTTCCAAGGATGCAGAACATTTGCAAACATTTTGATCGTCCATGAGGATGTATAAGAATGACCCCTTTACTACGGATTGATGTACCGAGAGACCTTCTTGATAGCAATAAATAGATCACATTATATTGGTCAGCTGAAATACATATCCATATGCAAAGCATCACATACCTGACAGATATATGATGTATTAACAAGGTTAAAGCAAAGGAGAGTCCTACAAAACCTCAAGCATCTCGTTATATTCAAACAAATGAATTAGCAAATTTTGTTAATTTCAAAAGTGAGTGGAGGCCAATGTATTGTGTTTGTGATAGAAAGAGCACATTTTTACATATGACTCTCTTCAAATCCATTAGTTGTTGAGAGCTACAAATGAAGGAACATCAAAATGAAAACTATTGAAGTAGGGTGCTACATTCAATACAATATGCATGTCTTGAATATCTTATTGTTTTGTATATGAAACAAGAAACCTTTTGAGAGCTAAAATAAGTAAAATTAACAAAATCATTTATGCATATGGCTATTGGCTATTCTGACAATTTGGATAGTACTTCACAATTTGAGTAGTAAAATTATCAACGGATGCATTGATTTACAAAGGCTGCCAAACCAATTCTCATGCAATCAAACATGCTTCTCTAGGTATGAAAACACATCATCTATAATGATTCTGAAGCAAGACAACTTTAGTGAGATTAATGAAAAAAAAAACAACATAAGCTCCACTTCATTGACTTCTTTAGCCATTCAGATTACAGGAATAAGCTTAATTGATCAGTCATGACATCGATAAGACTCATCCTAGCCTGTGAGTTTATTCAAGGAAAACAAGAGGAAGTGCAACTTTATCATTAAATTCTATAGCCATTAAGATGATAAGAATTTAGCGATGACAGCACAAATGGAAAAGATCCAAATTCCATACTTGTGTCTGATATAAAACGAGCTGATAATGGTGATCTATCACTGCATACAATACATGAAGTGCCCTTTGTTGATCGTTTCTAGAATGTACTCCCGTGACAAAAAGACTGTTCAATTGAGGTTTCATAATTAATACTAGGAAAAAGATGAATAGCGAACACAGCTACAAGGATGATCTTTAGATGTCAAAATGAAGGACCTCAAAAGTCATCGGGATTCGAAAATTGTTTGACATGTTTTATTCTCAATTATTATCCCGATTCATGCCCTATATGGACCTCCATATCTTTTTCATGCTCCAAACTCATCCGGGTAATGAATAACTGTGTTTGTGAGATGGTCTTGATTCGCGTCCGTCTGACTCTTTTGGTGGATTACTCCCACCTGATGTTTCATCAGTAGCCACACCTCAGTACGAGTCCTTGTGCCTTGCTCTGGTAATGAGAAATGCTCATGTCAAGTTAAATGGTTGGCGTCACGACGCCTTGAAAATCTGAAAGGCAAACCAAGCATTTTCTATGAATAATTTCAACTTGACCAAGAGCTAATTCCAAGTGTACTTGTCTTAGTATTGCAGCGTAGCTAGAACTGGTTTTCTGCGGTTAGTATAGTGTTTGGCCTTGATTTGCTAAATCAAATTTGAATGGCGTGTCAATGTCTAACCCATGTTATTCTAAAATGTGTAGGAACTTGTGATCATTGGTCCCTTATTACCTTAATTCGCTACATGATTAGGGAATTACTGTCTTTATGTGAGCAAACTGCTTTATCATTGCCACGTCATTCGCGTGCAGTTTCTAAAATATTGCACTGCTTTCTCAGCCAAAAAGAAGTGATAACCGGTTTCACAGGTTTTCATTGCATGCGGAATACCTAAAATTTTGGAGCTTGCTATAGGTACATAGACCAACCTATTTCACCATTATCAAGATCCATGTTACAAACAATAAAATAAAAATCAGGCAGCAGTCTGTATCTTGCCATCATTTCTTTACTAGTCGAAAGACAATACATGTGCTAGTAATGGTTATATGTAGTTTGCACATTGTTCCAAGTCAGATGTCAACTGATCTGAAAATGTCCCCCGACATATAGGACAATTGCAAATGCTGGGAATTGCTTCGAACCAACACTAGAAACAAGTCAGATGTAGCATGTGCCCGCACCTGAAACAGAACACATTCAGTATTTGTCATACTAATAATCTAGAGCTGCAAAGCTAAGGAGAACAAAACCATCTTTACGACAATGAATTTGAGATTGCATGTACTGAGTTAAAGAATTTAGAACTAACTAGCCTCAACTTTAGCATCAGATCAACTTCGTCAAGTGTGGGCGGCGGAATGAGTGGCTCCAGCTTAGTATTTTTTGTCATGTCCATCGACCAACAAATTGTCCACCACACGCAGTCATGACACTCTTCCAAGATAAATCCAGTCTCATCTTGAGTCACACATCGACAATGAATTCCATCCACCCCAAAACTCCAGGTATTAGATAGAATTTCAATGCTTGTAATCTGAGTTTTCGTCTCTCTTGTGAGGTATAGGTAGCAGGAATTTCTAACATGGACAAGTATCGAGCTAAGTCATTGTACCTTTCAGGAATCAATTATGTATCTATTTTGGAAAGTTCTTTCAAATTGTTTATCCTCTCCTCTTTTAGATTTCCTTGCTCTCAGATGCAATCATATTCAGACCCTTCTAGGGTGGTTTACTCTTCAAAGTATAATCAAATTCTTGAGGAGAGGTTATCCATTTAAATAATCTACTTGGAGGTTCGACATTGTTCATCATCATGGTCACTGCCTCACTCTTCTTTATTTTAACCGTCATGATATAGAGCGAAAGCTCTAATACTTGATATCTTTCACGATATCAAATTGATATCATATTTATTCATCTTTTTGGTATCAAAGAATTGATTTCCTATTGTTGGCATTACTACATCTTAGCGTCATCGATATAATTGACATACTAAGTTCCAGATGGATTGTCAAAGTAAAGGTGGTCTTATTGCAGACAAGCTGAATGGATCCAATTATCATGTGTGGAAATTTAAGATGAAGACCTTGCTAATCGCCAATGAGTTATGGGATGTTGTTACAAGTATAGAAGTAAAATTTGAAGATGACACAGAAGACTCAAAGTGAAAATCAAAGGAAGGTAAAGCTTTTGCGCTTATTATCCTCAATATATCAGATACGCAGATCACGCATCTACTGCTTCTCATGAATTGTTTGGGGACACGGGTCTTGTGACAATTTGAGACTTGGTTCCATTTGTGAGAGAGCTAACTTGCAACTAATCAGATTATATCTGACTAACATGTTGTAAATGTACATCTGTTGTGTAATGTAGACCAACTTCTGTTTTTTGTCTCTGTGGATTTGTATACCAAGGCAGAAATGAGTGTAAATGTCTTCTTCGATAACTCCATTGAGATATGTTGTCTGTACATCCATTTGATGTATTTCCAAATCTGTTGCAACGACAAATGATAGCAAAAGTCGAATAGAAGAATGCTGGACTACTGGACTTAAGGTCTCAGTGTAATCGACGTTGTATACCTGAGAAAATTCTCTGGCGACAAGTCGTGCCTTTATCATATTGATTCTTCCATCTGCATTGTACTTGACTTTAAAAATCCATTTGCGATCAACTACATTTCTGCTAGAGGGTAATTCGACAATTGTCCGTGTTTAGTTCTTGATAACAGATGAATACTCTTTATTCATAGCTTATTTTCAGAGATCTAAATCAGGCTGACTGAGTGCCTCTTGGATAGACGTCGGTTCCTGAACAAGGTGGATTGCAGACTCATCGATATACCGATTAGGTGGTCTGCTAGTTGTTGAAGATCTTCTAGGTAACAGAGGAAGTTGATCATTTCCATCATACTATAGATGTTGAACTGCAACATCATCATTTTCTGATTTTCCATTGATTTGTCTTTCGTCAAAAGAAGAAGAGCTTGAACCTTCAATGAGAATAGTCGACTGAGAAACTGGAAAGTTTAATGTGTTAGGAGAATCTGATAGGTTGGCTACATGGGGACTGCCTTTTCCTTTAAGATCTTGAAACTAATCTTTGATGAAGATGACATCCTGGCTAGTGAATATCTTTGGCTCGATGGGATCGAACAACTTGTAAGCTTGATCTGAAGTAGTGTAGCTAATGAAAACACATGTGATACTCTAGAAGTCGAGTTTCTTCCTGAGATCACGAGGAATCTGCGCAAAATCAGTACATCCAAAAACTCGTAAGTTTGATAAAGAAGGTTTGGTATCTGTCCAAATTTTGAATGGTGTTTCATCTGAGAGACTTTTAGTAGGACATCTATTATGAATATAGGTTGCTATTGAAATAGCTTCAACCAGAAAGACTTCGGAAGTGTCGCATGTAATAACATGCACTTTGCCAATTCAACTAAGGTTCTGTTCTTTCTCTTTGCAAGACCATCCGACTGAGGTGAAAAGGAGGTAATGTATTGTTGCTCAATGCTGTTGTTAAGGCAATACTCCTTGAATTCGGTGGAGATGTATTCTCCCCCGTTATTTGACCTCAATGCTTTGATTTGTTTGCCAATTTGATTCTCAGCACGCTCTTTAAATTTTTTGAATTTGATGAAAGCCTCTGATTTCAGCTTTATGAAATAAACAACTAATCTTTTGAAGAATTCGTCAATAAAAGTCATGAAATATTTTGCATTGAGCAATAAAAGAGTTTTTCATAGGTCCACATATATCTGTATGAACAACATCTAACAGACCTTTTGCTGCATGCCTATGGTTTTATCTAATAGGAATCCTAGCCTGCTTTCCAAAGATGCAGCTATGATAGACAGGGAGATCGACTTTACCAAAAGGATAGTCGAGATCATAAACCCTGGATTGTCTAGACATGTTCAAAACAGATGCATGATTCAAGTGTCCTAAGCGATGATGCCATAGTAATGCTTTATTGACTAGAACAGAGGTTTTCAAGGCTTGACTAGACTCAAAATAACAATGTGCCAATCTATATAAGTAATCATGCCTCTTGCCAAGTGCAAGGATCTTATTACTCCTATCAATAATTTTGCATTGATCAAATTCAAATTCTACCTTATGACCTACATCTGTAGTTCTACATACTGATAACAAATTTGTAGAGAGTTCAGAAACATATAAAGTCTTTGATAGTAGTTTGAATTAATCATGCTGGAATCGCAATCTTACAGTACCTTCACCTTTAATAGTGTGAGTATTATTGTCACCAAGATGAACAAATTTCTTCATGCTGTAAGGCGTGTAGGAGTTGAAAATCTCACGTTGATTGGTTATGTGTTGAGTTGCTCCAGAATCAAGAAACCATGAATCATCCAAAGATGTGCTTTGGTCTTTGACCATGAATGTGCATTCTTCCACTTTGACCTGGAGAGATGATGAAACTATGTTTTTCTGTTGATCAGGTTGCTTGGCTATGTTCTTCGCTTGGAGAATTCGACAATCCTTGATCTCATGGTTATTGCGCTTGCAAGACCTGCAAAACATCTTCTTCTTTGACTCTAGATTTAATGATTGTTCTTGACTTTGAATTAGCTTCTGATTCGTTGCAGCCTTCTTGGAGTTTTTATGCTTCTGTCGCTTAGAGCCTTTGTTGACATATAGAGCCTAAGGAGGAAGTAGACAAAGTGTCTTGACTTCTTCGATTATCTTTTTGCAGCAACATAGTGATAAATCTAGTACGAGTTAAATCTAAGTGTGTCGATATGATCATCACCCAGTTCTCATATATAGAGGGCAAACTTGAAAGCAATGTCATAATTGTGTCTTGATCGTCTATGATTGATCTGACAATGGCCATCTATTGCAAAAGAAGCTTAAACTGGTTAATGTCACTAAGTCCTTCCACACACCAAAGGACTCGAAGAAACTGGACCGTCTCAACTTTATGGAAGATGTTACGGGTGAAGAGAATCACCATTAGACATCTTGAATGTGAAAATTTTCCTTCGTAGATGTAACTTAGTAATTACATCCTTCACGTCATATAGTGAGTTCAAGATGTCCCAAACATCTTTTGAAGTTGTAGCTCCAGCTATCTAGATTTTGGAGCTACCTAACATATGACCAATCACCATGAGATCTTTCACTCTTATACACCTTACATCACAAATAAGTATGGTCATCTTGGTGATGATATCACTCACACTATCAAAGGTGAAGGTACAGTAAGATTAAGGTTCCAATGTGATCAATTTAAACTATTGTCAAAAGTCTTGTATGTTTCTAAACTCTCTACAAATCTGTTATCAGTAAGTAGAATCACAGATTTAGGTCAAAAGGTGGAGTTTGAGTCTTAGAATCACAGATTTAGGTCAAAGGGTGGAGTTTGAGTCTGATCAATGCAGAATTATCGATAGGAGCAATAAGATCCTTGCATACGACAAGAGGCATGGATACTTATATAGATTGGCACATTTTTATTCTAATACTAGTCAAGTGTTGAAAACCTCTGTTCTTTCCAATAAAGCATTATTATGACATCATCGCTTAGGACACTTGAATTATGCATCTATATCAAACATGTCCAGACAATCCCTAGTACTTGATCTCGACTATCCAGCCGATAAAGTTGATCATCCGATTTGTCACAGCTTCTGTTATGTCCATGGCCAATAAGTAAGATTCAGTATACTCCTAGTCTTGGATACACTATTGTACTCCAGTAAATCAAGATCTTAGGTATGCCACGTCATACTGGATATGACCAGAAAGTGACTAATATCCTTGTGAGCCCCAAAACATACTAAATGGTGTTTAGACAAGGTATGAGACAGTGTATGCATGTGTAGAGTTATCGATAGCAACTCTATGAATAGGTGGTCCATGCTTAGGACTCTATTCTAGGTGAATCTATGTGTAGGGAACTTAGGGCTATGCATGGCTATGTGTCCAAGTTGCTTTTGGCTCTATATATGGGTCCAAACACGCCCTACTCCTCATTGTGATCATTGATTCATTGCCAAGGTTTCACTCTACTTTCATGCTTCTTATTCCTTGGCTTGGTGGTGAAGCTTCTAGAGTTGATTGGTTGCTTCTACTTGGTTGGGTGGTTGCTCCATAGTGTGTTTTCCATTGTATTTTGTCTTGTAAGCAAGATCTTAGGGAGCTTCCCTTATATTGGTATCAGAGCAAGGCTTACAAAGATTGGAGAACATGGAGAAGGGCTACCTTTCGTCGAAATTTCTGATGGATCCATGTGAATTCTCTTCCAAGGTGGATAGCAAGGTTGCAAGTGGGTGTACTATCCTAGTTTCAATTTTCATGTTGCTAAGATTTATTACTCTTGGGATTCTTTGTGGTTTTATGGCGAATTGTCCTTAAAGGCCAATTTGTGATGCTTTTTTGGAGCTTTTTCTTTTGTAGATCAAATTTTTGGTAGATATAAATTTTCTAGCAAGTGTACATCCATTTTAGGGTTCATTAACGATGAAATTAATGATGCATGCCAGTTCTCTCCAATGATTTATGATTCTAGACTATGTTTTGGTCAAAATTGCTTGGTTTTTCATGCTTTTTGGCACAAAATAGATAGTAAGAACTAAAATCTAGTAGGATCAGAACAATTAGATGGTTGTAATTTTGTAAATTGGTATGTATTATAGAAAGAGTTGTATGTCATGAATTTTCAGTTTATTGTGATGAAAAAACCAAAAAATAGCCAAAAATCATCATTTTTGCTTGTTTTTCATAAAGTTGGATAGTAGGTGGCTGTAAAACACCATGTAGAGCTTGTAAGTAGGTGAAACAAAGCCTTTTGAAGCTTTCCTTGAAGTTAGAACCAAGAATTCCAGCATTTGAACTTGTAGGAAGTAAAAAGAAGTTAAAAAAATAACCATTTTTGTTGATTATTGGGGGATGGATCACTCCAAATCCATATGGAGATCATTCTGGAATTACAGCATGATTGGCATTCCTTTTTCCTTCCCAGCAAGCTATCATACCTGGAAAATGGTGGTCGGTGGCTTATGCACCATCTCCATCAAGCTTGAAGCTATTTTTACTTCTACAAATTAAGAAATCTTCGTTCTCAGCCTATACTGCATCTTAGGATCAGTATGAATGCTTCATGGAAGTCTTATTGATTGTTTAAGATTGTTGGTAGCATCAATTTTGGGCTAGGATGGATTTTGATTGTACCTGTAATTTTTTAACTTTTGGAGCTGGTAACTCCCAAATTGAAAGTTAAAGTTATTCTTCTGAAAGACTGTTATGTCATATAAATTACTACTTGTGTTTAATAGACTTGAAATTCAGATAGATTTTAGGGTTAAATTGTTTCAATTTTCTTAAACCTAGAATATCTATGTTGCATAAATGGATTTCGATGGAATAGTAGCTTCTATCACTCAGATTGGAAATATTTGAAGGAGAAGTCTTATTTGTAATGAAGTGAATTCTTTCATTAGAAGAGTTTTGAGCTCCAAAAAGACCCTTTAAGAATTCGTGCAAGATGTAGTTTATATTATTAAAATATTATAACACTAATACATTTGACTTGCCATAACTTTCTAAATCGTAGCTCAGAAGTATGTCACATAACATATCATTGGAAAGCCCTTGTTGAGCGCTTTCCAATGCACAAACTCTGCTAAATTCAGACTTACCACTAAAATGTTATGCCATTTTTAGTGTGGAATCAAAATGTGAATTCAAAAAGTTACGTTACGTAGATTTCAAATTTGAGTGTTTTGATTGGTCCATGTGTAAGAAAAAATTCAGAAAAAATATAAAAAAAATCTTTACAAAGGGTCTTTTTGGGATTTAGAACTCCTCTAATGAGTGGAAGCACTTGTTACTGACTTTTCTTGGATTTAGATATTTTCATATATCATCTTTCGAGTTAACTTTTATTGAAATTTATAATTTCTTTAAAAGGAGGGGTGAAGTGGTGGGATAAAATTCTATTTGGAAATATGTAGGTTGCATAGTTTTTTGGATGACACCCAACTGTGGTATAGAAATGAGGTGCGATCTGAAAGGAATTTCAGATAGATCCAGAGTAAGATGCCTAATTGGAACTTTTTGAATATGAGAAATTCTCTAGGAATTGTGTGGACAATTTGGAGCTAGAACAAGTTTGGAATTTGAATCATTATCTATAAGTAGTACAGTAAAAGGTCAAAGGTTACTAATTCCATTTTGATTGGAATAGAAGTAAGTTTGATCAGAATTAAGTAAGTCTAATAGTTGTATTGGATCAACCTAATCACAAGATAAGTATTTTATTTGTGGAGAAGTTAATTTATCTAATGGATGTTATTCTGCTACAGTTTATGGTCTGCGGGTGCTTGAGTGCAATTCCTCATTTTTATTGAATCTCCAGTTATCTTAGGAGATAGACAAGTCTATTAAGATGAATGAATGTTATTTTCTTGCATTTGGTGCTAGAAACATGAGTATTTAACTCAAAAGAGTATCTAGGATACTTAGAGTTGAGTTTTAGTCATTCTATATCGTAATGATTCTCCTATAGATTCTAATTGAATGAATTTTCATATCTTAGAATTTGGATTCTAAGGATATTTGTATTTGAAAGTTTATGAATTATCTCTCAGAGTTGTGGATAATTTCAGATTGTAATTATAATTATTTTATTACTTTAACTTTAGTCTCCTAAGTTAGGTTATTTCATCCAGTGTTTCATGCAAGTGCTTAACATGAAGGTGAAGTTACCAACTTGTGATGAATGTAACCCAGATGAAAAATTTATCGCTTAGTGTACTTTTCAAACCTGACTTGTACTCCAGTGTATTTGATGTGGAAGTTTGACTAAGGATAATGATTTTCTAGGTTGATATTGAGAGCTAAATGAACTGTTTCTGTATTCTTTTCTATTTAGAGAGATTGTAAGGATAGAAGCAATTTAAGGAGGGAAGAATGTTATGTCCATGGCCAATAAGTAAGATTCAATATACTCCTAGTCTTGGATACACTATTGTAATCCAGTAAATCAAGTTCTTAATTATGCCATGTCATACTGGATATGACCCGAAAGTGACTAATATCCTTGTGAGGCCCAAAACATACTAAATGGAGTTTAGACAAGGTATGAGACAATGTATGCATGTGTAGAGATATCGATAGCAACTCTATGAATAGGTGGTCCATGCTTAGGACTCTATTCTAGGTGCTTAGGGAACTTAGGTCTATGTATGACTATGTGCCCAGGTTGCTTTTGGCTCTATATATTGGGTCCAAACTCGCCCTACTCCTCATTGTGATCATTGATTCATTGCCAGGGTTTCACTCAACATTCATGCTTATTATTCCTTGGCTTGGGGGTGAAGCTTCTATAGTTGATTGGTTGCTTATACTTGGTTGGGTGGTTGCTCCATAGTTTGTTGTCCATTGTATTTTGTCTCGTAAGTAGGATCTTAGGGAGCTTCCCTTATAGCTGCATCCTTGGAAAGCAGAATAGGATTCCTTTTAGATCAAGCCATAGGCATGTAGCAAAAGGTCTGTTAGATATTGTTCATTCAGATATATGTGGACCTATGCAAACTCCATCGTTGCTAGATGTAAAGTATTTCATTACTTTTATTGATGAATTTTCTAGAAGAACAGTTGTTTAGTTCATTAAGCAGAAATCGGAGGCTTTCAAATACTTTCGACAACTCAAAGAGGACGCATAATTGGAAACTGGAAAAAAAATTAAAGCGTTGAGGTCCAACAACAGAGGATAATACATCTCCACTAAAATCAAGGAGTACTAGCTTAACAACGGCATTGACCAACAATACATTACCTCCTATTTTTGGCAAAGTGTATGCTTGCACATGCGACACTTCCAAAGTCCTTCTAGGCTAAAGCTATTTCCACTGCAACCTATATTCAGAATAGATGTCTTACTAAAGGTCTTTCAGCCAAACACCATACGAAGTTTGGACAGGTACCAGACCTTCTTTATAGAACTTACGAGTTTTTGGATGTATAGCTTATGCGCAGATTCCTCATGATCTTAGGAAGAAGCTCAACTTCCAGAGTACCAAATCAATAGGAATAGTCGACTGGGGAATTGGAAAGTTTAATATGTCGAAAGAGTTGGACAAATTAGTTGCCTTTTCCCTTGAGGTCAATAAACTAATCTTCGATGAAGATGACATCCCTGCTAGCAACTTGACAAGATCAAACAACTTGTAAGCTTGATCTCAAGTAGTGTAGTTGATAAGGTCCAAGCTCATCTACTCTCGACGAATGACTTATCGACGGTGAATCCGAAGATGGTGATATTGCAGTTTAGCAACTACATATTGATTTTATTTTTTGGTTTTGATTTTCTGTTTTAAGAAAAGAGATAGAGGTTGAAAGAGAGAGAAAAGAAGAGGCAATGTGTGTGTGTGTGTGTGTGTGTGTGTGTATAAGAAAATGTATGAAATGTCAATGATTAGGAAAAAGAAAGATTGTGTAAAACAAAAATTGATATGAATGAATTGATTATGATTTTTGGTTTTAATTTTTTGTTTTGAGAAAAAAGATTGAGAGAGAGAGAGAGAGTGGGGGGGGTAATGTGTGTATAAAAAAAGGAATGAAATGTGAATGAATTGATTTTGATTTTATGTTTTCTGAAAAGAGATAGAGGTTGAAAGAGACAGAGAAGAGAGGCAATGTTTATGTTTTTATAGAAAAAAGAAAGATTGTGTGAAATTTTATGAGAGAGAGATAGAAAGGTAATGTTTTTTTAAAGAGATTTTTGTGTGAAGAGAGAGAGGGAGAGTTAGTTTCTGAATTTCATTTTTGGGTTTGAGAGAGAGAGAGAGGTAATGTGTGTAAGGCTTTTAGCATACTCAATTCATTCACTTGAAAAGCTTTCTTCCATTCTCTACATGCACACATCAATTTTTATTTTATCCATAATAATTGTATCTAAGAATTCTGACCTCGTTAGCATAGTGACTTTTAATATTGCCCCCTATGACGTCCCCAAAAAATGGTATGGTGTCCCCAAAAAATGGATGCCAAACCCATTCTCATGCAATCAAACATGCTTCTCTAGGTATGAAAACACATCATCTATAATGATTCTGAAGCAAGACAACTTTAGTGAGATTAATAAAAATAAAACAACATAAGCTCCACTTCATTGACTTCTTTAGCCATTCAGATTACAGGAATAAGCTTAATTGATCAGTCATGACATCGATAAGACTCATCCTAGCCTGTGAGTTTATTCAAGGAAAACAAGAGGAAGTGCAACTTTATCATTAAATTCTATAGCCATTAAGATGATAAGAATTTAGCGATGACAGCACAAATGGAAAAGATCCAAATTCCATACTTGTGTCTGATATAAAACGAGCTGATAATGGTGATCTATCACTGCATACAATACATGGAGTGCCCTTTGTTGATCGTTTCTAGAATGTACTCCCGTGACAAAAAGACTGTTCAATTGAGGTTTCATAATTAATACTAGGAAAAAGATGAATAGCGAACACAGCTACAAGGATGATCTTCTGATGTCAAAATGAAGGACCTCAAAAGTCATCGGGATTCGAAAATTGTTTGACATGTTTTATTCTCAATTATTATCCCGATTCATGCCCTATATGGACCTCCATATCTTTTTCATGCTCCAAACTCATCCGGGTAATGAATAACTGTGTTTGTGAGATGGTCTTGATTCGCGTCCGTCTGACTCTTTTGGTGGATTACTCCCACCTGATGTTTCATCAGTAGCCACACCTCGGTACGAGTCCTTGTGCCTTGCTCTGGTAATGAGAAATGCTCATGTCAAGTTAAATGGTTGGCGTCACGACGCCTTGAAAATCTGAAAGGCAAAACCATAAGCATTTTCTATGAATAATTTCAACTTGACCAAGAGCTAATTCCAAGTGTACTTGTCTTAGTATTGCAGCGTAGCTAGAACTGGTTTTCTGCGGTTAGTATAGTGTTTGGCCTTGATTTGCTAAATCAAATTTGAATGGCGTGTGAATGTCTAACCCATGTTATTCTAAAATGTGTAGGAACTTGTGATCATTGGTCCCTTATTACCTTAATTCGCTACATGATTAGGGAATTACTGTCTTTATGTGAGCAAACTGCTTTATCATTGCCGCGTCATTCGCGTGCAGTTTCTAAAATATTGCATTGCTTTCTCAGCCAAAAGAAAGTGATAACCAGTTTCACAGGTTTTCATTGCATGCGGAATACCTAAAATTTTGGAACTTGCTATAGGTACGTAGACCAGCCTATTTCACCATTATCAAGATCCATGTTACAAACAATAAAATAAAAATCAGGCAGCAGTGTGTATCTTGCCATCATTTCTTTACTAGTCGAAAGACAATACATGTGCTAGTAACGGTTATATGTAGTTTGCACATTGTTCCAAGTCAGATGTCAACTGATCTGAAAATGTCCCCCAACATATAGGACAATTGCAAATGCTGGGAATTGCTTCGAACCAGCACTAGAAACAAGTCAGATGTAGCATGTGCTCGCACCTGAAATAGAACACATTCAGTATTTGTCATACTAATAATCTAGAGCTGCAAAGCTAAGGAGAACAAAACCATCTTTACGACAATGAATTTGAGATTGCATGTACTGAGTTAAAGAATTTAGAACTAACTGGCCTCAACTTTAGCATCAGATCAACTTCGTCAAGTGTGGGCGGCGGAATGAGTGGCTCCAGCTTAGTATTTTTTGTCATGTCCATCAACCAACAAATTGTCCACCACACGCAATCATGACACTCTTCCAAGATAAATCCAGTCTCATCTTGAGTCACACATCGACAATGAATTCCATCCACCCCAGAACTCCAGGTATTAGATAGAATTCCAATGCTTGTAATCTGAGTTTTTGTCTCTCTTGTGAGGTATAGGTAGCAGGAATTTCTAACATGGACAAGTATCGAGCTAAGTCATTGTACCGTTCAGGAATCAATTATGTATCTATTTTAGAAAGTTCTTTCAAATTGTTTATCCTCTCCTCTTTTAGATTTCCTTGCTCTCAGATGCAATCATATTCAGACCCTTCTAGGGTGGTTTACTCTTCAAAGTATAATCAGATTCTTGAGGAGAGGTTATCCATTTGAATAATCTACTTGGAGGTTCGACATTGTTCATCATCATGGTCACTGCCTCACTCTTAGTGAAGAAGGTCACTTTCAGATGTAAAATATAGTGTCGATATTTCACAGCATCATACGCTATGCAGAGACACACCTTCTCAGCTTTCGTGTAATTCAACTCCCCAATGTTGACTTTTCTTCCAGGAAATATTATTGAATAATATGTTTTATCCCAAATCAAACAATTTATGCAGGTTTCGATGGCACTAGTGAAGCCAAAAAACTCTTTATCATACCAGGGAGGTTTTAAAATGAAGTTGTGGCTAAGGCCTCTTTTAGATCTCTAAAGGCATCTCATAGTCATCAGTCCATTCCCAAACTACATATTTCTTCAATAATCCATTGAGAGGATAAGCTCTCGTTGCATATGCCATCACGTAAGGTCTATAGTAGCCAGTACTCCCTAAGAAAGATTGTAATTACGTAATAGTAGTTGGAGCCATCAAAGCTAGGAGCATTTTTATTTTCTCAGGGTCCATACTTGCTGATCATGTGCCATATCAATACCCCATATGGCACACCAAACACACATTTGTTTTCATTTAGTGCAATGCATGTGGTAGAACACTTTTGATAGCACTTTTCTAATGGGCATAATGGAGTTCCAAAAAGGTAGACACAAAGGGGCCCTACCATATTTTACACATGTCGAAAAGAGGAGAAGTTTCTGAAAATTGACAAAATAGCAAAATGAAGGGTGACCCTCCACCACCCTCTATAAAAAGGCCCAAGACATTAAACAAAACAATGAATTTTAGAAGAGTGAAGTGCTGCTGAGGCTGAGAATTGCTGATTTGCTGCTATGCTGCTATCATCCTGAAATTGTTGCTTATGAGAGAAAGAGAAGATGATGATAATTTTTTTAATAGACATGATTAATACACAGTAGGAAAATGCCTGACGTTTATTTTATCAATGGCTGTATGTTCCGAATTCTGCGTTTGAGATCTAAATTCTGGGTTGACATAGGCCATTAAGTTGTGGGACAGATTTTTAACGCATGTGTATGAATTAATATTTCGAATGTGCCTACCTGTTATGCTAAGATTATATGATGATATCGACTCGCTAAATTACTGTGATTTGTGAATGATGATTTGATCTTTGTATGTGAAATATTGCATTGTTATTAAAAGAAAGAAAAAAATCTGGCCGACCCTCTTGGAACAGCGGCGGTTTTTAATGCCCGGTGAGGGTGAAACACAACTCCTGGGCTAGGAAAGAACAAACTCTGATAGTGAATGTTCTGCATTTGGAAACACGCCGCCCAAGTTACCCGTTGAAACACACGGGCCTTGGGAGGCGAACACTTGACCAACTAACTCCCAAGGTGTGTCGAACCCATGAGCACGGAAAGGCCGAGAGAAGATCGCAAAAGTGTAAAAGTCAATGGTCTAAACGGTACTTAACTCAGATATCAAACTCATCATTAAGATTCACTCTTGACGAACTTCAGATGGAACAAAATGAAAATCATACTAAACTTCTGATATGTTGTGCTTAGTACACATCATGCAGGAAGCCAAAAACAGGGAGAAAATGTATTCGACGTCCTATGTGTATGAAAACGTTACTAGAAATCTCACCTTTGGCGGTCTACCTTAAGAATCAGTACCAAAACCTATATGTCGGCTCCCCCATATAATAATGTAATTTACGTGAGAATTCAAACCATACCTGAAACTTCAACCAACAGTATTGTGAGGATCATAAAGAGAAGCGTTCTAACCAAAATCATGACATTCAATGAACAAGGTTGGATTAGGACATTATAACGGGAATGGGTAGTATCATAGAAGATAGTAATGAGAATGATGGGTACAATAAAAATCAATGATGGAGAGAAGGGGGGGGGGGGGGCGCAGGATGGGGAAATAGAAAAAGCTACACAAGGTCGATTACGTATGCACTTCATAAATCATATTGGAAAGAGTGGCCATATTAGTAGTCCGTAAGGCAGTGACCCTAGGACTTGGAAAATTTTAGTCATGACAAGTGACCACCGATTGAACATTAGACCAATCATAGCCAAGAAATGTGCACCACTATGGAAGAATGCATAGTTGCATTTGAGTCGTCATAAAAGCCAATCACCTAGTCTCAAAAAGAGCATACGCTAGTGGAATTTCTCAGTACTACACAAGGTAGAAAATGACAATTATTGTCAGAATCACCAGAATATCTTCGAGGGTGATAAATCATCCCATATACTAAACAATCAACACTTTCAGGAGAGAGAAAGGATGGGGTATTGAATATTTAAGAAAAGGAATCAGACCAAAAACTCAAAGTACATTGTCAGATTGTTACTGAAACTCACCCGGTACTCTGGGAATACTTCCAAAACCGATTTCACCTATTCAGAATGATTTTTGTGTGTGATAAAGTACCATGGCACAGTTTGGTAACCCAAGAAGGTTCTATCTAGTAATACGAATCCTAAGTTGGGGATATGCAACCATTATAGCATTAGATACTACTTTGGGATGGGTGACCACCAACGACCTCACTTTAGAACTAAACACCAATGGAACCCAAATACAGGCCATTGTGTACCTACGTATAGGTCAACACTGGTTTCCCCTCTTAGTTCAAGTTGCCCTACTAGACGAGATCCCTCGAGCAGCCTTAGGGTTCATATGACGGACCTAGGATATTAGTTCCTACCCCTACCGGGTGATGTATGTCAACTGTTTAGATGAGGAATTGTGAGATCTCATTTTTACACACTTGAATTTCACCACAACCTGCAACCCGGGGACATCTTATTTATAATAAGACACCACGAGGATTACAGTTACCTAGACGTATATGAGTTTAGGCCAGGCGGGTCGTGGAAACTAATCAACACTACGTCTATGCATGTCGCAGGAGTATCATAAGCAGTATTGCAAACACCCCTCCCGAATACCCCTTACAATGATCTGTATGAACAACATCCAGAGTTGCTTGGAACGGCTAATAGTGCCAACACAAATTCAGAAGATAGACCCAGGAATACAAATCAACAAATACTATACCAACACCCTGAGCTAGTCATGAATATTTCCAGTGGCATCACGAAAGCACTGATCCCGCCATTAAAGTGACTACCTACATACGAAGAAGATCCACGATAATACAATAGGTCCTCCACTAAGACGTAAGTATAAGAGATCAGTGGCCCTGGCACCCTATCCATTGAGAAGCCGAAGTTGTTCGTTGATTGTTGATATTTCCCCACACCCCACGGAAGAAAAGTCCATAGTATCCGAAAGCACTTTGAAAGAGGCCCAGTGTGAGCCTAGTAAGAGAAATATAATGGAACCAACTGTGATTCTTGCTGACATAGCACCGTTACCAAAACTAAGAAGTACCACCTCAGAATTCCATGGTGCTCCCTGTGAAAGTGCCAAAAATCATATCAAGGCCTTTAGAACTGCATGTTTGGTGAACCGCATTACTGATCCTCATCACATTATGATGTATTTCACTATGACTTTGACTGGTTCAGCCATACAATGGTACTATAGTCTAGCACAGGGATCTACCAATGACATCACAAGATTCCACAAGTTATTTTTGAATGCATTTGCCCCATATAGGACAACAGATGGAATACTATTTACACTTACCTCTCTTCAACAGGGTGAGGAAGAGAGTGTGCAACAGTTTTTTAGAAGGATGACAACGCTATCTCATCGATGCAGTACAATTACCCCAACCATTACTATTGACATTCTTCTTGAGAGGATTAGGACAAGGGCTGCAATTAGCTATATGACAAAGCAATCCCCAAACACTAGAAGAAGTAGTAGCAAAAGCCATAGTAATGGAAGATGCACAAGTTGCCATAACTCAGGCTTCAAAAATATCCCAAGCCATTAGTAATATGAATCTCAAAACCGATATGTCGGAAACAAACCCACCCACAAGATGAGCTGATTATAATCCACACCCTCAAGTTTCACTACCAATAGAATCAAATTAGATGACTCAAAATCGACAAGAATCTCCTAGATACCAACCAGAGCCGAATATACACCCATCGGTTGTGACGGATTACAATGTGAGGAATCCACCTACAGGAAGGGGGTATGAGAGCATAGGCTCCAACTCAGGAATAGATGATATGAAGGCAATGCTAAAGGGTTATATGGATGTCATGAATGAGAATATATCTACCCTTGCCTCAGATGTAAACTTTCTAAAAAGAGAATAGAACCTCATAGGATAGAGATGTAGTGATAATTTGCCCCCACCACTAGTCTGCAAGCATTGTCAAGGGAATCACCTCAATAGAAACTATCCCAATATAGTGTGTGGATACTGTGGGCGGAGTGGACATTTGGAAGATAGATGCTGGAATAGACGTGAAGCATTGAACCAAGGAAATAGAACTCCAAGACACATCAACCATCGAACTTCAAATTCAGGTCAAGCAGGACCTTCTAGGATAGTACAGTTTTACAATGACACTGAAAGTACTCACCATCAGAAAAAGGCAAAGCAAAAATCGAAGACAGTCAGCCACCAGTAAAGTTCATTGAGTTGGAGAACCTCTTGTTTGAAGGATCAAAAGACGGGGTCATGATAGTAACAGGTAGTAGAACATAGACTCAAAAACATGTCACAATACCACTAGAGCAGTTGACGGACATACAGTCAACATCAAGAAGACTACTGAAGTAGAATCCACACTAGCTAATCGCCACTAAATCATAATTGCCATAGATTACTTTACGAAGTGGGTAGGAGAAAGGGTCGTTGCAAAAGACAACGTGAAAGAGACCGCATGATTTCTGCTAGAGCAGGTCATAGGGAGATTTTGAGCCCCAAAGAGCTAGTGTCAGAAAGGGGGACTCACTTCCTGAACAAAACCATCAAAGCATTGACGGATCAATTACTAATCAAGCATAGGAAGAGTACACCCTATAATCCACAAGCCAATGGACAGGCTGAGACTACCAACAAACAGATACTGGCCATCCTTAGAAAAATGGTCTTTGACAATCGTTGAGATTGGGACAAGAAACTTTATGTCGCCTTGTGGGCCTACAACGTCACTCACAAGACCAGTACCAATCATACCTCCTTTTTAGTGTATGGTCAGGAATGCGTGCTGCGAATGGAGATTGAGCTACCTACGCTACGATTTGTCGTAGCCCATGATCTGGGAAAGAGAGAATCTCTACAACAAAGACTAGATACACTGCAAGGCCTCGATGAGTATGGGTTGACCTCACTAATCCATCAGGAGACATTCAAGAAGAGAATGAAAGCTATTCATGATAGAAAAATTCCAAACTATACATTTAAGACTAGACAATTAGTTTTGCACTATGACACTAACACGACTTTATGCCGCAAAAATTTGCACGCAAGTGGAATGGCCCATACATTATAAAAAATCTTTATGACAACAACACAGCCCAGTTAGCGGAATTAAACGGGAAACCATTTGATAAGCTGGTCAACATCAACAAATTAAAAAACTATCATACGTGAAGGAAGGACCCTCTTGTATAGTGTAAAATAGTTTTCTTTTAGGTTCGCAGCTTTCTTTCTATATAAAAATAGTGACAACAGGTTGTCACCTCCCCTCGTTGAGAAACAGTTGATAGCATGGACCAACAACACAACAAATCTGATTCACAGTAGCTGGATATACAACTTCGAGATAGAGGGAAGGAGATACTGTACCCCCTCACACAGTTGCTGAATCTATATGCACGAAGTTTTACCTGGGTCAAAATGGATGATGACTTGCGGATAGAATCCAAAGAACTATGTGTATGGGACAGTGCTAATGACATGTCCTACTCGACCTTTTTGTGGAGTCACAAATTGATCAAACTCATTACAGTGGATTGCGAGTATGAGGAACCTTGCCGATCACATTACGAAATAGATAGCCCTTTTATGTACATCAACATAATCGATGAACAGGTTCTGGAAGATTTGGTAACTACTATCCCCATAAAGAACACAATGTACATGTACTTTACGCCTGCCAAAAGGACAATGCCACGTAGACTAAGATCCAAAATCACTACCTTTTTTGGAGGACCTTACTGGGGGAGGTTATACCCTTAAAAAAAAAAAGGTTTGTAAATATTTCTTATGAATGCAGTATTATCTATTGGAATTCTAGCTATCATGCATTGATTTTGAAAAGCATTTTCCTTACCTAAGCAAGAGGACATGTGTCTAGCATGATCGGGTGGGTTTGAGGGGGAAAAAAAATTAGGTTGGAAAGCATTGTAGTGGGGTGGAGAGTGAGCACATGATTGCATCTAATTGGATCAATCCTACTCTAGCAATCATCTAGTTATTTGGATAGATTTTGGGAGTTGAAAGGCTTGATGTATCATCATCATCCGTCACAAGTTCTCACACACTAGTGTGTCTACATTACTCATGAAGGCATTATTATTGAATGAACATATCCAGGTAGCATGATCAAAGGTTTTAGCCAAAACATTGACAAAGTTGCCTTCTGTACATCCGATAAATAAGTAGAGTTGAATAGTTTTGACATGATGAGAAAGTATCATTCGAGTGTAGTCTTTGTACAGATTGAGAGTGTTTAATCATTGTGTCACAAAATTCAGTTCAATTCAGTGTAGTGAGAAACATGAATTGTATCAGTCTCCCTGAAGGAAACAGTACACATAACACTTTGCACATTACACACACTGTTGAAAAGTTGCATCCATGTTAACGACTCTGAGATCTTGCATTTGCATTGCCAATTATGCATGGAACTGAAATTGGGCATACTGTCATACTCTGCCACGGAATGGGTGCATATGCCAAAATAGGAACACGGGATGGGTGTTTTGCAAGTACTAAAGAATCAAGAGGAAAATACAAAGCTGAAAAGAACACTATCACCAAGTACCGCTGTTATTAGAGGAATACAGATGGTTAGAATCACCCACCTAAGGGTGTTGAAAAGGAAGACATCAACACAAAACCAAACTGCGAAACCAAAGATGTTGGGTCTGCCGTCTGAGGACCATACTACCCAGTGGAAGTCGCCAATGTTAGCTGAATTTTTGACAGCAAAAATCGGGCTAATTTGGAGCAAAAAGCAGTTACAGAGTATTTAACGAGCACCAAAACACTGTGGATTCGACGAAAGTTGAAGCAAAAATGTTGGACCGAAAATGGGTCCCAGCCCGCCCTTAAAGTGGTTAGACACGTGAATTAGTAGTGGATAATATATCTGTACAAACGGTTTAAGGAACCGTCAAAAATATTAGACATTGGTGAGATTTCGTAAGACCGTAGGAAAATGCTGATCCATGTACAAATAGGTCCAAGCCCACCTAAATGTGGCTAGCCAGAAGTTTTACGGCCTTTAAATTGGCTCAACAGTTAAAATGCTGGCAATGTCGAGCAAAATTTTGATGTACCCAAAAATATTATACTAATATCAAAAATGTTTTTGTTTTTCAGGAACGGTCGGTTTCTTCTCAAGATTGCTCTGTTTGTCACTTGTAACCCTATCAGAACTTGCAGAATTGAAAATTGGTTAGAGGCATTACCAAGAGAAAAATCGACAAAAATGACATCGAAAAATATAGACATAGTGGGTTTCAAAATGACGGCAAAGTGGCAATCAACAAAAATGGGCATAACGGAGTTTCAAAAATGTAGACACGAAGGGTTTCGAAAATGTGGTGAAATTACAATTTACGGTATCAAAACCGCAGTGCAAAGAAAAATCGGCAAGGCAAGTACCAGAGAGGCCAACCGGCCTAAGCAGTTTAACGGGAAAAAAAATTATGACCTTGTAAAAGTAAAGATTAAGGTAATTGGGTTAGAAAGGCTTTTTTTAAATGACCTCACCCAAGTGACATCACATCACATTGGGTGATGTCACACGGCTTGCAAGTGGCTGATGTGATGGGCCCTACCATATTTCACACATGTCGAAAGAGGAGAAGTTTCTGAAAATTGACAAAATAGCAAAATGAAGGGTGGCCCTCCACCACCCTCTATAAAAAGGCCCAAGACATTAAGCAAAACAATGAATTTTAGAAGAGTGAAGTGCTGCTGAGGCTGAGAATTGCTGATTTGCTGCTATGGTGCTATCATCCTGAATTTGGTGCTTATGTGAGAGAGAGAAGAATCATAATGAAGAGTGAGGCTGTCTTGGTGAGAGGATGGTGCTACTATTTTGTTATGTGAGGCTGTCTTGGTGAGAGGATGGTGCTACAAATATTTAAAAAAACAAAAGAAAAACAAAAAGATCGCAAGTAGGCGAAAACCAATCCAGAAAACAATAAGCCCTTCAAGGGCCCAAAAAAAAATAAAGCAAGGCAGGGCGAAACAGCAGATTTTCTATGCATACTGACTATTCAGCCCTTCACAAGGTCCAAACCTTAAGTGTTCTGACTGCCATCAAATTTAAGCCTTTAACCTTGACTTTCTTTGGAACTCCATTGACCTGCCTCAACAAATAGTATTGCATTTGCAAGGGAAGGCCAAAACCTCCACCATGGACAAGCCAAAAATATGTGGACGTATTTTTGTTGTGTCGGGGCACATTTCACCTTAGTTTCAAAAATTCGTAATGCATCTGTATCCCAACCACCATGGACAAGCGGCAATTATGCAGACGTGTTTTGAATAGGTGACGTTTTTTGGAACAGGTTTTAGCGGGAACTACCATGTTGAATTTTTCGCCGGAACGACAATGCGGCAACACGTTCAAATATATCGATCTCCTAGCGGAAAGACCAAATATATATACCCTACTCAGAAGCATCGCATATCTGTGCTTTATGAGGAATCAGCTCCTGATCTATTGAAAGTTCTGCGTGTGGCAAATACTGGATGTGTTCTGTTTCAGGTGCGGGCACATGCTACATCTGACTTGTTTCTTGTGTTGGTTCGAAGCAACTCCCAGCGTTTGCAATTGTCCTATATGTCGGGGTACATTTTCAGATCAGTTGATATCTGACTTGATAGAACGTGAAGCTGCATACGTCATACGGTTACTGAAATATTATCGATAAGTCTCTTTCTACTAGTAAGGAAATGACAGCAAGATACAGACCACTGCCTGATTTTTATTTTCTTGCTCGTAACATGGATCTTGATAATGGTGAAATGGGTTGGTCATGTAACTATAGCAAGTTCCCAAATTTCAGGTATTCCGCATGCAATGAAAACCTGTGAAACTGGTTATCACTTCTTTTTGGCTGAGAAAGCTGTGCAATTTTTTAGAAATACTAACTAGGTCTTTCATCAATTCGGAAGTGCAAGAGAGAAGTCCGCTCTGAATCATCATTCTAGCTACGCTGCAATACTAAGACATGTACACTTGGAATTAGCTGTTGGTCAAATTAAAATTATTCATAGAAAATGCTTATGGTTTTGTCTTTCAGATTTTCAAGGCGTTGTAAATACAACCAATTAACTTTGACATGAGCTTTCCTCATTACCAGAGCAAGGCACGAGGACTCGTACCATCAGGTGTGGCTACTGATGAAACATCAGGTGGGAAAAATCTTCTAAAAGATCAGATGGACGAGAATCAAGACCAGCTCACAAACACAGCTGTTCATTACCCGGATGAGTTTGGAGCTTGAAATATGACCTTCATTTTGACGTCAGAAGATCATCCTTGTAGCTGCGTTCGGTATTCATCTTTTATTAGTATTAATTATGAAACCTGAATTGTGCAGTCTTTTTGTGAAGGGAGTAGATTCCAGAAACGTTCATCAATACGCACTTACTTCATGTATTGTATGTAGAGATTGATCGCCATTATCAGCTCGTTTTATATCAGACACACGTGTGGTTTCCAAGTAAATATATTATGTGGATGGATCTTTTCCATTTGTGCTGTCAACGCCAAATTCTTATCATCTTAATGGCTACAGAATTTAATGATGCAGTTGCACTTCCTCTTGTTTTCTTTGAATAAACTCACACGCTGGGATGAGTCTTATCGATGTCATGAGTGCTCAATGAAGCTTATTCTTGTAATGTGAATGGCTAAAGAAGTCATGAAGTGTAGTAAATTCCAGAAACGATCGTCAAAACGCACTTACTTCATGTATTGTATGTAGTGATTGATCACCATTATCAGCTCGTTTTATATCAGACACAACTATGCTTGTCACGTGTGGTTTCCAAGTTAATATATTATGTGGATTGATCTTTTCCATTTGTGCTGTCAACGCCAAATTCTTATCATCTTAATGGCTATAGAATTTAATGATGCAGTTGCACTTCCTCTTGCTTTCTTTGGCTAAACTCACACGCTGGGATGAGTCTTATCGATGTCATGAGTGCTCAATGAAGCTTATTCTTGTAATGTGAATTACTAAAGAAGTAAATGAAGTGGAGCTTATGTTGCTTTTTTTCATTGATCTCACTAAAGTTGTCTTGCTTAAGAATCATAATAGATGACGAGTAGATAAGCATGTTTGTTTGCATAAGAATTGGTTTGGCGGCCTTTTTCTGGTGACACCATACTTTTGTTGATCAATGCATGGGTTGATGATTTTATTACTCAAATTGTGAAGTACTATCCAAATTGACATGATAGCCAACATTCATGATTTTGTTGATTTTACTTATTTGAGCTCTCTAAAGGTTTGTTGTTTCATATACAAAACAATAAGATATTCAAGACATGCATATTGTATTGAATGTAGCACCCTACACAAGGAACTTTTGATCAGTTCCTATATAGGAAAAATGTGGAATTTCCTCGTTTCACATGATTTTTCCTAGTTAAAATGTGTATTTGGACCCCTTCTAACTAGGAAAGCTTTTTCCTAGTTAAAAATGGTATGTGCTGAATTGCAACTAGGGAAAAACCTTATTTCCTAGATACATTCCTACCATTTCTAAATTAGAAATTTTTTTCCCTAGTTACAAAATGTATGTGTCTCAAGTTTTTATAGGAAATCATTTTATTTCCAATATACATTTTAAACTACAAAATAGTTTTTTTAGATGTTATAACCCCACTCATATTTCTTATCCTCGTTAACATTAATTGGTGATAGGCTAGTATTTTTTTTCACCATCTTTATAACATGGGCATCGACACTTTGTTTTCATTAGCCCCCTATAGGAATTAACATGTTCATTGAATGCATGTTCGCAATTTCTAGAACTAAACAGTCAAATCAAGGTGTCCAATGATTTGTAGCCCCTACCTTGATCCAAAAGGTTACAAATCCTTGGTCTTTTTATTTTTTTAACCAACAAAAAAAAGAACTGGTCGATATCTTTTCAAAAGGCACCATTGACTCCGTTAAGAGTAGAGGCTTAGTGAGGACACTCCCTTAGATATGACGTCAACAATGTGACATTTGGAGTGCCTCATGGACATCAGAGATCATTTTGAAGGTATTTTAAGGGCTAGATTTTGTCGAACATTAAGGTGAAAGGTAAAATCATTTTCATATGCATCAATTGCACCGTCAAGTTCAAAAGAAGAACATCAAGAAATTACAAATACAGTTTTTACTATTGGGCATTGTAGCAAGGTCTTAATGTTATACTAAAGCAACCCAAAAAATGGATAACAATCATCGTGCCTCGTCTCCATGTGGCTAGGATGAGTCTTATCGATGTCATGAGTGCTCAATGAAGCTTATTCTTGTAATGTGAATGACTAAAGAAGTCAATGAAGTGGAGCTTATGTTGCTTTTTTTCATTAATCTCACTAAAGTTGTCTTGCTTAAGAATCATAATAGATGATGTGTTTTCATGCCTAGATAAGCATGTTTGTTTGCATAAGAATTGGTTTGGCAGCCATTTTTTGGGGACACCATACTTTTGTTGATCAATGCATGGGTTGATAATTTTATTACTCAAATTGTGAAGTACTATCCAAATTGACATGATATCCAACATTCATGATTTTGTTGCTTTTACTAATTTGAGCTCTGGAAAGGGTTGTTGTTTCATATACAAAACAATAAGATTTTCAAAACATGCATATTGTACTGAATGTAGCACCCTACACAAGGAACCTTTGATCAGTTCCTATACAGGTGAAATGTGGAATTCCTGGTTTCACATGATTTTTCCTAGTTTATTTCAAATGTGTATTTGGACCCCTTCTAACTAGGAAAGCTTTTTTCCTAGTTACAAAATGTATGTGCATCAATTGCAACTAGGGAAAAACCTTATTTCCTAGATACATTTCTACCATTTCTAAATTAGAAATTTTTTTTCCTAGTTACAAAATGTATGTGTCTCAAGTTTATAAAGGAAATCATTTTATTCTCAATATACATTTTAAATTACAAAATAGTTTTCTTAGATATTATAACCCCACTCATATTTCTTATCCTCATTAACATTAACTGGTGATAGGCTAGTATTTTTTTTCAGCATCTTTTTAACATGGGCATCGACACTTTGTTTTCATTAGCCCCCTATAGCAATTAACATGTTCATTGAATGCATGTTCACAATTTCTAGAACTAAAGAATCAAATAAAGGTGTCCAATGATTTGTAGCCCCTGCCTTGATCCAAAGGGTTACAAATCCTTGGTCCTTTTATTTTTTAAACAGAAAAAAAAAAAAAAAGAACTGGTTGATTTCTTTTCAAAAGGCACCATTGACTCCGTTAAGAGTAGAGGGTTAATGAGGACACTCCCTTAGATATCACGTCAACAATGTGACATTTGGAGTGCGTCATGGACATCAGATATCATTTTGAAGATATTTTAAGGGCTAGATTTTGTCAAAAATAAAGGTGAAAGGTAAATTCATTTTCATATGCATCAATTTCATCCATTTTGTCGAACACCAAGAAATCACAAATATAGTTTTTACTATTGGGCATTGTAGCAAGGTTTTGATGTTATAGTAAAGCAACTCAAAAAATGGATAACAATCATGGTGCCTCATCTCCATGTGGCCTGATTAAAAATTACATAATGACTTTGCATATTCTTTAGCAAGAAGTATTCGTTTAATACACAAGGAGCTTATGACCACTTCATATATGACTAGAGATTACCAATTGACTGATCAACTTAAAGTAAGCTTGTGTTTACGACATTTAAGTAGATTTGATTGTATGTCTACACACAAGATAGCTTGATTTTGGTCCCTATGACTTGACATAGAATGTTTAAGCTCGTCGATTTCAATTTTAGGACATTAAGATTGCTCGAATTCGATGTCAATCAACCAAGATATAATTTGGCATGGATTATACGAGGTTGTTCATAAAGTGATGAAAGCTGAGGAATGTCAAATTTATGAGCTTCAAATAGCTCAAATTTCATGCCTATCACTCAAAATATCTCAAATATGCTGCCTAACACGTGATTTGGTCTTTATAATTTAACATAATTCATGAAGCAATCAAACTTTACCAATCTCAATATTAAGACACTCGGATTGTTCAAGTTCAATTCGTTATTGATGGAATTGGTCCATATTTGTTGAGAGCTCAAATTGATGTCTATATGTCGAGATAACTTGATTTTGATGCCCACAAGCAAAAAAGCTATTTTTTGGTCCTGATCTCTAAAAAGGGCTCATTGAGCAATGAAAATTGACCAATATCATGTTTAGTACATTTAGATTGTTCGAGTTTCAACCTCTTATCGATAGAACCGATCCCTACTCCTCGAGATGTCCCAAATTTGATGCCACTTGAGATCCCTCAATTTTGGCCTTTATCACTCGAGATGGTTCGTTGAGTAATGAGATCAAGGGAATCGTGAGTTTTAGACAATTAGTTAGCTCAAATTTCATACATATAACTAACATAGCTCAAATTTAATGCACAACATGTGATTTTGGTCCTTATCAATCAACATGGCTCATTGAGTGATCAAATTCAACCAATATCAAGTCTATCACATTTACATTGATTGAGTATAGTCTCTTATTGATGGAATTGACCCCTTCCTATGAAATAGCTCAGATTTTATATGTATTACTTGAGGTAGCTCGATGTTAGATACTATCACTCAAAATCGCTCATTGAGTGATAAATTAGAGGAATCTTGAGTCTAGGGCATTCAAATGATTCAAGTTGATGTTTATCACTTATGATAGCTCGTGTTCAATGCAGATGTTGCAATTTTGGTCCTTATCACTTGACATGGCCCATCAAGTAAGCGAATTTAGATCATTGAGATTTGATCCAGTTAGACAAATTTTTTTTGCCAAACATCAGGCTAATATGTGTATTCTTTTTCACAAAACCTGTAGAAATCTGTATATATAATCGATGAAATTACATAGAATTGGCACAAAATATCGATAAGCACGGGGTCCTAGCCCACCTTGGAAGTGCCTAGAGAGAACTTTCATGGCCATAAGATAGGCCTTTATAAAAATAGCAGGTACCACTGAAAAATTTGACAAATATCAATTTTTGTAGACCGAGCAAGAAAATGCCAGTTTATCTAGAAATAGGTCTCAGCTTGCCTAAATGTGGTCCGGAATTGCTCTAGTCTGACACATAGAAAAAATCAGCAACTTGGAAATGTCTGAAATCATCATAGTAAGGTCATAGAATAGCCAGCTTCGATGGCTGTTTATATGTTCAAATGAGAGAAGATTACATGCCAAGAACTAGATACTACGTATTGACAGCCTTGAGAGTTGGATTGCTGGTAATCCAGACGATTAGCATTGGAGAATGGCCAAGAGAGTTACTCAGTACATTAAAAGTACAATAAAAGTTACTCAGTTGTTTTAAAGTACATTAAAAGTTTCAACCTCTTCGCTTTTTAGCATAACCAATTTTGACAGTTGGGTCCTTTGGGCTTTTGTCGCATTTGTCACGATTTGTGTAGTTTTCACATTTTTGCCAGAGCATGAAAACAGAACCAGAGTATGAATGGACGATGCAGATAAGCAAAATGGACAAAGACAACTAACTAGAAGTAATTAGAGTTAGGATGTTCTTTTAATTTACAAGAGATTAGATCAGTTGTCTCTCCATTCTCTAAATAAAGGATTAACAAGAGACAAACTAATAGTAGTTAGTATAGGATACTAGCTGTTCGCAAGAGAGAGGAGCTCTCTTGCGGTGATGCGCTGTTTGAGATCCAAATAGCGCACAAGTTCTGTTATAAATCTGTAATTCAGATGATATAAATGCAAGAGTGCATTAGACGTAGTAATTTGTGATTGTTTTATGTCTGATTGATTCATTTTCTCTTCCGCCCATTATTTCCATGTAGTAAATCTATAATTGTAGTCTGCCATATGTTGCAGTAGTAGAAACTAGATAATTCTTGTTTCTACATTTGAGCTTCCACGAATGTTCTTTCATGCATTAGCGCTTTCACACAGTCATTTTAAGAGAGCCCTACACAACAGTAGAAAGCTCATTTTATACACGGTCATCACTCCCACTGTAGTTCTTCATCACACAGCCATAGCTCCCACTGGAGCTCATCACACACAGTCTTAGTTCCCACTGGAGCACATTCGTGCTCCCAAATAGCAATTGTTATCAAGCAACACTCGAAGAAGAATGACCAAGGTTGGTCTCTGACACATTCAAGTCATAGCAGGAGCATCAGTAGTCGTCTTCATCATCTATCATGAACAAATCAAAAGGATCACCAGGGCTAAACTCAGCCATGATTTTCTCTCTTTGTATTATTGATCACATCATTGAAACATCAGCATTAGAGGCATTAATCTTTCTCTTCATGACTTGCTACTTCGCTGATTCTCTCATGTGAGTCTCTTTTTCCTCTTTACATGGGTATGAGCAGTTCATCCACATTTCATTCTGGCTAACATCAGACTGGTTGATAGTCTAGTCATCAAAGACTCTCAACACAGGCAGGCAGGGAACTCCTTTTAGCGTGGATATCAAGCAGTGGAACGTATGCGGAGTCAGACAGTCTCTCTACTACACTTTGCTGGACACTGCAATTCCCTGGATCGAAGCCTATGGTTTGCTCACGAGCAGCCTCTCTTCACACAGATAAACAATCTGTTGGGCTTGGTTACCAAAACATTCATGCTAGTTAAGCTACATAGCACCGAAAAGCTCAGCAAAGAAAATAAGAGAGGCTTAATGAAAAAAAGGCCATAGGATAGCCAGGTTCGATGGCTGTTTATATGTTCAAATGAGAGAAGATTACATGCCAAGAACTAGATACTACGTATTGACAGCCTTGAGAGTTGGATTGTTGATGTCAACAAACACAAGAAACACAAGTGTGTTTTGTTTGACACCAACAAACCCTCCCTCAAACAAAACATTTCTTTTCTGAATTCTACTATCACCTACATGTCGACTCCACATCTTCACTCACCATTTGTGTGTGGTCTACGCAACTATACATGGACTGTGATTAAAACGTCTTTTACCTACATGTAGACTCTACATCTTCGCACAACATTGTGTGTGGTCTATGTAGCTATACATGGACTATGAATATCATTGATTTTAGCATCTAACAAGAAGTTACAGAGAAATTCATTTCACGTTTAGAGCCTGAATGCTCTAATTAACAACAGATGCAGATTTCTTTGCACTCCTCCACATTCATCAAGTGTATCTTGATAAGGTTCCTCATCTCCATAATCAAACATGTGCAAGATCTTTGGTTAATGACCATTGAATCTAGAGGTAAATTGATTTGAAGTAGTTTGTGATGTAGCTTCAAGATGATCTTCTTTGGTTCTCTCTTGACCGCTGGCTTCATTCCTCTATAGTGATGCTTTGATCCAACGGGCATCTTCCCTCCACACTTATGCTACTACAGTATCATGATTTTTTGTATTCAAAGATGAAAAGAGCTATGATAGAACTCATTGCATCAGCTGCAGTGTAGAAGAGAACGTGGACCTCAGAGAGAGAGGAGCTGAGCAAGCGCAGGTTGGAGAGAGCGCTGGCTGGAGGGATTGCTGGTTGAGCAGATGCGCTGGCTGGAGAGAGCGCTACCAACGGTAGATGCGTTGAGAGAGAGAAGAGAGAGAGCGTAGACTCCCCATTAAACATTCCTTTTAAAAAACTGGTCGTACCGGTCACTTCTCATTGATGACTGACTGGTGTAGATTAGTGCATGTGTGGGCCCATAACCTTTCTTGGGTTTGGTTACCAAAACGTTAATTCTATTTAAGCTACGTAGCACCTAGAAACTCAACAAAGAAAACAAGAGAGGCTTAATGAAAAAATGCCATAGGATAGCCCACTTCAAGGGATGTTCATATATTTAAATGAGAGAAGATTACATGCCAAGAACTAGATACTACGGACTGACAACCTTGAGAGGTGGATTGCTGATGTCAACAAACACAAGAAATACAAGTGTCTTTTGTTTGACACCAACACAATCATGTTTTGTTTCGATGCAAGCACCGGGCAGTACGATCTCTGAAGGCTGACAGACCAATACAAGCAGATCGCGAATAATTCAGCCAGGGACCATCGCGCTAGGGCGAGAAGATTGTTGGCAGATCGCATGGGCTCTGATACCATGTTACATTCTCAGAGTTACGTAATAGAGCAACAGAAGAGAGAGTGCAAGAGAGAGAAGCAAGAGCGCTATCTAACTAAACACTATATACTGAATTATATAAATGTGTGGGCAACAGCTCTTTACAAAGAGAGAGTGACAACGGTTTTTGAACCATTTCAATATGAAACGACATATTACATAAAGACCATAGGTTTTTGGTCCTACATTAGCTTACTGACCATAGGTCCTTTAACTACTGCTGACTCGGCTTATTGTTTAACAATATCCCACAAACCAAGCTAATTAATTCCTATTCAACTTGGAGCACAAATTTCTTGGATATTTGTATCTAATAATCTCATTCAAATGGTGTGAATTTTCAAGTTTATGATGCTAGTATGTGTCCACAAACCTCAAGATTCCAAAATTCATCCAACTCAAATTTAAAATTAAACACCAAGTATTTTCACATACTTACCACCTTCCATCACAAATTACTTGGATATTCTGCTAGTATGCCATATTTAAACCTATTGGTCTAATCTATAAACTGATCATGAACCAAGCTTAATACTTAACAGCTTGTATCACAAATTACTTGGATAACATTATGCTAGACTAACTTAAAGTGTGTATATATCTACTCTTCAAACTTCACTCAAATGGTCTAATTGATATTTATCATCAAATTTCAAGTTCAATTATACAAGTTACCAACTTGCATCACAATTTACAAGGAGGTGCTTTAGATTGTATCGACGTGTCACAAGATGTACTGGGTAAAGGGTGGGATAATTACTACAAGCAACCAAAGACAATTTTAGAAATTTTAATTTCATTTTGTGCAGAAATACGTTCAAACATACGAGTTTTAATAAATTCCTTGCAATTACATACATGTAAAAGACAATTCTTTTTAACAAAATAACCCTAAATGCCACGAGAAGTGGTGGAGGACATTTTCTTTTGAGGACTAAAGGCTATACGGGCCAAAATGTTTGTCGGTCACACTAAGCATGTAGTAAATATCTAAACAACTGATAAAACAACTTGGTATTTTTCCCCTAGTTTACAGTTTATCATGTCAAAAAATTAGCTAACACCAACCATTCAAAGTTTGGTGATCTCACATGTGTTTGAGCACTTCTATCTGTACAATACTCAGGCTAGATACAATCATCAAGTTTTTGACCCCTTTTGATCTCAAAATCCACTTGATAACAAACTATGTCCAAACTAGCTCTCAAAACCTTGTTTTTTCAAGCTATTTTCATCAAGCATGATGCATGCCATCCATTCTTAGGCAAGCTCTGATACCATGTGTAATGTTCACATGCATGAGGACAGCCAAAAGTGTGTAATTGATCTTCTAAGGACTGTGTGATTGCACATGAGACTATCTTTTGATTGTAGCTACCAATATATCTTGACAATCTTCAAGGCAAAAGCACACAAGCATGCATCTACCCACCAAAGAGATACAAAACCTATCATCCACATAATGACATGATACTTGATGAAAAACTAATTATGAAAATAAGTTTCTCTTGGGTAGAGACAAAAAATAGAGCTTTTACACTCAGATAGAGTGAGAACATAGAAAAAACACTGTGTTGGAAGCAAAAACACTCATCAAAATTGATTATCATCATTCCAATAGTATTTACAAAGGAGAGCAAATAAATCTAGCTCGCGTTCTCGGAAGAGGAAATACTCTAAAATGATAGGACCCCATTTATTGCCTTCATACATCATGATTGGATCTCATGATCTTCACCGTACAATTTCATTAAGCCTCATGATGTGCACCACTAAACATGATTGGTGCACATTTAATGCACCTCTTAAAGTGATTGGCCTTGTGATCTATGCCTCTAAATGTGATGGGGCCAAATAGATGCATTTCAATCCTAACATCATGTGACAAATGTCACTATCTCACTAGAACTCAAGTTCAAGGCCTATTGACTATTCAGACTCACCAAAAATGAGATAAAATGATTATGACTACCCTCCACATGTGGTAATATGCTCCACACATGTGAGATTTAGGTTGCAACGATGATGTTGCACCTCATGCGGCTTCGAGTCCAACACATCCCTCTAGCAAGTCTTCTCGTAGGGATTCCTTACTTCTAGAAATACTTACTCAGGAGGCACCGCACATATGGCAAATGGTGCTACGACTCCTGCCTCTGTCACACCTGATTTTTTTTCCTGGGAAGAACCCTCTAGGAAATTCTCTGTAAGAACCTCAACTCAACATCCTTTATCAATTCCATACTCTGAATGCTTTCAATTCGTTCTATAAGACCTACGTAATGAATAATCTAAAAACAATAAGTTTGTGTCATATAATCAACTGATTAATGTGAATCCCACCCTAAAATGATTTGTAAAAACTGAATATCATATGCTCATCTCTTTGTGCAAGGCACCATCCACCAATTCTACATCAACTCTACAATGTGTTTTGTAAGTTGTGAGAAACCACAAGAAGTCAAAGCTAGCCTCGAACACACAATGCATTCTCTTATAGAAAGTGTCCCTCCTAGACTAGTGTGTGTGAGTTTGCATGGGGGGTTGCAGTCCTAACTATCACCTATTGTCCATGCTGCATGCATATATTTACTACTATGTGGAGAGTCCCATTTAATTGCTATTGAACTGTTTGACCCTCATATTGTCAAGCATATGACTTGTGGGACAAAGATGGCCTTCATACCTATGGCCAAGTATGCATGCATGTGAATCTCTCACACTCATTAGAGGAGTTCCCAATATCAAAAAGACCCTTTAAGGAATGCCATGTAGGATACAGAAAAATATCAAAATAAAAAAAACAATATTGTTTATTTGCTAGCCCCCACCACTCAAGAGACCTCCCCAACTCCCAATGATCTAACCATAGTGTCTACAATCACAATTAACATCTAATGTTTGGTGGACTAATGTATTTTGATGTAAAATTTACAGATGAATTCATACTAGAGCATACCATTCTCTATCACTTGTGCATACCTTTTTTAAGCTTTGTTCGATGCTTCATTTTCACAAGCAAATCTTCTCTGGCACTTGCCTTCCTTTTAGGACAAAGTTCCTCTCACTCCCTTAGGCTTCCAATCTATATTCAACAAAAATGTCAACTCAAACTTGTTCTATTGAATTCTTTGTGCCATACTCATTTCCTCCTTCGATCGACTAAATGCCCCCTCACATTCAATTGGCCCCAAAGATTCCTTGTGGAAATATTTGAGTAACACTGACTTTGCAACAGTTATTTTGGCAAAATTTAAGGTCAAGTACGTGTTATTCTAAGCAATTATTTTCTATTAATGTAGATATTATTGATTTTATAATTGACTACAGCTATTATTTTATTTGAATCCAGTCTACTAACTCCATAATTTCAGTATGATAAACTACATGCACAAACATGAATATCAGAAACACATGTATGTATATTGTGACAACAAATGCATTGCGTTGAGTTTAGAATACAATTTTATAAATCTTTTTTCATGCAGTTTCTTAGACATTGAATTTTTTCCAATGTTTTCATCTCAAAACTATATAGCTATATTAATTTCAACAACATGTATATAATAACTCATGTCATTAGAATTCTTTCATGTCCTAATAAATCTAAAATGTTTTTTGTTGTGACACAACTAGCATAATGCCATGTCATGAAATTTTGGTAGTTGTAGTATTGTCAATGATCAACATAGTTATGTTGTCAACATGTATGCAACTCTATCTCCTAACATGATGATAGAGATGCAAAACCTCCTACTTAGTCAAGGGGATGGATCCTCATGAACATCACTCTCTCTGACAAAAAAACTATAATCAAATCTGTTCTCAAATGTACATTTACAAAGGAACATTATAATAGATCATAGACGGTGTTCAATTTATTAAAATAATCAATCTTTAATCTACATCCATTCATCTATCCCATTTTGCAGTTTTACTCATAATTCTATACTGTCTTATAAAATACCCAGCAACAACTAACAATCGGGTTCCAAAAAGAGTTTCGAAGGCGTTCGAAATATCGAACATTAATAGAACTCATTTCCACTCATTCTAAAACTAACGACTTGCCCTAACAATTTTTGCAAGTAGTTTCTAAAAAGCCTAATTGGATAAGTGACAATGCAATATGGCTAAGCTCCAATTGCGATCTAGGACCAAATAGATGTCTTCAACTGTCATTTGGATAAGCCTAAATGGTATTCATAACTAGTATAAATAATTGATCACTTTCTCAGTTAACTTCTTTTTTAATCTTCTACAAATCTCTTTGCATATTGATCTTGAAGATTAATATAGCACATCGCTAGAAATGCTTACTGCTTATTATCAGATACTCAGTTCTAGTTTCGAGTATGCGGTTCCATCCACTATTGTTTTGTGCCCACAATTTTCTGATTTGTACATGCTACTTACTGAATTGATTATATAGTTTTATCACATTCATCAGAATGATCAAACGTTTCTATGTTCTTTTTGTGAGACATTACAAATCTAAAACCATGAAATTATTCCAATCCTTTTTTTCTTTTATGATAGATGGCTCCTCACAAAAAAGAAACATGATTGCATTTAGAGAATGATATCATGCTTGAGTAGAGAAACTGAACTCACGAAAATTAACTCAAACAATAAAAGTACTTTGATAGAAAACGTAGAAAGTTGTATGGAGGATGTTCCCACGTGTGGAGAATTGTGAATTAAATTAAAAATGTTAGATATAGGGGTCTTATGTTTTTTATATCAAGCATCTAGGTGTAGGATGTTGATAGGGTCAAATTTGGCATAGATGGCAAATTATCCATTTCCAATTGTAATGCCACCATTGAGTCAAAATAGAGTAGGAGGCCAAACTCAAGCCAATTAGAGTGTAGACAAGTGTAATGCTTTTGTTTGATGAAGTTTAAGAGGTCCAATAGGATTTAGAGGTGGAACCATGAGTGGTCCAAGAGAATTTAAGATCTGCTTGAAAATGGTCTAATAGAATCTAGAGGTGAATGGATCAATGGTCCAATAGGATTAAGAGGTGGCAAAAGTGTGGTCCAATCCGATTGAGTATTGTGGTAGCTCATGGATCTATTAGTATCATTGTACTTCTCATTTGGATCTAATTGATTTTGAGATAGAGTGGATTTTGTGAGTAATCGGTTTTCTAGCTTTCTCTCTCTACCCGAGAGCTCATGATGATTTTCTCTCTCTACCCGAGGAGAGCAGCTTGTTTTTACTTAGATTATTTTTGGAACACTTCCCACATGTGTGAGTGAGAGTTGGAAGTGATTGATTACATGTAGTAGTGTGTTTTTGCCATAGAATCAAAGATAGATCTTGAATCTCAATCTAGTCTTGATCTTGGTGCATCTACACACCTTAGGAGATCACAAGTACATGTTGTGGGACAGTCCACACGTCTGAAATCAACATGGTATCAGATCCTATCTAAGGTTACCATGCATTTTGATCCATTTGAGTGAAAACTATTCATCAATCTTGAGCTAGAAATTGTCAAGATCCATTTTCCTAGCTATCTTGTCCAATTTTGGATCAAAAGAGGTCAATAGGGCATTGATTGGGTCTGACCTGGTACTATACGAAATCAGGTGCTCAGACATGTGTGATGAACATCCAACTTCAGTTTGGGAGTTCTCTTTCATATTTGATCCAAAAATCTTGCTAGATAGCTTGTTTTGAAGCTATTTTTGTCTAGTTTTTTATGCAATCAATTTCATTCCATTTGGTTGTGCCAATCATAAGCTATAAGCTTTTGATGAGGGTTAGGTAGGGCACCTAGACCTGGGTGGACGCATTTTGTTTGAGATTGCTTGTTTGATCCAAAGTCACGGTTGAATGCTTACCAATCTCATCTATATGTGATCTAGGCACTGTTTTGAGATCTTGGACATTTTGTTTCATGCAATATCATTGTATTTGAGTCAAATTTGGTTTCTTAGTGTATTTCACACGTGCTTAGAGTGTTTGATCCTAACTTTGCCCATACTCCATCATTTGATGTGAAGTAGATCTAGTTTTGGAGAGATTGAGATAGCTAGTGAGAATCATCTCATAGTTTGTTGCAAGATCTTGCATAAGAGATGGTAGCACACCATTTTTGGATCCTATAGTGAGAGAGAAGCAATATTTTTTGTTCATCCCTTTTATTTATCTCCACTTTACATGACTTCAATGAGTTCATACTTGCTGCAACCAAGTGAGAGATTGTCTACTTCCAATTATTCAATATGGAAGTTGAGGATGGAGTCCATCTTGATACTCCAAGATGTGATGGACATTGTACTTGGGATTGAGGAGGAGCCTCAAGTCCTTCAAGAAGTACAAAAATACAAGAAGAGAGCTAGGATGGCTCTCCACTACATTAAGATGAATGTCTCTAATGAGATATTGAGGGAGATTGCTGATTGTTCTACATCCAGGGAAGCTTGGGATTGTCTCAAGTCCATCTACAAGGCTAAGAACACCTATAGGTTCCTCACTCTTAGAAATCAAATCTTCCAAAGTAGTCAAAAGAGTGATGAGAGTGCATCTATTTATGTTTTGAGAGTCAAGGATATTCATAGGGAGCTTGCATGTATTGGTGACTCAATCAATCAAAGTGAGCTAGTCCAAGACATTCTCAGTGGCTTGAGAGATGAATATGACAACCTTGTCCAATCCTATGCCATTAAGGAGGAGCTACCAAGTTTGGAGGCCCTTCAAAGTGTGCTTATTTATGAAGAATCAAGACAAGAGTACAAACTCTTGAGGATGGACAAGCTATCACTCAATCATGATGATGGCAAAGTTCTATTTGTCAAGCACAAAGAGAGGAGTAAGAAGCAGCACCATCATTTCTCTAATGACAAAGCTAAAGGCCAAGATGGAGAGGAGGAGGATACCTCTTATGCTTCTAACTCAAATCTCAAGAAGAAGAAGATCAAGTGCTTTTATTGTGGCAAGAAAGGCCATTATGCCACCAATTGCTTCAAGAAGAAGAATCAACTCAATCAAGCCAACATCACCAATGAGAAAGAAGACTATATTGCAAGTGATGGAGAAGGCTCTCTTATGGCATCAAGCTTCTCCTCTTCCACCTTCAACAAGGATGACTCATGGTATATTGATAGTGGAGCATCTTCACATATGTGTGGCTCCAAGAACTTTTTTTCATCTATTATGCCTTATGATGGAGTCAAGAAGACCATATACATTGCAAGAAAGCATGAGTGCAATATTGAAGGAGTAGGGATTATTCCCTTGAAGCTTGCATCTTCTAAAGATCTCTTTCTCAACAATGTTCTTTTTGTCCCAAAGCTTACAAAGAACATCTTAAGTGTTGGCCAACTTCTTGATAGTGGCTTTGATGTCAATTTCAATATTTACAATTGTGTGATTAAGAAGGATGGTGAGATCCTTGCATATGGATCAAGATTTGAAGGCATCTACAAATTGGATCCAAGTGAGAGTGCAAACTCTCTTGATGTTTCTTATATGTCCAATATTTCAAAGCAGGATGATCACACAAGATGCACATATCTTCTCTCTTCAAGTATTATGGTGTATGATTATTCCTTATTATTTAAAACATATGTTGAGAAAAAATTCTCATCAAAGATCAAAACTTTGAGGAGTATTGGAGCTCTTGAAGGAATAGCACCATATGAAGTTTTATTCAAGAGGAAGCTTAAGGTTGATCACCTTAGTGATATGTAACGCATAGATCACAGTTGGAAGAACATAATTTGTTTTGTATTGGATTTTCTTTTAGAATAAGTCAGTAGTGCATTGCTCATTGGCGGCTTAATGCTTATCTTACAAATCTATATTTTGCTTTTTGCATATGCTTCTACTTGTTATGTTTAATTGATTTTGATCTATACTTATGTCCCACCAGGCGGGATTACAAGACATCTTAGTTGATCATTACAAGAGAGGTTTAATCTAAACTTTGAATTAGAAATAAAAGGACTTCTAGCTGGTTTGCTAACAGAAGGAATATCTTGCACTAGATTCTGAGTCGACATTTGCTGAATATTATTGAAGTTGAGATGGCCTAATCTAAAATGCCAAATCATATCAATTGACTCAAAAGTCGATGTATGAAGAGCTTGGTTGTTTGTCGAATAGCAGTGACTAAGCTTGTAGGTTGTCTGCTTCAGGCTTTGCCTCTACACTTGTGACAACATCATACAGTTTCGTACATGGTTTTCATCTTAAATTTCCAAAGAAGATAGGTGGATCCATCAAGCTTTTCCATGATGGGACCAACCTTACTTTGGAAATCCATGTGGAAGTTACTCTAGGTGACAATAATAGTTATCAATGACTTAAGAATAAAAATTTAATGCAATTTACTAGACAATAAGACAATTATTTTATCGGGTGATAGAACCAGATCATGTGGGAAGCTTATCAATCGATAGCGATGGCTTTGATACCATTTCGGGATTTGAAGAAGAGAATCCTCGGTGCATGCACTGCATGGATCACAATGGATTATGTAGGCAAACACAAAGAATCTATTTGTGTTGCGGAAGTAGAAGATCTTAAGTTAGAAAAAGCAATATAGAAAGTCAGACAGAAAATAAGAGATAACAATACAACATTGATAAAGGTTTGTACGCAACAACAAGACAATAGTCGATTCAGATTGATGTGTATGAAAATACAATTCAAATGGATGCTATGAGCACAAGCCAATTGTGGACAAAACTGCATGCGTCCTGTAAAAGCTGTGAGCTTATTTACAACAACAAAAAGCAGTGGTTTCAGACATCTATTCCAACATAAAATCGCGTAAAAATTTCGCCAAATTTTGGGATGTCGGAGGATATGTCGCAAACCGTGTTGAAAAAATCTGTCACAAAGGATCTGTCGGAATTTGACAAGTTGAAATTTGAAGAACGTAAGGGTCATGCGTTCCGGAATGCTATCGGACTCCGGAACCTAGCTAGTTGGATTGTGTTCGAAGTTTACTGAATGTTAGTTGATGGGTTGTGGACCCGATCAAACACATAAAGTTGTTTTCTAGACAGATAAGAGGAATACCACATAATATATTTAGATGGACTTGGATATGATATTAGGGTTTTCTCACTCCTACCCTCAACCAAGTTAAACCTCATTAGCCTCAACCAAACCTCATTAGCATCACCAATTAATAAGAGTTACCAATGATGATTCAATAAGAGTTACCAATTAATAAAGATTTACCCTCAAATCTCTCTTTCTTTTTCTCACACTCTTTATATCTCTATTACCAATGAGGATTGTGAGGAGAAAAGGAGTTTTCAATTGAGGAGCAAAGGAGCTAATGACAGATTTTCAAGAGGAGGAGCTAGCATCATTGTTGATTGTGAGAAGCATAGAGGGCGCTAGCTAAGGAGTAGAGTAGATGAGGTTATGCAGGTTCTCAAGACACGCACACACAGGCAAGGTGCATCGACCCCTTGAGTATTGCGAAGAAAATTGAGAATGATATATCTTAAGGACCCCTTAAATCCGTGATCTTACTTTTGTGCTTATGAATATAAGATGAAATCCTTAATCATATTTACGGACATACCCTATAATCTCAAAGATGGAGATGTTGTATTGAACCCAAGAACTGAAACCCTTGTTCTCTCGACATAAGAGAGCACAAGGCATAACTCCACTTTCAGTATGGATGTACCTATGATGAGACTACGACCTTACTGAAACATCCTTCGAGAAAGCCTAAGTGACAATATAAATGCGAAACTTAGCTACACCCTTTGACACAAACCAAGTGTCTTATCCAAGAACCTTAATAAGATTCCAAGGATATCACAGGGGGCAATATTAAAAGTGACTATGCTAACGAGGTCAGAATTCTTAGATACAATTATTATGGATAAAACCAAAAATGATGTGTGCATGTAGAGAATGGAAGAAAGCTTTTCAAGTGAATGAATTGAGTATGCTAAAAGCCTTACACAAATTCTCTCTCTCTCTCTCTCTCTCTCTCTCTCTCTCTATCAAAACCAAAATGAAATTCAAAAACTAACTCTCCCTCTCTCTATTCACACAAAATATCTCTCTAAAAAAACATTACCTTTCTATCTCTCTCATAAAAAAAATTTCACACAATCTTTTTTTTTTCTATAAAAACATAAACATTACCTCTTTTCTCTGTCTCTTTCAACCTCTATCTCTTTTCTCAAAACAAAAAATTAAAACAAAAAATCAAAATCAATTCATTCATATCAATTTTTTTTCACACAATCTTTCCTAATCATTCACATTTCATACATTTTCTTACACACACACACACACACACACATTGCCTCTCCTTCTATCTCTCTTTCACCCTCTATCTCTTTTCTCAAAACAAAAAATCAAAACCACTCTCAATTTATTTTCTCAAAACAAAAAATTGAAACCAAAAATCAAAATCAACTCATTCACCTTAAATTCATTTTTTCATTCACAATTTCTCTCTCACAAATTTAATCACTCACACACACACATACTCTCTTTAAAAATCAAGTGTCGAAATGTTTTTTACACACAGACACTCTCTTTCCATCTATCTATCTATTTATCTCTCTCCCTATCTATCTATCTATCTATCTATCTATCTGTTTTTATCTATTTATCTATCTAAAACATGTAAAATCAACTAAATTAACAAATGAAAAACTCCAAAATGAATCTCCAAGCTCCAAGCTCTCCAAGCTCTTAGTTCTCCAAACTCCCCAAGCTCCAAGCTCCCCAAGCTCCAAGCTCTCCAAGCTCCAAGATCCTCTACTTCCAAGCGCCAAGAGTTCTCTAGAAAGGTAGCGTGAAAATGGAGGTCGCGAGAAGCAATACGAACACAATGTTGAAATCCGACATCCTTAGAATCTATCAGATTTCGACATAATATTTAGAACCCAAAACATCCAAGCATCAAGATTGCTGATCTGGATGTCGGAATCCGACACATTTAAAAATTTGTTAGATTCCAACATCCAACTAGGATGCCAGCTGAAAGATCGTTTGCCATATGGCACCCACATTAGGTGTTGGAATCCATCACATATTTTATGTGTCAAATTTCGACATCCAATTTAAAACTGTATTCCCGCCAGCTACCGGAGGCAGCCAGAGTTTTTTTTAAGAGGGTTCGACAGAGGTGTCAGAAAGCGACATGTCGGATTTCGACATTTAATGGGATTTCTCGAAATCCGTCACAACCACATGTCGGAATGAGCACGTTTTGTAGTAGTGATTACTGACAATTAGTCTGAAAGGAATAATCGATGCATCAAAGCATCTACTATGTCTATTTCTAAGAATTCTTGTATATTGTGGTCTATTATATTGCTGATAGATTACAATTATCATCTATATGCAATTTACAATTGTGTAGATGTATGTACAAGAAAGTGGCGTGGAGCCATTGTGCTGTCTAGAGTGATCGTGGCGGTTGCTGCCATTGTCCAAGTAGTTGCACAATACAAGAACTGGGCATGAGAAGGCTTTGACTAGGAGTCGAGTTTGTCATTGTTGATAGTCGATAAAGTTGAGACAGTCGTTTGTCTGTCATCGACGATAGTCAATGGAATTGAACTTCCTCAGTAGTTTGACGATAGTCGATAGAGTTGGTCTGTCTTCGACAAGTCGGCCTTCCTCGACAAGTCAATCTCCATTCTGATGTTTGTCTTCGATAATAGAAGAGAAATAAATCCAACACTCTTTACGTTCTTCTGGGAGATAAATGAGGTTGATCATTTCCCTGATTATACTGTTGATGTTGAGCTACAATATCTTCTTCTAAATCATTGTTAATAATCTATTCGTTTGGTGTAGATTATCTTGGACCTTTTACAGGATCAGTCGAGTCAAGAATATAAAGGAGTGTTCGACAATTATAATATATGAGCTTTGTCTTTGTCTTTGAGGTTGGTAGACTGATCTTCGATAAAGATGATATCCCAAGTAGTGAATATGTTCGATTCAACATGATCATACATCTTATAAGTTTGATCTGAAATAGCATAACCAATGAAAATGGATTTGATATTGTGGAAGTCAAGCTTCTTCCTTATATTCTTTGGTATATGAGCGTAAGTGATAAATCTAAACACACATAAATTCGATAGTAATGGTTTGGAGTCTATCCAAACTTCATACGATGTTCTGTATGAAAGGCCTCATCTATTATGGATATGAGCTACAATGGAAACAACTTCATTGCAAATTTTGTTTCCGGAAGTGTTACATGAGCAAGCATACACTTAGCCGCTTCGACTAAGATTCGATTTTTTCTCTCAACGTGTCCATTCGACCGAGGTAAATAGGAGATGATTGTTGCTCAATGTTGTTTTTAAAGCAATATTCCTTAAATTAAGTTGAGATGTACTCTCCCCCGTTATCAGACCGAAGTCCATTTTTCCATTAATGCACGCTCCTTCAATTTTTTGAAATGTTTTGAAAGCCTCCGATGTTTGTTTTTCTTGAAATTTTGTCAATGAAGATAATGAAATACTTTACATCCAACAATGATGGAGTTTCCATTAGACCATATATATCTGAGTGAACTACATCTAGAACATCTTTTGTTGTATGCCTATGACTCGATCTAAATGGGATCCTAGTCTATTTTCCAATAATGCATCTATGACAGATAGGGAGGTCTCCTTTACTAATCTACTATGCCAAAGTAATGCCTTATTGAGTAGAGCAAAGGTATTCAAGGCTTGACTTGTATCAAAATAACACTGAATTAGTCTCTATTGATATTCATGCCTCTTGTTGAGTGCAAGGATCTTATTTTGTCCTATCGATAATTTGAAATTGATTAGACTCAAAGTCTAACCTATGACCTAAATCAGTAATTCTACTTACTGAGAACAGATTTGTAGAGAGTTTAAAGTACATGTAAAACATTCGATAGTAGTTTGAATTGATCATGTTGGATGAATGAATTTCTTTGTAAATTTTGGTGTATAGGAGTGAAAATTCTGATGATGATTAGTCATATGTTGAGTAGCTCCAAAATTCTAGAGACCAAGAATTATCGACTTGCGGCTTTTGTTCTCTAACCAGAAATGCTCCTTCTTCCATGTCGAGTATGGGAGATTGAGATGATATTGTGATTACATTCACTTGCTGATCTGGTTGCTTGTTGCCATTATTGCTTTCAATATAGAGTGTGAGATGATGGAGTCTAAGAGGTGTCTTGACTTCTTCAACTGTCTTCCTACAACAACATAGTGAGAAGTCTCATGAGGGTTGTTGGAAAGTGGTGGTATGATGAAAGAAAATAATTTGACAAAGTCGAAGTAGGTAAACGACTTCATCGAATGTAGTGAAATGAACCTTTTTTCCTGTGCTTGACTATGCCTATCAATTTTGAACAAAAAGTTGTGATAGAAATCACGTTCAATCTTCAGTACCTAACTTTGAGATCACTAGCAACTAAGTGATTACATAGCCAAACATAAAGCATTGAATAATCTGACAAATAATAATAGATTATTAATTACAAAAAGAATTACAGAGATGCATACATACTGATATGATACTGAATGGAATAAGAATATTGATTGATTCAATAAACAAACAAATCAGAATGCAAATGAGCACAAGTAGATTGCGGATTGAAGTCGTGTACTCTAAGGTACCTCTGAGTAACTAAGAATATGTCTGAATTAACCACTTCCGCTAATAAGCAATAAGCGCAATAGCAAACTCTAAATCAATTCTAAAGAATTGAGCTAGAATGCTCAAGAGTGTTCAAGCATGAATACTTGAGAGAGATGCTAATCATGCTTCAATCCATTATAATAACAACAATTATGATGCAGAAGTATGATCATCTATCTATACCAAGAAATTAGTTTGTAAATTACACCATCTAGTTGGCTTTGATGTGCTGGCACTCGTCTAGTTAGGACTTCCAAAAAATTCACTCATTGATAAATTAATGCAAGTCGGTGGCTTTTAATTTCAAATGGAACATTGACTGTCACTCTCTAGAAATGAACTAATTTTCACACAGTTCGCATTTTTTTGAAAAATGCAACATGCAAAAAATGTGACAGTCGAAAAATGCGAAAAACCAAAGTGTTCAAAGTCTTCGAATCGACCGAAGTGTTTGAGGTCTTTGAAGTGGCTGAAGTGACAATAATCAATTGTGAACCATTTTTGAGTAGTTCTGCAGACTATCTAAAAACATGAAGAACACTATAGGTCTTGATAATCAATTGGATAAAGATTAAAAGCTGATTAGTCAATTTGTAAGAGTTAACCCAACAATCCCCTTGAATCTAAATCCATGAATGCCTTGACCTTAAAACTTAGTTTTGCACAGAACTTTATGTGTGCATCCAAGCTTAATGCTTTGGTAAAAATATCTATTGTCATATCTTGCGTTCGACACTACTGCAAGTTAACCTCTTTGTTGAGAAATTTGCTTCTGACATAGTGATACTTGATTTCAATGTGCTTACTCAAGGTTGGCCGAAAAGCAATGACACTTTGATCATCACAAATAAAATTGTCGAAGTATATTGATTTCGACCAATATCTGAGAGTAAGTTCCTCAACCAAGTTGCTTTGTTTGTAGCTTGAGAGGCTGCGATATACTCTGATTCAGTGGAAGATAGAGCTATCGATGATTGCTTGTGATTGTTCCATGAAATAGGACCATTGTTGAGGAAGAATACGAGTTTCTACATCTCCTGCACAACTTGCGTCAGTGTAACCATTGAGAATATTGAGTTTGTCATTGTCAACTGCTCCATAACAATGCAAAAATCCATAGTAGATCGAAGATAACTCATAACTCTAAGAAGAGCTTTCCAATGTGTTATACTAGGGTTAGTCATAAATTGACTCAGGGAGCTGACTACAAAGGCTATGTCTGGTCTAGTACATATCATGACGTACATAAGAGATCCTATTATCAAATGATAAGAATACTCACCCATGTGCTCCTTCTCTTCTATTGTTTGGGGACATTGGTTTTTCGACAATTTGAGACCTGGTTCCATTGGTGAGAGAGCTAACTTGCAATTAACCATATTATATTTGACTAACATATTGTAGATGTACCTCTGTTGAGTAATGTAAATCAACCTTTGTTTTCTATCTCTTTGGATTTGAATACCAAGGCAGAAATGAGCTTCGCCCAGATCGAACCTGTCAAATTCGGAGGATAACATTGTCTTAGCCATTTTTATCAGATTGATATTGTTGTTGAAAAGCAATGTGTCGTCCACATACAAAGGGTTAATGTGACTATGAAGAAAATCACTATTCAATATCTTGAGTGTGAAGAATTTCCTTCGTAGATGTAACTTGGTAGTTACATCTCTCACATCATATAGTGAGTTCAGGATGTCCCAGACTTCTTTCAAAGTTTTGGCTTTAGCTATGTGGCCAATCTGAGTATCTGATATATTGAGGATAATAAGTGTGAAAGCTTTACCATCATTCAATTTCCATTTTGAGCCTTTTGTGTCATCTTCAGACTTTACTTCTGTACCTATGACAACATCCCACAACTGATTGGCACTTACCAAGGTGTTCATTTTGAATTTCCACAAATGATAATTGGATCCATTCAGCTTGTCTATGATAAGACCGCCGGCTTTACTTTGAGAATTCATCTGGAACTTTAGCCTGTCGATTGTATCGATGATGTTAATAGGGAGATACCATGCTGCGCTACAATTGGAAATCAATCATCTGATACTAAAGCTGATGCTGTGAATTGAAGAATATGATATGAATTTGATATCGTGAAAGATATCAAGTATTAGAGCTCTGATAAATTAGATCGCTCTGATATCATAAAGGTAATAGCAAATTAAAGAATTCGCTTTGATACCATGTTGGAAAGAGGTGAGACGACGAAAAAAATAATTTGACAAAGTCGAAGTAGGTGAACGACTTCATCGAATGCAGCAGAATGGACATTCTTTCCTATGCTTGCCTATGCCTATCAATTTTGAACAAAAAGTAGTGATAAATCACGTTCAATCTTTAGCAACTAGCTTTGAAATCGCTAGCAACTAAGTGATTATGTAGCCAAACATAAAGCATTGAATTATTAGACAGATAATAACAGATTATTAGTTACAAAAATAATTACAGAGATGCATACATACTGATATGATACTGAACGCAATAAGAAGATTGATTGATTCAATAAGAAAACAAATCAGAATGCAAATGAGCACAAGTAGATTGCGGATCGAAGCTTTGTATCTAAGCTACCTCTGAGTAACTAACAATATGTCTAAATTAAGCACTTCCGCTAATAAGCAGTAAGCGCAATAGCAAACTCTAAATTAACTCTAAAGAACTGAACTAGAATGCTCAAGAGTGTTCAAGCTTGAAATCTTGAGAGAGATGTTAACTATGCTTCAATCCGTTATCATAACAGCAATTATGATGTAGAAGTATGATCATCTATTTATACTAAGAAATTAGGCTGTAAAGTATGCCATCCAGTTGGCTATGATGTGCTAGCACTCGTCTAGTTAGGACTTCCAAAAAATTCACTTGCTGATAAATTAATGCAAGTCGGTGGCTTTTAATTTCAAACAGAACGTTAACTATCACTCTGTAGAAATGAGCTATTTTTCACACAGTTCGCATTTTCCCAAAAAGTGTGACTATTCGACAATGAATTAGAAGAATAAATTGTTGTTACTCATCGACAACACAACCGAGAATTGGATCATCCACCGATGCCACCTCCAAGAAGATCGAACCAAGTGTGCACACAACCCATAAGGTATATTCATGAGTCTTCTTGTCTCTTAATACAAAAACTGACTATTGTCGATGAGACACTTAGCCAACCAGACTCCGATCTATGGAGAAAAGTGATGGATAGAGAGTATTCCTCTCTGATCAAGAACCAGACATGGTTATTGGTCACACTACCTGTTGGCAACAATCTTATTGATTGCAAATGGGTCTTTAAGATCAAATACAATGTTAACAGGAGTTTGACTGAAGAAAGGACTGACTAGTGGCGCAAGGATTTTCTTACATCGAACGTTGACTACAACGAGACTTTCAGTCCGACGATCAAGCCTTCACTAATCCGGACTCTCCTATTTTATGCTGCTGCAGCCGGCCTCAAAGTACATCAACTCGATGTACAGACATCCTATCTGCATGGAGTTATTGAAGAAGACATGTACATGCTAGATCCTAAGGGATCTGTTCTCGAAGGTATGAAGAATTATGTTTGTAAACTCCATAAGGCACTTTACGACATGAAACAATCAGCAAGAGCTTGATTTCAAAGGATAAACACATTCCTCATCCAACATGGTTTTCAACTAAGCACTACCGATTCTAATGTTTAGTTAAATTTGGTGCAACATTCCTTCATTATCATCACCTTGCATGTCGATGACACATTCCTTTTCAACAATAAATAAGAAAAAAAAACCTCTTTATCATGTGGGCAAACATTGTTGGAGACATGAAGGGATGTAGCACTTGATAATGGGACATAGCCTACTCCTCTCTCTCTCTCTTCTTGTGCACGCACATAAGGAGGAGTGGGAGGAAGCAATCGGGGCCTTGTATGTGAGTACAATTGAGAGAATGAAAAAAATTAAAAAATTCGTTGCCATTGCAATGTCTACGATGTCACCTATAGAGCTTTAAATCTTACAAAAGTTTTCTAAGAAGCTGGGCTTTCTCATTACTATGAGAGGAAGGACAGTACAATGATGTCAACCCTTCTTTGGTTGAATAACCCATGCCCACTCTACATGAAATGACTGCTATAATCCACAGTTTCATAACATGTAGTGAGTAATAGTGCATAAGATACAAATTATGGAATATAATTTGTATTGATTCCGATCTTTGATTCATTCAACTTGACACATAAGGAGAGTAAAAGCATTCGATTTTATTGTTAGACCGACATCATACTGCATGAGACCTCTTTATTTTTTTTCTAATAACAATCATTTGGCATGACAATTGTTGACTTTTCATTGTTCCCATCCTCGACTTTTGAAAATGCTGCAGCACAACTTATGTTGTCTTTTCCTTCATCCAAGTATCTCGTGTCATTCCAATACCATGTCCTTGGTATTGATATATGATACAAAGAACCAAGCAGGTTGCTCATCCCAACGCATGAATAGATCCCCATACATTTCCACAAGGTCAAAGATCAAAGGACAACAAGGAATTTCAACAAACTCAAGAACTGCTTTCTTTAGAATTGTACCAGAGGCTATATGCCAAATATTTGAGAATGTGAGATGTATTGGGACATTGCATACTACTTAAAAATATTATTAGACTATAGTTTATTAATTTGTTCACCATAACTCACAAAGATTGTTTCATAGTCCAGAAACAAAAGAATCACTATAATCAAATTCCATATTCTAACATCCCCACCTTTGGAGAGACTCCCTCAAGGACAAAGAAATATAACGCAAACCTCTTCGAAAAAAAAAAATCCAAGAAATTGGTATAGGTGCTACTCCTATCCCATCACTTAATTTTGTATTGCTCTCCCATATTCTCTCCAAAAAAAGTTAAGAATCAATATTTTGTCAACATTCTTTTGAATATCTAAAGACCTAAACATTGGCAAAATTATCTCGTTAACTTTGAGTCATACGTAGTCCTATTCTCTCTCTTCTTTTGTTCCATCTGAATATGGAAAGGAATTGGATGTGCTTATTTATTCAAGAAAATGTTAGTATCTTTCCATGAGTGAGCACAATTGAGTCTTTAGGGAGTTTTGGTAAGCATCGAATCATAAATACGGATTATTAGATCCAAAAGAAATTCTTTTCATCCAAAAAATCTACTACGCACAATGAGAAGTTAGAACTTAGCTAAGAAAATATAGTACATGGGAGGCAAGTTAAAAAAAAAATTGATCTCATTTCTTCCCTCATTCACATGACACAAGACAAATCTCTAAGATATTTGACTACATAAATCGACGGAACTTCATGGCCTTCATTGCACGCGCCTATTATTTTGCAAAGACAAATGTATGGACGAGAGAGAGAGAGAGAGAGAGAGAGAGAGAGAGAGAGAGAGAGAGAGATAGTGCATGTTTCCTAATTAGACCATTCAAATTTTTGTGGGAATGTATTGTCCAATCGCATGTCCCCACCTTGCCCATCAAGGTTTTTTAATTATCCAAAAACATATACAAAAACTCCAAAATTATCAAAACAGGGAACAACCATTACACTTATGGACAAATCAATATTATTGGGCCATGTGGATATTGAACATGTATGAGTCAAGAAAAGTAATGATATAAAAAGCTCTTACGTTGTTCAAGCTTCGCCTAATGTTGTTGAGCAGCACCATAAAGTTAGGTGGTCTTCCTTTTGTGTGTTCAAAAACGAGAATGGTGGTGAATTGGTGATAGCAAAGAACTGCGTAGATGGTTAACGTGTAGCCACTTGTGATATAATGATTAGATTGCTGAACACAGTTATTAAGAGTCCTCATCTTCACGAAACATCTCTACCCAGTACGTATGTGAACTTACATGGACAACTATGAAATTCATCTATCTGAAAGTCATAATAAGGGCTTGTCATGAATGACATAAGGTGTCTAAACGTGAAACACTATGATTGGAATGATATGCTCTCAATCCGTGGCTGCCTAATAACAACGAAAATAACATGCGAGCACAAATAGTTGGCATCAGACAAAAATGCACGTGCAAAACATGGTACACAAAAAGAACACAAATGGGTGATGGGAAGAAAATTTAGTAATGTCACCAAAGGTACAAATTCTAGTGTACTTAAATCTATGGCGAAGGGTAACTAATAGTTGTTGGCATCAGACAAAAATGAACATGCAAACAACAATTGTGATCAACAAAAAATCCATAAGTTTAGTGAAGTTTTAACATTCGTCAATTGATGTTCAATTTTTTAAGAAAATTGATAGCTTGCTAAGGTCTTGCGAGTGATTCTCAAGAGTTAGGTCCATCTAAACAAACACTAACCTAAAATTGTTCCTAAAAACTAATTTGCTTGTTTTGTTCCATATTGTCTTGTCATGCCTTTGATGCTAAAACCTTCTTCTATGCTCATGTGTAAATTGCTCTCAACCCCTTTTTACTCAAGGTCATTAATGTGATTGCTATAGTAGGCACACTCCTTTCTTCGATCAATTAAGTCATCTACAACAATAGTTATTACAAACAACTATAAACCAAAAGTTTCCAAAAATTAATGCAAGAACACCATATTACACGTTGCAAATGATGTGTCCTTTCTTAGCTCAAAATATGTGAAAAGAAGTAAAAAGTTTACAACAAAAAGATGTGTTTTGAAATCTTGAGCTTGTCATAAGAGTTGTCAGCTTAGTCTTGATGAAAACTAGAGCTCAAATTACAATTGTTCCTCCAAAATGCTTGGGCTTTGATAATAGCCAACCATGAACGTACATAAACTAAGGTGTCTTTTTCGGGTTAACCCAACAAAAATCAGTTACAAGAAAGAACTTTTGCAGGAATAAAATTTGTGATTGCCTTCTGTTACGTCTCTGTCAGCTTACCCTCCAACCATACAAGGAACCGCTTAACTCTATCTTTTTTAGTTATCGATCCTCTAGAACCACACGTCATGGAAATGCTACGGGTTCCATTATTGACCTGAGGAGAATTAACCATCTTAGGCCACTTCCTTCTGTACAGAAGGTCCTCAGTAGCAAGGACATATGAGACCTGTAGAGAATGTAGAGACATTCTATTTAGTAAAACAAAAACATTCATTACAATAGAGTACCTTTTTTTTTTCAAACAAGAGTTTATCACCAGAAGCCTCACACTATCTTTCACCTGCATATACACGGTGTCTAATGTGATCATACAAATTCAGTCTTAGAAAAAAAGGTAAACCTTGGAGGTCCTACAATCTATCTTGCACTCCAAACCACCACGTAAACATTTCTTGTTGCCTTCATAAAAGCTTCACATTCCTTGTCATCTGTGAATTTGCGCTTATTTCTTCGGATAAGTAAAGAGCTTTAAATGTCTTAAAATTTATGAGACACCAAGCAAAACTTTGAAGCTACCTTTCAGCAAAAACACGATGACGATCTTTCCTCTCTGGCACTGAGAACAACTAATCGTTCAAGTAATTTTGCAAATGCTCGTCAATAGCAGTTGCCGGAACCTCCAATTTCTCAGGTCCCTCCTCCATTAGCTGAATTGATAATTCACCGGGGCATATTTTCTGTTGTGATAAAAATTCACATGTTCTCACATGTAACATGACATAGACAGAAAGCAGAAAATATATATATCACGTACATGCTCAAATCGAAAGATGCTCTCCTCACGGAGGAGAACACATGCATTTGCATGGTAAACAATGTCAATAATCCCCCAAGCTCCACGTGATTTCTCATGTGTGTATAGCAATAGAAGTTTATTTGCCGTTTCATTAGCAGCAATTGCTTGAAGCTGCAAAATATATTTTTTTAAATTCAGCAAATCTGGTCAGCTCAGTTAAACTTAGTGAACTACTAAGCAGACATTTTCTTCAAAAGATCCCAAAAAAATAAGAAAAACAACAGATATGAGCAGTTATCGAACCTGTTTCACAAGTTTGAAGATTAACTTGTCAAGAGTAAACAAAATGTAGGACTGTGTCCCAATCATTGACCGACACTCATCCTCAAAACTTGTATTGACATCAGTTTCACCAAGGAAATTGTATAGAGTCGTCATGAATCTGGTTGCCGTTCATAAATTTTGCAAATGAGAAATAAAAAACGCTTCAAGCCAGACTAGAGTAATCCATAAATGCTAATTCAATGCGTCACGACTAGTCGTAATCAAATATTACCTTTCCTCTAAAAAGGTGTACTTCTTATAAAAAATAGGCATGTACAGGTACTAGCATGATGAAAAGAATACTAACTTCCAGTATGTACTTCGCATAAAGATCTGGAGTGGATACATCTTTAAATGTTTTCCACTTCTGCTCGGCTGCCATAGAATTCGTTTTTGCAGAAAGAATTCGTTCATATAAGGTCTGCACATTGGGAATTGAAAATGCAAAATGTCTTCAAAATTTCAGTACAAAGATAACACATGTTCAGTATTCTAATCAAGAAACAGGACTCAACTAGAGAACGATCAAGAGATGCCATTGAAAAGCCATCTCCTTCATCTTCAGCATCAGCCATCCCTTCTGCTTCACCTTCACTTTCCACCTTTCCTTCCTGCTCCTCATCCTCTTCATCCTCCTCTTCATGATCCTCATGTGAAGCATCATCATTGTCACCTGAGGCACTGCTTGAAACTTCTTCACCAGCCTCTGAAATATTCTCGTTGTCTTCAGTAGATTTTTGCAATCTCTCTTCAACTTCATCATCAGTCTCTGTATCATGATCGCCGCGGGCACCACCATCTGTGTCAGGCTCTTCATCATCTTCATGCCTGACCCCCGAGCCCTTATTTTATTTGCAATTTTTCAGAACTTGTCCCAATGGATAGTTTCCCGCTCCGACAGTAGATTTGTCAGAGAAAATACCATTATTCTCCCTTTCCTCGATGACTTCTGGAGAAGTTGACAGCTCTCCTTCTTCTCTTTGTATCCTCCCCGATCGTTTATTGAAAGTATTGCATTTAAACATCACGGTTTCTTCACTGTAGCCCAATCGTTTATCTTTATCTCCTCTTCCAGTTGATTTTCTACCAGTATCCTATATGAGTGTATCCATTCTGTCAACTTTCACTCTACTGGAGGCAGTCGCAAATTCATCAACTACAGAACTGACAACATTTCTATGCTCCACACCATCTGTAAGCTGACTTGCAGTTTTCTTCGTACCATCAGCTCCACGTTTTGTTGCGATCTCTCCAGCACTAGAGCTGCTTTGCTTTGAATCAGGAGCTTTTACTTTGGCAGCTTCTTCCATATCTTCAGCACCATGGGAACGCGTAGGTGCACCAAACATTGGCTCAATAAAATTTGTCCACATCTGCATTACTTTATCGGATTCCTCCATAATATCACATACTTGATACACAGAGTACTTGACAATTTGGTGTAGGTCCTCATGGATAGCAGGATCAGGATAGTCAAAATTCATATCAGGAATCAAGGGTCTGCGATTTCCAGCAGAAATTAGGAGCACTGTATCATCTTCCCTCCTCTTTTTCTCATTTCTCTCCTTAATTTCAGTTAACAGCCCTGTACAGTACAACGTAAAATTTACTCGGAGATTATACCAAACTTCGCGTCATGTCTTTGTAATTTAAAATTTGAAGGGAATAACATACAAATTTCAGAAAGAGCCTTTCAAGCTTTAAACATAATAATGGGGTATTGCATGCAAAGTGGAGTGTCTTTAAAACCAGGGAGAGAATGTCTTCAACGACATGTAAAAGCTTATTGGTTAAAAGACGTGCCACAACTACATGTGAAAATTGGGTGTCGTTAATTTGCAAGCAGCAGTTATTTTTAACAGCATTATGGGTATGTTGATCATTAGGCATAACAAAAACTTCCCAGCCATGCAAACAGGGAGCAAATCCTGCTTATCTTTACTCCATAGTGACAAATTCTATCTCCAGACTCCCTTAACCTATGCCACTAAAAATGTATCGGAAAACTCTACCAGACTACCACTGATGGTTAAAGCTTGAAACCTGACAAGGTTGCCCACATAAAGCCTGCTAGTTTTGCACCAAAGTAAACTTCCAGGGTACTATCTGTATAGTCACCCTACCAAAATCCTAGCGCTCACCAAATCATGTAACTGCGTTTGTGGCATACTAAATCATAATCTATGTTAGCAAGTTTGTTATTTGGATCTGCCATACAATCAGTCCCAAGAACATGTGATACATCAGATGCAAAGGCAGGGCTGGAGAACAGATCCTATAGGCCCAAACCCCAACAGAGAAATAGAATACAGGAAAAATTCATTTTCATATATTTAGCATGAAGCAAGTGGTTGCTAGATTTCACCATTCTTCTAGCCAAAATGCAAACAGAGAATCGGTGCAGACTACATGTACTCCGAACTTTAGCCTTTCAACAATTTGATTACTAACAAGATCCCCAGATATGCACATATTTTAATAACCATCCCATTTATTGTTAAATCCACAATAGAGCCCAAACACAAAAAATGACGTTCAAAGTTTAACTCTATGGAGTCCAACCAAAAAGTCAAAAACTAAAACCTCCATCATGCATAGTACGGAATACTTGCTACAACATCCCTACCCATATCATGATAGCCCAAGAGTATGTGTGCAAGTCACATGCATCAAGAAACGTCAACATTAGCTTTCGTAAGTTTACGGAGTTTCTACCACATCTCTGGAAGTGAAGGGGCAATCTAGCCATAATGCAGGCTAGGATTGAAGAGAAAAGCCAACACTGCTAGGTGAAGTGCAGCACTAAAGCTAGAAAGAATCAGCACAAACAAGATTACTGCAACTTAGACGAAGATCTCGGACGAGAATTGTATGCTCACTAATATGACATAAGCATATATCCATGTTAGATCCAGGATAGTATCCGCAAAAAAAACTAAAACTAATGGAAACCTTTACCCACATGAAGTTCAACCACAAAGTCAATCAAGCCTCAAGTAATTTGGCACTACTTCTGGAAAATTCCTCCACAACGTCCAAGCTAATGAAACCATGTGTAACAGTATACCCTCCCAGAAAAAGTGCATACCTTTGGTGCTAAGACACTTTTTGTCTTGCTGCTTAAAGTAAAACCTTTGCTGGTGTTCAAGAGATTTATGAAAATAATATGTTTCGGCCCAAATCTTGTTCATATCCACCCTCTCTTTCAGCCATTCCTCATGCTTTTGCTTTAGGCAAACATGTACAACAACCAAGGTCACAGCAGGAATCTCCCGTAGCAAGTCAATCATATCTAATCCATCATCACCATAGATCGTTTCAATGCACCTTAGATTGATTGCTGCAACAAAGATGCCATCAAAGGTAGAAAAACTGCTTTCCAAGGATGCAGAACATTCGCAAACATTTTGATCGTCCATGAGGATGTATAAGAATAAACACCCTTTACTACGGATTGATGTACCTAAAGACCTTCTTGATAGCAATAAATAGAGCACATTATAGTGGTCAGCTGAAATACATATCCATATGCAAAGCATCACAAACCTGACAGATGCTCATCCAGATAGAATTGAGATTCTGGCTTGATTAGATCAATGATGATTTCTACCATATCACCCACTCGCTTTGAAGTTATCGCCATACGTTCCACAAGCATATCAGTTTCAAAGCTGTAAAACATTCCCAATCATGCCTACTTGAATGACCTTAAAAGCAATGGAGTAAAAGAGGTTCATATCAAAGAGTTCATTTCATGTTTGCGACAATAACCAAAAGGTATTGGGAAGATATTGGCCCCAAATACCATATACAAATAGTGCAAATAAGAAAACAGGCAACACGAGGAGTGGTGCTGCCCAAAAAACCTAGTTGCAAGAAGATATGAAACTGGTTGAAGCAAAACACGCCATACCGATCATCTTCACAACGAAAAAGAATCTCCTCATATTGGTTCTTTTGCATGTGTTTAAATGAATAGTCCTCAATGGCCGACGATGTAACAGATACCCAGTTGTCATTGAGCACCGTGAGTCCCAATTATGTACGATGACTGGATAATGGCTTAGGATACTGGAGCAGCAAATAAGATAATGAACAACAACAAGGAGGAAACATCCCTAGAATTATTTTTCAAAACTAATTGAAGCAAGGAAGAAAGATCAGTATGACATGACCGCTTACATTCTTGGAAAAAGGCGATAACTTGGTGTACAGCACTCACAATTTGGAAGGTCCATCTCTGAAATAGGTTTATGCATTTTCTCACCGCTTACATTCTCTGGAAGAAGGCGATAACTTGGTGTACAGCGCTCACAATTTGAAAAGTATTCATTTTCTTTTTAGGGGGTGATAAAAATATTCTGTGATCTGCACCATACTTTGAATGGTGAGAAACAACCCTGTCCCTTTCTCTTTCTTTATCTCTGTCCTTCTCCCTTTCTTTGTCCTTCTCTTTCTCCCTTTCTATCTCCCTCTGTCCTTTCTTGTCCCTTTCTCGATCTCTTTCTCTATCCCTATCTAGATTCCGCTCTTTCCCTCTCTCTTTATCCTTATCAATGGCAACTGCTCCACTTCCCGCTTCTACAACTCCTACAGAGACAATGTAAGGAAATTGATCTATAAAAAGAAATCTCATTAACATCTGCCTACATTGTCATGTTGTTTCATCATAAAGGTTCCCACCACTATTGACCACACCATATGCAAAAAGCATTCAGGAAAAAGAAACTACTTACTTATGCCAAAAACGTCTGCAAGATATCCTTCTGAAAAACATAAAAAACTTGCTTAGTGAAACCAAGCAAGAAAAAGGTCATATTGTTCCATGCAGACTACATTATAATAGCAATCCCAAAATCTTTTAGAAAAACTACTGGAGTCGTCACCGATATTTTCACGTTGTGAAAGGAACTCATTGAACCTTTCTAACAGATCACAAGTGAGTGTTGATCTAGAAAGACAAAAGAAATTGCAAGGAACTCAATATCCCTACCTCGGGCCATAAATCAGAGTTAAGAACCAGAAAGAGGTAAGTAAAAGCTTACGATTTCCTGAAGCAGTTGCAGGTCGTTTCAAGTGTGGCCCAAACGAGCTATCCTCTCTCAAGCGCTTCATATCACTGCCACTCATGGACAGTAAAGGCTGCCAAAGAAGCCGAAACAGGCATATCTGAAAGAAGTATAATACGCAGCCAGCTAGCGAACGACAACATAAAACGAAGAGGTAAACACCGAAAGCACGAAAAAACAACAAGTGAAAAGGCAAATAATGGGAGTAGAAAACAATAAGTGATAGAAGCAGAAAACAATATGTACCTCGATGGAAAAGCAAAGAGATGTGAGTAAAATTAGATGTATAATGTGCCCAGATTTGCCATTGCAGATCGAGTTTGAAGATCAGGAACGCGGCGTGATAATAAAGAAACGATCACCAGGCCTGCTGCAGGAGTGTTCCGGAATTAGAGCGAGCGAGCGCTGCGACGATAATATACGAAGACGACGACGACGATAGGAAGAAATAGAGCAAGAGAGAGAGAGAGAGAGAGAGAGAGTGCCCAAGGGCTATCTACTTATAGTTGGTATTCAAGCTTTTTTCTTGGGCCACTGCGCTAAATTTAGCGGCACTACCAAGACAATTCGGCCGCTAAATTAAATGCCGCAGCGTTTCCAGGCCAAATGCGGGCGCCACAAGTTTGAGGGCGGGGGATAGATGGTGTTTTTTATTCTAGGAAGCAAATGCAGCCTCCACAAGTTTTCTGAAGAGGGGGGATAGATGGTGTTTTTGGTTTTAGGTGAAGAAGGAATCTAGACAAACTTCATTCACTCATTGTGATGGCCATAAGAACATTTCAACTTGCCACTTGAAGCACAGAAAGAGAAAGGGCCACACAATCGCTTCTTTGATCTCTCTATATGCTCAGAGATATTTCGAGTCCACATGGATTACGAATGTGGATTACAGACGAAATTTCATACTATCAAGATCATCCAAAGATCAAAACATTGCTTCTTGAATATGTAGGTCCCATCATTTTTCTGCTTCATGTACTCGATGTAAGAAATAGATGTGATATTGGTGAAAGTTTCATGTAGCAACTTGCTTTGAGGCCCAATAGATTTCTACATCAAGTAAAGGAAGAACAATAACTTTTGAGCATCTATCTTGTTGCCATCTCGTCACCCCCTTATTCTTATGAATTTGCAACATTTTCTTGACCCTTGTCACTATCACCATCATCTTCTCTATTGTCCCAACTCGTAGATTGCCACATAACGATTAGAGTGTTATGGTTCCATCATGTCAATTTTCTGTTGTCATCGTGTGTTTTCTGTAGAGATATGGATATATCTCTCATCTATGGTTACACAATGATTCAAGTTTTTGCTTTGCTTACCAAACCTCCAATGAACCTCTATTTCTTCTACAAATGTGCTTCTTTCTCTGATTTACGGTTCACATTGACTTGAGCATTCCAATCATGGAACAATTGAAAAAAGTCATAGCACTTTGTGCAGCATTTTATCTCCTTGAAATTCATCTTCATAAAGTGATGTAGTACATGTTGGACTTTCAATCTTTTTTGAATGCTCGTCCTTATACGAAATATGATTCACTAGCCATGCATGTCTTGTTTCATTATCCATCTCAAGCATGCTCGATATTTTTCGTGCTTCTTTTTTGAGTTTTAGATATCACATTTTCTTTGCTAAGTAGCTTTTGCAAGAAATTCTTGCTAGAAAAAGAAACTGATAAATCAATCACAAAATAATAAAACGCACTGAGACGTCATGTTGTACCCTGAATGATAATGCAATACTTGGGTCACTCCATGTATATGCTGCTTGGAGGTTTACAATTGGAAATGATGTAGCTATTTGATAAATGAATGCTTTTGAATATAAAGGGATATCGCAAGATCTTTGCGAAGAGAGATCTCATCATCATCCATAAAAGATTCTTTGTGGTTTGCATCTTCAATAGAATGTGTATATTTGTATGTTTAGCATCATTGTTTGTTTTACAATAGAACTCAAACATATCATACGTTTCTCTATCACGTTGTGCCCCATAATCATTATAATCAAATTCATTTCTCTCTTTTTTTGTCATCATTGCATGGCACTTCAATTGTATTTCCATTTCCGGTATGCTTAGTTCTTTTTTCTCTCATGCCTATCAACATTTGTCGATGATCGTTACTCAATACAAATGGAGCAATCTTGTCATTAATGCCATGCTTAATTTGTGTCTTGCATACACATATAAACGGACATAAAAGAATAAAATGAATTAAAGCAGACATCAATGTCTTCTAGATTTGATCATTAACCCTCCTTTTTATGTTCAAGCTTTCACAAATAATTATGAACAACGCATTTTTCACGCACCTTTTTTCTTTCACATTTACCACATGTGTAGTGTAATCGCTTTCAGAAGAGTTTTTCTTGGCAAAATTTAAAGTCAAGTACATGTTACTCTAAGCAATTATTTTCTATTAATGTAAATATTATTGATTTTATTGAATTGAGTGCAGTTGTTATTTTATTTGAATGCAATCTACTAACTCCATAATTTCAGTATGATAAACTACATGCACAAACATGAATAGCAGAAACACAAGCATGTATAACATGACAACAAATGCATTGCGTTGAGTTTAGAATACATTTTTCTAAATATTTTTTCGTGCAGTTTCTTAGACATTGAGTTTTTTTCATTGTTTTTATTTCAAAACTATACATCTATATCATATTCAACTACATGTATGTAATTACTCATGTCATTAGAATTCTTTCATGTCCTAATAAATCTAAAATGTTTTTTGTTGTGACATAATTAGCATAATGCCATGTCATGAAATTTTGGTAGTTGTAGTATTGTCAATGATCAACATAATTATGTTGTCAACATGTATGCAAATCTATCTCCTAACAATGATGATAGAGATGCAAGACCTCCTACTTAGTCAAGGGTTGGATCCTCATGAACATCACTCCCTCTGACAAAAAAATATAATCAAATATTTTCTAAAATGTACATTTACAAAGGAACATCATAATAGATCGTAGAGGGTGTTCAATTTATTGAAATAATTAATCTTTAATCTACATCCATTAATCTTTCCCATTCTGCAGTTTTACTCATATTTTTATACTGTCCTGTAGAAATACACGGCAACAACTAACAATCGGGTTCCAAAACAAGTATTGAAGGCGTTCGAACTATCGAACCTTAATAGAACTCGTTTCCACTCGTTCTAAAACTAATGACTTGCCCTATCTATTTTTGCAAGTAGTTTTCAAAAAGCCTAACTGGATAAGTGACAATGCAATATGGCTAAGCTCCAATTGCGATCTAGGACCAAATAGTTGTCTTCAACTATCATTTGGATAAGCCTAAACAATATTCATAACTAGTATAAATAATTGATCACTTAGGTTAACTTCTTCTTAATCTTTTACAAATCTCTTCGCATATTGATCTTGAAGATTAAAATAGCACATCGCTAGAAATGCTTACTGCTTATTAGAGGAAGTGCCAAACAAAGTCAATCAGATACTCTAATATAGTTTTGAGTATGCGGTTCCATCCGCTATTGTTTTGTGCCCATGATTTTTTTGATTTGTACTTGCTACTTACTATATTTGATACAAATTTATCGCATTCAGTATTATGTCAGAATGATCAAATGCTTCTATGTTTGTTTTGTAAAACATAAAAAATCACTAAACTTGTGGAATAATCCAAATCCTTTATTTCTCTAATGATAGATGGCTCTTCACAAAAAAGAAATACGATTACATTTAGAGAATGATATGATGCTTTAGTAGAGAAATTGAACTCACGAAAATTAACTTAAACAATAGAAGTACTTTGATAGAAAACGTAGAAAGCTAACTAGTGGATAGGTCTATGGAGGTTATAAATTGCATTAATATTGAGTCTAGTAGAATTGTCCCTACTTTAAGTGACTTGAAACATTGCATGCACTTTCCGTAGAGCCTTCAAGCATGGTAAATAGCAACTAATAATCCTCTTAACCAAATAGCTTCTTGTATCGTAGAACTTAATGCCCGATACTTAACTTTAGTCCCAACGCAACTGTTCTTAGTTCGTACTTCTGCTTCAGTTTCTCCCACGCTTCTTGGCTGCTTTTGCAATCTTCAATCTGCATGAGGATTTGTTCATTTATGGAGGACACGATGATCCCCATTGTGTTTTGATGTTGAAACTTCCATACACAATAATTTGTGCCATCAAGATTGATTAGAATCCTAGCTTGAATTGTAGTAGTCATAATGTATCTAGTAACTCTACTCTGATACCATATTTGAGAACCCCAGATGGACTACAATGTTGAGCTGTGTGTGCCTGTTCTTAGTGGAAGTGCGCTACACGATGCATTCAATTGCAGGTTCTAAATACACGACTATCAATCATAGACATTGTAGCAATCAATCAAATAATGACATTTGTAATGAACAGATCGCAGTTGGAAGAGCATAACTTGTTTTGTATTGGATTTTCTTTCAGGATAAGTCAATAGTGCATTGCTAATTGGCAGCTTGATGCTTATCTCACAAATCTATATTCTGCTTTTTGCATATGCTTCTACTTGTTACGTTCTATTAAGACAAATCCAAGTAAATTGAGACAATATTCATATTTTGAGACTTTTTAACACCTAAAATTGACAAGTTAGGATGAATAAAAGTGGTAAATTTAGGAGAAAAATGGCTCTTGGTTTGAAAATTGTGTCGCATTCCTTGAAACATCTCTCTCTCTCTCTCTCTCTCTCTCTCTCTCTCTCTCTCTCTCTCTCTCTATCCTATAAAATAATCTATACATTATTTTGATCATTGTTAGATTCAATACAATACAAAACATTTAGCTTAAGAAACACACTGGAAATGATCACGGGCCTAGGTCCTTCATACTTAAAAAATCATTGAGTTCCATATGTGAATTCCTTACACATTAGGGCCCTTTTTGGACTCAAAAAGGGCCTCTTCCTTGCCTAAACATGTTTGCTAACTAGGATTAATTAACTCACTAATCTTCCTACGTGGGTTTATCATGAGTTAACTCATACTCGAAGATAATGGTGAGCATAATGCCTTTATGGTGAACCATCACCATGTTGAACAAGTTGAGGAATGGTTCCTCAATTATGAAGCGACGCAACACATGACAAGCCAGCAAGAATGCTTTATCGATTATTCAGCCTAGAGAACCAAGAACTTTGTTCATAACAACCCACATGATTGAATGTGAATCGGTCAGTCAAATTACTGATTTAGTACATAAAGTAGAGTTTGAAATAGATTCATGTAATATTCTTGATAAATGTAAGGGAGACATTGTACTCGAAAAGAGACATGGATATCTCTATAGGCTTACTCATTGTTATTTTGCGACTGATTGCACTTTAAGAAGTTTGACATCTATGAAAAAGAAATCAATTTGACATTATAGACTTGGCCACCTTAATTATATATTGTTTGCTAACATGTCTAAGTGTTCTTCAATTCTTGATTTTGATTATCAGGCTGTCGACCCTCTTGTCTTCCAAAGTTGTATCATAGGAAGGCATACTTTGAAGGCCATTTAAGCCAAATTAAAAACACATATCTAAAGATGTGCTAGACATAGTTGATATTGATAAATGTGGTCCACTGTAGACACCATCACTTTTTATTCCAAATTTCTTGGGTTAATGTTTTGGCGAGCTATTCAAAGCGAGCTTTTCCGAGCAATTCCTTTTTGGCGAGCCTTCTATAGGCAAATCTTATTTTTGTATTGTACCAATTTTGTACCGTGGACATCTGGTTTATCGTCGAGGTTGTGCCATGAGTTGTTTGAGATGGGTTTTTTAAGATTGTCTCATTGCTTTTATTATACATATACATGTAGAACCCAATCATCAGAGTAGCCAATTTGTTGATGCTTCTATATGAGAGACGGAACACCAAACGACGACCAGGAGAAGACCCTCTTTACAAGAGGAAAGAAGAAATACAAAAACAAGCCCATTATCAATAAAACTCAACTGAAGTTTTCGACAAGAGGCAACTACAACAAAGAAGCTTCTACCTACTATCATTGTCACAAATTAGGACACATAGTAGACAAATGCTGGTTCAACTTGACAATACCTTGCACACATTGCAAGAAGAAAGGGCATTCAACATATGAATGTTGGCACAACCCAAAAGAAAGCATAAAGCAGAAAAAACAAAGTTTGCAGAATCATCAAAGGATGCTAAGAAGAGCGACAATGCCTTCACAATAGTCAATGAAGAGTCAATTAGTTATACGTAGCACGACTACGATATAGTGATCAACTCATGAGCTACATCACACATCACCTATAACAAGAATGTCTTGATCAAATACAGAACACTTGACAATAGAAGAACAATGATACTGAGTGACGGGAGCATACACGATGTCAAAGGCATTGGAACTCTACAGCTACATACATTGTCAGGGCATGCAGAGCTCCAAGGAGCACTCTATGTACCCACACTGAGAAGAGAGTTGCTCTTTGTATCGAGGATAGCAGATCTCGGAATACAAGTCCTATTTGATGGGAATGTATGCCCAATAATCGAGATATAATGATCTCTAATCATTATATCACAAGTGGCTACACGTTGACCATATACATAGTTCTTTCCTATTACCAATTCACCACCATTCTCATTTTTGAACACACAAAAGGAAGACCACCTAACTTTATGGTGCTGCTCAACAACATTAGGCGAAGCTTGAACAACGTAAGAGCTTTTTATATGATTTACTTTTCTTGACTCATACATGTTCAATATCCACATGGCCCAATAATATTGATTTCTCCATAAGTGTAATGGTTGTTCCCTGTTTTGATCATTTTTGAGTTTTTGAATATGTAATAAAAAAACCTTGATGGGCAAGGATGGGACGTGCGATTGGACCATACATCCCCACAAAATTTTGAATGCTCTCTCTCTCTCTCTCTCTCTCTCTCTCTCTCTCTCTCTCCCATCCATACATTTGTCTTTGCAACATAATAGGCATGTGCAATAGAAGGCCATGAAGTTCCGTCGATTTATGTAGTCATATATCTTAGATATTTGTCTTGCGTGATGTGAACGAGGGAAGAAATGAGATCATTTTTCTTTTTTAACTTGCCTCCCATGTACTATATTTTCTTAGCTAAGTTCTAACTTCTCATTGTGCGTAGTAGATTTTTTGGATGAAAATAATTTCTTTTGGATCTAATAATGAGTATTTATGATTCGCTGCTTACCAAAACTCCCTAAACACTCAATTGTGCTCACTCATGGAAATATACTAACATTTTCTTGAATAAATAAGATATTCAAAAGAATGTTCAGAAAATATTCATTCCGAACTTTTATTAGAGTAAATAGGAGAGAGCAATACAAAATTAAGTGATGGGATAGGGGTAGCACCTAAATCAATTTCTTGGATTTTTTTTTTGAAGAGGTTTGCATTATATTTCTTTGTCCTTGAGGGACTCTCTCCAAAGGTGGGGATGTTAGAATATGGAATTTGATTATAGTGATTCTTTTCTTTCTGGACTATGAAACAATCTTTGTGTGTTATGGTGACTTTTTTACTATAGTGTTTAACATAGCACACATTAATAGACTATAGTCTAATAATATTTTTAAGTAGTATGCAATGTCCCAATACATCTCACATTCTCAAATATTTGGCATATAGACTCTTGTACAATTCTAAAGAAAGTAGTTCTTGAGTTTGTTGATAGGGTCAAGTTTAGAAGCATCAATTTGCTAGAAAACATCCTTGGAGCTAATTGTCATGCCAAATGATTGTTATTAGACAAAAGAAAGCAGAGAGGTCTCATGCACTATGATGTCAGTCTAATAATGAAATCAAATGCTTTTACTCTCCTTATGTGTCAAGTTGAATGAATCAATGATAGGAATCAGTACAAATTATATTTCATAATTTTTATCTTATGCACTATTACTCACTACATGCTATGAAACTGTGGATTATAGCAGTCATTTCATGTAGAGCGGGCATGGGTTATTCAACCAAAGAAGGGTTGACATCATTGTACCCTCCTTCATCTCATTGTAATGAGGAAGCCCAGCTTCTTAGAAAGATTTTGTAAGATTTATAGCTCTCTAGGTGACATCGTAGACATTGCAATGGCAACAAATTTTTAAATTTTTTTCTCTCTCAATTGTACTCACATACGAGGCCCCGATTGCTTCCTCCCACTCCTCATATATGTGCACGAGAAGAGAGAGAGAGAGGAGTAGGCTATGTCCCATTATCAAGTGCTACGTCCCTTCATGTCTCCAACAATGTTTGCTCACATAAAAGAGATTTTTTTATTGTTGAAAAGCAATGTGTTATCGACATGCAAGGTGATGATAATGAAGGAATGTTGCACCAAATTTAAATAAACATTAGAATCGGCAATGCTTAGTTGAAAACCTTGTTGAATGAGGAATGTGTTTATCCTTTGAAACCAAGCTCTTGCTAATTGTTTCATGCCGTAAAGTGCCGTAGAGTTTACAGACACGATTCTTCATACCTTCAAAAACAGATCCCTTAGATTGTAGCATGTACATGTCTTCTTCAATAACTCCATTCAGATAGGATGTCTGTACATCGAGTTGATGTACTTTGAGGCCAAATGCAGCAGCATACAATAGGAGAGTTTGGATCAGTGAAGGCTTGAACATCGGACTAAAAGTTTCGTTGTAGTCGATGTTCGAGATCTAAGAAAATTCTCGCGCCACTAGTCAGGCCTTTCTTCAGTTAATACTCCTGTTAGCATTGTATTTGATCTTAAACACCCATTTGCAATTGATAAGATTGTTGCCAATAGGTAGTTCAACCAATGACTGTGTCTGGTTCTTGATTAGAGAGGAATACTCTCTATCCATCGCTTCTCTCCATAGATCGGAGCTTGGTTGGCTAAGTGTCTCATTGACAATAGTCAGTTTCTGAATTAAGAGACAAGAAGACTCATGAATATACCTTGTGGGTTGTGTGCGCACTCGATTTGATCTTCTTGGAGGTGGCATCGATGGATGATCCAATCCTTGGTTGTGTTGTCAATGAGTAACAACAACTTCTTCTTCTGATTCATTGTCGAATAGTTGATCGATTGTCAGCACGCTTGAACCAGAGGCTCAAATTGTCGTATCAAAGGCAGGGGCTATCGAAGATTCACATGGAACTTTGCTCTTGTCTTTGAAGTCGATGAACTGATCCTCAATAAGGACAGTGAACAAAGTCTACTGGGCATCAGGGTCGTACAAATTGTAAGTGTTGTCAATGGAAGTGTAGCTAATTAGAAGGGTTTTGAGACTTTGGAAGTCGGAATTCTTCCTTGTGTCTTTTGGAATCTATGCGTAGGTAATGCATCCGAACACTTGTAGGTTCTTCACTGAAGGCTTAGGTCCTATCTATGTGAGAAATTGGCAAAAATCTAGCTTGGTATTTTTTATGATAGAAGTTTGTAAGTGAATCTCACATGTGTGGAGGATGTTCCCACGTGTGGAGAATTGTAAAGTAAATCAAAATGTTTGATATAGGGGTCTCATAGAATTTCATAGTCAAACATTTAGGTGTAGGATGTTGATAGGGTCAAATTTGGCATAGATGGCAAATTATCCATTTCCACTTGTAATGCCACTATTGAGCCAAAATAGAGTAGGAGGCCAAACCTGTGCCAATTAGAGTGTAGACAAGTGTAATGTTTTTGTTTGATGAAGTTTAAGAGGTCCAATAGGATTTAGAGGTGGAACCATGTGTGGTCCAATAGGAATTTGAGGTGTGCTTGAATATAGTCCAATAGAATTTAGAGGTGCATGGATCAATGGTCCAATAGGATTAAGAGGTGGCAAAGTGTGATCCAATCATAGTTAAGCATAGTGGTAGCTCATGAATCTACTAGTATCATTGTACTCCTCATTTTGGATCTAATTGATTTTAAGATTGAGTGGATTTTGAGTGTAAGTGATTTTCTAGCTTTCTCTCTCTACCCGAGAGCTACTGATGATTTTCTCTCTCTACCCGAGGAGAGCAGCATTTTTTTACTTAGATTACTTTTGGAACACTTCCCACACATGTGATTGAGAGTTGGAAGTGATTGAATGCATGTAGTAGTGCATTTTTGCCATAGAATCAAAGATAGATCTTGAATCTCAATCTAGTCTTGATCTTGGTGCATCTACACACCTTAGGAGATCACAAGCACGTGTAGTGGACAGTCCACACGTGTGAAATTCAACATGGTATTAGAGCCTACCTAAGGTTACCATGCATTTTGATCCATCTAAGTGAAAACTTTTCATCAATCTTGAGCTAGAAATTGTCAAGGCCCATTTTCCTAGCTATCTTGTTCAATTTTGGATCAAAAGAGATCAAAAGGACATTGATTGGGTTTGACCTAGTACTGTATGGAGTCAGGTGCTCAAACATGTGTGAGGAACATCCAATTTTAGTTTGGGAGTTCTCTTTCATGTTTGATCCAGAAATCTTGCTAGATAGCTTGTTTTGAAGATATTTTTGTCTAGTTTCTGATGCAATTCATTTCATTCCATTTGGTTGAGCCAATCAACAGTTATAAGATTTTTAAGAGGGTTAGGTAGGGCACCTAGACTTGGGTGGACACATTTGGTTTGGTCAAGAGATTGCTTGTTTGATCCAAAATCACAGTTGAATGCTTACCAGTCTCATCTATATGTGATCTAGGCATTGTTTTGAGATCTTAGCCATTTTGTTTCATGAAATATCATTGTATTTTAGTCGTGAGAGATAAGCAACATTATTTGTTCATCACTTTCATTTATCTCCACTTTACATGACTTCAATGAGTTCATACTTGTTGCAACCAAGTGAGAGATTGTCTACTTCCGATTATTCAATATGGAAGTTAAGGATGGAGTCCATCTTGATACTCCAAGATGTGATGGACATTGTACTTGGGATTGCGGAGGAGCCTCAAGTCCTTCAAGAAGTACAAAAATACAAGAAGAGAGCTAGGATGGCTCTCCACTACATTAAGATGAATGTCTCTAATGAGATATTGAGGGAGATTGGTGATTGTTCTACATCCAAGGAAGCTTGGGATTGTCTCGAGTCCATCTATGAGGCTAAGAACACCTCTAGGCTCATCACTCTTAGAAATCAAATCTTTCAAAGTAGTCAAAAGAGTGATGAGAGTGCATGTAATTATGTTTTGAGAGTCAAGGATATTCATAGGGAGCTTGCATGTATTGGTGACTCAATCAATCAAAGTGAGCTAGTCCAAGTCATTCTCAATGGCTTGAGAGATGAATATGACAACCTTGTCCAATCCTATGCCATTAAGGAGGAACTACCAAGTTTGGAGGCCCTTCAAAGTGTGCTTATTTCTGAAGAATCAAAACAAGAGTACAAACTCTTGAGGATGGACAAGCTATCACCCAATCATGATGATGGCAAAGTTCTATTTGCCAAGCACAAAGAGAGGAGTAAGAAGAAACACCATCACTTCCCTAATGAAAAAGCTAAAGACCAAGATGGAGAGGAGGAGGAGGATACCTCTCATGCTTCTACTTCAAATCTCAAGAAGAAGAAGATCAAGTGCTTTTATTGTGGCAAGAAAGGCCATTATGCCACCAATTGCTTCAAGAAGAAGAATCAACTCAATCAAGCCAACATCACCAATGAGAAAGAAGACAATATTGCAAGTGATGGAGAAGGCTCTCTTATGGCATCAAGCTTCTCCTCTTCCACCTTCAACAAGGATGACTCATGGTATATTGATAGTGGAACATCTTCACATATGTGTGGCTTCAAGAACTTTTTTTCATCTATTATGCCTTACGATGGAGTCAAGAAGACCATATACATTGCAAGCAAGCATGAGTGCAATATTGAAGGAGTAGGGATTATTCCCTTGAAACTTGCATCTTCTAAAGATCTCTTTCTCAACAATGTTCTTTTTGTCCCAAAGCTTACAAAGAACATCTTAAGTGTTGGCCAACTTCTTGATAGTGGCTTTGATGTCAATTTCAATATTTACAATTGTGTGATTAAGAAGGATGGTGAGATCCTTGCATATGGATCAAGATTTGAAGGCATCTACAAATTGGATCCAAGTGAGAGTGCAAATTCTCTTGATGTTTCTTATATGTCCAATATCTCAAAGGAGGATCATCACACAAGATGCACATATCTTCTCTCTTCAAGTATTATGGTGTATGATTATTCCTTATTATTTAAAGCATATGTTGAGAAAAAATTCTCATCAAAGATCAAAGCTTTGAGGAGTATTGGAGCTCTTGAAGGAATAGCACCATATGAAGTTTTATTCAAGAGGAAGCTTAAGGTTGATCACCTTAGTGAACTTGGTAGTGCTTGCTTTGCACATATTCCCTTGGAAACAAGAAGGAAGGATGATCCAAGCTCATGGATCATGATTGGATACTCATCCATCAAGGAGGCCTTTAGTGCCTTTACACTCTCTATTTCAAAAGTGATTGTGAATAGAGATATCACATTGCATGAAGATTTAATCTTGGAAGTGGCCGAGATCAAGGCTTCTCGAGAAGCATCACAAGTTATCTTTTTTGAAGGTATTCAAGTTATGATGGGGCCAAGGTGTGAGGAGGAGTTTCTTCTTCATATGATTTCAAGAATATCTTCAAGATGCATGGCCAAGTCTTTGTGGCTCACCTTACATGGCAAAGAGGGGCATCTTTTATGTTGTATCTACTACAACACATTCATATATGCTCCTCTTCTTTTGCTTGAAATGCTATCTTGCTTCATTGAATTTTTTGGATCTCAAAGTTCAAGAAAAGCTATACTATTTTGTATGATGCTTATGGTATGGACATGTTTCTTGTCATTATTAACCTAGATGTGTTTCCAATACTTTTTGAAAGCAAGGTATTGTATTGTCAAAAGTATGCTCTTGGTTCTAGTAAGAACAAGATTGAGCTTGGTACTCACTTTTTTGAAAGTCATGTTTTCACATGTTTTGAGGCAAATTGTAAACTCCTCTTGAGATTAAGTGAAGCATCCAAAGTGGACACTTACATCCTTGAGAGAGTAACTAGCCTAAAAAAGATCAAGATAGCCTTTGATATCAAGATTAGATCCATCATGGATATAGTTCATCGTATGTGGACTAGTCAAACTAGAAAGCATAATCTTGATGATCATTATTGTTTCACATCTTATGATCTTGATCTCCATGATCCTTATGGGGCTTGGAAGCCTCAGATTTATCTATTTATGGTGTATCCATCATGCAAGTGGAACTTTCAAAGCAAAGATCATCATCAAGCATGGAGGAAGCTCATGATCATAGTGGCATATTGGTGGAGCACTCTTCAAAGGCATTGGCAAGAGATCTCTACCAAAGAGATCTTATCATGGACATGGTGAGGGTGCTGCTATGATGGATCCCTTGGCTGATCTTCACTTCTTGTGCATACCAAAGGATCCACTCAAAAAGATTTACAAACTTCTCAAGTGATCTAGTACCTTTCCAAGCTATTTTTTGAGGAGGAGTGTGAGAAATTGGCAAAAATCTAGCTTGGTATTTTTTATGATAGAAGTTTGTAAGTGAATCTCACATGTGTGGAGGATGTTCCCACGTGTGGAGAATTGTAAAGTAAATCAAAATGTTTGATATAGGGGTCTCATAGAATTTCATAGTCAAGCATTTAGGTGTAGGATGTTGATAGGGTCAAATTTGGCATAGATGGCAAATTATCCATTTCCACTTGTAATGCCACTATTAAGCCAAAATAGAGTAGGAGGCCAAACCTGTGCCAATTAGAGTGTAGACAAGTGCAATGCTTTTTTTTGATGAAGTTTAAGAGGTCCAATAGGATTTAGAGGTGGAACCATGTGTGGTCCAACAGGAATTTGAGGTGTGCTTGAATATAGTCCAATAGAATTTGAGATTGAGTGGATTTTGAGTGTAAGTGATTTTCTAGTTTTCTCTCTCTACCCGAGAGCTATTGATGATTTTCTCTCTCTACCCGAGGAGAGCAGCTTGTTTTTACTTAGATTACTTTTGGAACACTTCCCACATGTGAGTGAGAGTTGGAAGTGATTGAATGCATGTAGTAGTGTGTTTTTGCCATAGAATCAAAGTTAGATCTTGAATCTCAATCTAGTCTTGATCTTGGTGCATCTACACACCTTAGGAGATCACAAGCACGTGTAGTGGACAGTCCACACGTGTGAAATTCAACAGTCTAACCATCAGAAGCTGTCTTGCTTGAGAGGGTTGAACATCGATTTTGGATGTAAGTTGTAGTGGAAACAACTTCAACCCATAAATTCTTCGGTAATGATGTGTGAGCTAGCATGCATTTGGATGTCTCAACTAGGGTGTAATTCATTCTCTCGGCTATCCCATTTGATTGAGGCAAATAGGGAGTAATGGACTAATCTTTGATGCCTTGGCTAAGGTATGTACTCTCTACCATTGTCGGACCTCAGGGCTATGATATTCTTACAAGTTTCTTTCTTTGCATGCTTCTTGAATGTTTTAAAGAGGTTGAAGGCCTCTGATTTCTTCTTGATAAAATATACAACTGTCTTTCTAGAAACTCCATCAATAAAAGTAATAAAATACTTTGCATCCTTCAATGAAGGATTATGCATTGGGACACATATATCTGTATGTACAATATCTAACAGTCCTCTAGCAACATGTTGATGGCTTGATCTAAAAGGTTTCTTAGCCTGCTTACCAACTATACATTCTTGACAGACATGTAGTTTGACTCTTTCCTCTCTGGATAGTCGAGATCAAGTACAATGGATTGCTTAAACATTTGCACTACAAAAGCATGATTCAAATGACCAAGTCTATAGTACAAAAATAATTTTTTATTGATCTAAACAGAAGTACTAAGAGCCTAACTTTAAGCTAAAAAATAATGACCTATTACATTGATCTGATTCAAATTCTACTTTGTGTTCTAAGTTTGTAATTTAGCTTACAAAGAGCAAGTTTGTAGAAAGATTTGGTACATGAAAGATGCTTGAAGGTAGCTTGAATTGATCATTTGCAAAGCTTAATCTTATTGTACTTTCATATCTTGCGACAATCTTGGTTCTCGTGGTTGGTTCATTTGTAGTGTCTGTGAACAGCTTCTTCTATGTCGGCGGATTCGACTGTTCTTGACGTTGTTTTGGAGGGTTTGCGGATTCCAAAGAAACTCTAACCCTAGTTAATAAGTAAGAGGGATTTGGCACCTTGCGTGTGTAAGTCCAACCCGATAATCACATAGTTATTTGATTACTTAGAAGTTAATAAAGGAACTATAGGCCTTTTTGCGGGACTTTTAATGTCACAAGGCCTAATAGTCATGTTAGTGAATAAAAAGGGCTCCCGCTAAAATTTGAATTTCAAATAGTAAGGGAGGTGGTCCCTGGAGATTGGCCAATAGGGTTTGAGGCCAAAGCACTAAAATTCACTATATAAAGTGGTGGTTATGAGTTATTTTGTACACTTTCACTCTTCATTTCAATACAAGCAGTTTGAGCCTCTTATGGAATGGATATGGAATGTCCTTGCTCTTCTTCATTCCTCCTCCATCTCTCATATTTTCTTTGGATTTGCAAATTGTTGGATTTGATGCTTGTTGGAGTTTGTCATTATTATACTTTTGGGGAGAGGGAAAAAGAGAGAGAGAAGAGTAATATCCATCCTTGATTGAGTAGTGTTAATTGATAGTGTTAATGGATCATAGTGTTAATAGTTAGTGCTAGATGTGGATCACAAGCATTTACTTGATTATGAACTATGTTATCGCTCCATGGGAATGAGCCTCCAAGTGACAACAATCCTCTTCATCTCTTGATGCTTGATTGAGCTTGGATCTAGGTCTGAAGATGGATAGGAAATACCTGCTACAATTTTGGCACCATTGTCGGGGTGCTGTGCCAATTTTTCATTTTTCAACATGTTTTTGATCCATGCTTGGATGTTAGCTTGCATTTAGGCATCTTGTTTTGGCATAATAGGGTTTTCAGATTCATCGTACTCAAGATTTTGAATGGTGACTCTCTTAAGAATCATATTAACCAATTCAAGAATCTCTTGCAGCAGATGACAGTTGTCAAATCAACTATTGACAATCAAGATGCAATTATGACATTGTTATCGAGTCTGTCTTCTATGGATGATAACTAGGTGATGATCATGATCACAACTCAAATTTAACCCTTGCTGGATTATTCTCTTACAAATCGACTTTTAATCCTCATCAAATTGATTATCCAGACCGATAGTTTTCTTCATATTTGTACACAGTCTGCAGAACTACTCAAAAATGGTTCACAGGTGGTTATTGTCGCTTCAGCCTCTTTGGCCACTTCAAAGACTTCGGACACTTCGGCCACTTTAAAGACTTCAGACAATTTGATTTCTCACATTTTGCGGTTGTCGCATTCTTCACATGTTGCATTTTTTGAGAAAATGTGAACTGTGTGAAAAACAGCTCATTTCTACAGAGTGACAATTAGCATTCCGTTTGAAATTAAAAGCCACCAACTTGCATTAATTTATCGGCAAGTGAATTTTCGGGAAGTCCTAACTAGACGAGTGCCAGCACATCATAGCCAACTAGATGGCGTACTTTACAGCCTAATTTCTTAATATAAATAGATGATCATACTTCTACATCATAATCGTTGTTATCATAACGAATTGAAGCATAGTTAGAATCTCTCTCAAGCTTTCAAGCTTGAACACTATTGAGCATTCTAGTTTAGTTCATTCGAGTTGATTTAGAGTTTGCTACTGCGCTTACTGCTTATTAGTGACAGTGCTTAACTCAGACATATTCTCAGTTACTCAGAGGTAGCTTAGATAGAAAGCTTCAATCCGCAATCTACTTGTGCTCATTTGCATTCTAATTTGTTTTCTTATTGAATCAATCAATCTTCTTATTGCGTTCAATATCATATCAGTATGTGTACATCTCTGTAATTCTTTTTGTAACTAATAATCTCTTATTATCTGTCTGATAATACAAGGATATGTTTGGCTACGTAATCACTTAGTTGCTAGCGATTTTAAAGTTAGTTGCTAAAGATTGAACGTGATTTCTATCACTACTTTTTGTTCAAATTGATAGGCATAGTCAAGCATAGGAAAGAAGGTCCATTTCACTGCGTTTGATGAAGTCATTTACCTACTTCAACTTTGTCAGATTATTTTATTTCGTCGTATCACCTCTTTCCAACATGGTATCAGAGCGAATTCTTTAATTTGCTATTACCTTTATGATATCAGAGCGATCTATTATATCAGAGCTCTAATACTTGATATCTTTAGCGATATCAAATTGATATCATATTCTTCAGGTCATAGCATCAGTTTTAGTATCAGATAATTGATTTCCAATTGTAGCGCAGCATGGTATCTCCCTCTTAACATCATCGATACAATCGACACACTAAAGTTCCAGATGAATTCTCAAAGTAAAGCCGGTGGTCTTATCATAGACAAGCTAAATAAATCCAATTATCATTTGTGAAAATTTGAAATGAAGACCTTTGTAAGTGCCAATGAGTTGTGGAATGTTGTCATAGGTAGAGAAGTAAAGTCTGAAGACGACACAAAAGGCTCAGAATGGAAATTGAATGATGGTAAAGCTTTCGCACTTATTATCCTCAATATATCAGATACTCATATTGGCCACATAGCCGAAGCCAAAACTTTGAAAGAAGTTTGGGACATCTTGAACTCACTATATAATGTGAGACATGCAACTACCAAGTTACATCGACGAAAGAAATTTTTCACATTCAATATGTTGAATAGTGATTCTCTTCATAGTCACATTGACCCTTTGTATGTGGAGGACACATTGCTTTTCAACAACAATATCGATCTGATAAAAAAAACTAAGACAATGCTATCCTCCGAATTTCACAGGACCGATCTGGGTGAAGCTCATTTCTGGAGAGTGATAGTTAATGTTCCGTTTAAAATTAAAAGCCACCGACCTGCATTAATTTATCAACGAGTGAATTTTTTGGAAGTCCTAATTAGACGAGTGCCAGCACATCAAATCCAACTAGATGGTGTAATTTACAACCTAATTTCTTAGAATAAATAGATGATCATACTTCTGCATCATAATTGTTGTTAATATAACGGATTGAAGCATAGTTAGCATCTCTCTCAGGCTTTCATGCTTGAACACTCTTGAGCATTCTAGCTCAGTTCTTTAGAGTTGATTTAGAGTTTGATATTGCACTTATTGCTCATTAGCAAAAGTGCTTAATTCAGACATCTTCTCAGTTACTCAGAGGTAGCTTAGAGTACACGACTTTGATCCGCAATCTACTTGTGCTCATATGCATTCTGACTTGTTTTCTTACTGAATCAATCAATATTCTTATTCCGTTCAGAATCATATCATTATGTATGCATCTCTATAATTCTTTTTGTAACTGATAATCTCTTATTATTTGTCGGATAATTGTTAGTTACTAAAGATTGAACGTGACTTATATCACTACTTTTTGTTCAAAATTGATAGGCATAGTCAAGCATAGGAAAGACGGTTCATTTTACTACATTTGATGAAGTCGTTTACCTACTTTGACTTTGTCGAATTATTTTCTTTCATTGTACCACCTCTTTCCAACAACCCTCATGAGACTATCATTGTGTTGTTGTAGGAAGACAGTTGAAGAAGTCAAGACACCTATTAGACTCCACCATCTCACACTCTATATTGAAAGCAATAATGCCAACAAGCAACGAGATCAGCAGGCGAATGCAATCACAATATCATCTCAATCTCCCATACTCAACATGGAAGGAGCGTTTATGGTTAGAGACCAAAAGCCACAAGTCGATAATTCTTGGTTTCTATAATTCTGGAGCTACTCAACATATGACTAATCATCATCAAAATTTTCACTCCTATACACCAAAATTTACAAAGAAATTCATTCATCTTGGCGATGATAGTACAATACTATTAAAGGTGAAGTCATTGTAAGATTGATATTCCAACATGATCAATTCAAACTACTGTCAAATGTTTTACATGTACTTTAACTCTCTACAAATCCGTTCTCAGTAAGTAGAGTTATTGATTTAGGTCAGGTTAGACTTTGAGTCTAATCAATGTCAAACTATCAACAGGACAAAATAAGATCCTTGCACTCAATAAGAGACATGAATATTAATACAGACTAATTCATTGTTATTTTAAAAAATCAAAGGAGCACACATTAATGGAAAAATGAACTTTGGTCTGATAACGGGGGAGAATACATCTCAACTTAATTGAAGGAATATTGCTTCAATTGATTTTATTTTTTGGTTTTGATTTTTTGTTTTGAGAAAAGAGATAGAGGTTGAAAGAAAGAGAGAAGGAGAGGCAGTTTGTGTGTGTGTGTGTATAAGAAAATGTATGAAATATGAATGATTAGGAAAAAGAAAGATTGTGTGAAAAAAAAATTGATATGAATGAATTAATTCTAATTTTTGGTCTTTATTTTTTGTTTTGAGAAAAAAGATTGAGAGTGAGAGAGAGAGAGAAAAGGGGGGGGGGGGGGGGGGTAATGTGTGTATCAAAAAAGGAATAAAATGTGAATGAATTGATTCTGATTTTGGTTATGATTTTATGTTTTCAAAAAAGAGATAGAGATTGAAAGAGACAAAGAAGAGAGGTAATGTTTGTGTTTTTATAGAAAAAAAAAAGATTGTGTGAAAAAAATTTATGAGAGAGATATAAAGGTAATGTTATTTTAGATAAATATTTTTTGTAAATAGAGAGAGAGAGAGAGAGAGAGAGAGAGAGAGAGAGAGAGAGAGAGAGAGAGAGAGAGAGAGAGAGAGAGAGAGAGAGAGAGAGAGAGAGAGAGAGAGAGAGAGAGAGAGAGAGGTAATGTGTGTAAGGCTTTTAGAATACTTAATTCATTCACTTGAAAAGCTTTCTTCCATTCTCTTCATGCACACATCATTTTTTATTTTATCCATAATAATTGTATCTAAGAATTCTGACCTTGTTAGCATAGTCACTTTTAATATTGCCCCTTGTGATATCCTTGGATTCTTATTAAGGTTCTTGGATAAGATACTTGGTTTGTATCAAAGGGTGTAGCTAAGTTTCGCATTTATATTGTCACTTAGGCTTTCTCGAAGGATGTTTCAGTAAGGTCGTAGTCTCATCATAGGTACATCCATATTGAAAGTGGAGTTATGCCTTGTACTCTCTTTTCTTGAGAGAACATGGGTTTCGGTTCTTGGGTTCAATACAACATCTCCATCTTTAAAATTATAGGGTATGTCTGTATAGATGATTTAGGCTTTCATCTTATATTCATAAGCACAAAAGTAAGATCACGGATTTAAGGGGCCATTGAGATATATCATTCTCAATTTTCTTCGCAATACTCAAGGGGTCGACGCACCTTGCATGTGTGTGCGTGTCTTGAGAACCCGCATAACCTCGTCTACTCTACTCCTCAGCTAGCACCGTCTATGCTTCTCACAATCAACAATGATGCTAGCTCCTCCTCTTGAAAATCGGTCATTAGCTCCTTTGCTCCTCAATTGAAAACTCCTTTTCTCCTCACAATCCTCATTGGTAATAGAGAGATAAAGAGTGTGAGAAAAAGAAAGAGAGACTTGACTCAGAGGGTAACTCTTATTAAATCATCATTGGTAACTCTTATTAATTGGTGAGGCTAATGAGGTTTAATTTGGTTGAGGGTAGGAGTGAGAAAACCCTAATATCATATCCAAGTCTATCTAAATATATTATGTGGTATTCCTCTTATTTGTCTAGAAAACAACTTTATGGGTTTGCTCGGGTCCACAACTCAACAACTAACATTTAGTAAACTTTGGACACAATCCAACTAGCTAGGTTTCGGAATCGAATAGCATTTCGGAATGCATGACCCTTACGTTCTTCAGATTTCGACTTGTCGAATTCCAACAGATCCTTTGCAATAGATTTTTTGACATGGTTTGCGAACATCCTCCGACATCCCAAAATTTGGCAAATTTTTTTTCGCGATTTTATGTTGGAATAGATGTTGGAAACCACTGCTTTTTGTTGTTGTGAATAAGCTCATAGCTTTTATAGAGCAAAGTTATTATCCTGAGCATGTAGTTTTGCCCACAATTGTCTTGTGCTCACAACATCCATTTGAATTGTATTTTCATACACATCAATCTGAATCAACTATTGTCTTGTTGTTGCGTACAAACCTGCGTACAAACCTTTGTCAATGTTGCATGCTTTGCTATATCTTATTTTCTGTCTGACTTTCTGAATTGCGTTTTCTAATTGTCTGCTCTTCTGCTTATGCAACACAAATAGATTCTTTGTGTTTGCCTTCATAATCCATTGTGATCCATGCAGTGCCCGCACCAACATTTTCCTCTTCGAATCCTAAAATGGTATCAAAGCCATCTTTATAGATTGATAAGCTTCTCACATAACCTGGTTCTATCACCTAATAGAATAATTGTCTTCTTGTCTAGTAAATAGCATTAGATTTTTATTGTTAAGTCATTGATAGTTATTATTGTCACATGGAGGAACTTCCACATGGATTTCCAAAGTAAGATTGGTCCCATCATGGAAAAGCTTGATGGATCCACCTATCATCTTTGGGAGTTTAAGATGAAAACCATGCTAATGGCTATGAAATTGTATGATGTTGTCACAAGTGCAGAGGCAAAGCCCGAAGCAGACAACCTACAAGCTTAGTCACTGTTATTCGACAAACAACCAACCTCTTCATACATCGACTTTCGAGTCAATTGATATGCTTTGGCATTTCAGATTAGGCCATCTCAACTTCAATGGTATTCAGCAGATGTTCCAACCAAAATCTTCTATGAGCTTCCAAACTTAATGCTTTGGTAAAAACATCTGCTGTCATATCTTGCGTTCTATAGTACTGCAATATGATCTCTTCATTGAGAACTTTGCTTCTGACAAAATGATATTTCAGTTCAATGTGCTTACTCCTAGAATGAAATCTAGGGTTGGCTGATAAAGCAATGACACTTTGATTATCACAAAATAATGTCATCGGAGCATATTGATTCAAACTGATACCTGAGAGTAAGTTCCTCAACCAAACTGCTTCCTTTGTAGCTTGAGAGGCTATGATATATTCTGATTCAACGAAGATAGAGCTTTTGAAGATTGCTTGTGATTATTCCAAGAAATTGGACCATTGTTGAGGAAGAATGTAGATTTGAAAGTGGATTTATGAGTGTCTACATCTCTTGCCCAACTTGCATCTGTGTAACCACTAAGTAAATTGAGTTTGTTGTTGCCGATTGTTCCATAACAAATGCAAAAGTCCATAGTAGCTCAAAGATATCTCATGACTCTGATAAGAGCCTTCCAATGTGTTACACCAGGATTGGTCATAAACTGACTGAGAGAGTTGACTACAAAAGCTATGTCTAGCCTGGTACGAATCATGGCATACATAAGAGATCCTATAATAGAATGGTAAGGATACTCACACATCGACTACTTCTCATGAATTGTTTGGGGACATTGGTCCTTTGGCAATTTGAGACTTGGTTTCATTGGTGAGAGAGCTAGCTTGCAATTAATCAGATTATATCTGACCAACATGTTGTAGATGTACCTCTGTTGTGTGATGTAGACCAACTTCTGTTTTTTGTCTTTGTGGATTTGTATACCAAGGCAAAAATGAGCTTTGCCTAGATCGGTCATGTCGAATTCGGAAGATAGCATTGTCTTGGCCTCTTTTATCAGATCGGTACTCTTGCTGAAAAGCAATGTATTATCCATGTATAAAGTGATAATGATAAAAGATTGCTACACAATTTTGAAGTTTACATTTGAATTTGAGGAGCTGGGTGTGTAGCCATGATCAACAATGCTTGACACTTAGCCTCCTACCATAGAGGACCTCAAAGGGAGTCTTACCATTCAAAAAAGCACTTGTCCTCCTGTTACAAAGATAGTTAGCACATGCTAAAGCTTCTCCCCAATAGGACTTAGCAAGATTAGCATGTAGTCTCATTGCCTTGGGACATTCACAAAGGGTTCTATTCTTTCTTTCTGCCACTCCATTCTGTTGTGGAGTCCTAGGACTAGAGTACTCCCTCTTAATCCCATGTGCTATGCAAAAATCTTTGAGCTTATTTGAAGTGTATTCCCCTCCATTATCTGATCTCAAGCATTTGATCTTTGTATTGAATTGATTTTCCACTTCATTCTTAGACTTGACAAATGCAACAAACACTTCATCCTTGGTTTTAAGAAGATAGACCCAAGTATACCTACTAAAGTCATCAATAAAAGTTGCATACATTTTTGCCCCACCATTGCTAGTTGTACTAAAAGAATGAAGATCCGAATGCACAAGTTGAAAAGCTTCTTTAGATCTAGAAGTAGATCTAGTATAAGCAAGTCTACGAGATTTGGACAAGGCACAATGTTCACAAAATGTATTATTAATTATTTGACTAACACTAAGCAAGTTCTTAGTGATTGAAGGAAAGTACAATACATTTTCAAGATTAGCTTTCCTATTTGTTGAAAGAGAAATATGAATTGTGCCTATGCCTTTGATGTCACAATGACCATCATTTGCAGTATAGATGATGTTGCTCTCCCCCTCATAAGACAATAAGGATGAAAAACATTCCTTATGTCTTGTTATGTGAGATGATGCTCCACTATCAATCCACCAAGGATCATTCCCATCTATATGTGCAAAAGAACTTGAAGTCATAACAAGAGATTCAGAAATGCTATCATCTTCTTCATCTATTGCTAGATTTCCTTGCCTCTCACCTTGCTCTCTTTTCTTCTTATGACATTCATTAGTAAAATGACCTTTTATCTCACAATAAAGGCACTTGAACTTTGACTTATCTTTCTTTCTAAAAAAAGTAGAAGAGGAGGAGGAAGAATGATCATCATGATCCAAGTTACCACCTTTGGACCATTTCCCTTTGCCTTTACCTTTGTCTTTGACCTTGTCTTTTGTGAAGAAAGCCTCTTCACATCCACCTTGCAAGGATGCACCATCAAGCTTTGATTGCAACCTATGTCTGAATGTGCTCTCCTTGCTCCATGTGGGCACTATTCACCATCTCTCTCTCTCTCTCTGGGTCGCGGCTGTCCACGGCCTCTTCTGGTCTAAGTCGCACTGCCAGGGTGCCCTCCTCTGTGTTTTTACAGCTTGGAAAATAGATCAGTATAGAGAGAAAACTTTGCTTTTCTGCTTCAAACCCTAGGCCAAGGTTTTTCTCACAACTTTGATCTTGGCTTGCTTTTTACAGCTCTCTAGCTGGCCAAATCAACTACTCTGAGGTCGCCCTACCACTGGAAAGCTGATGCTTCAATCCGTTTGTGAAATGGTGTCTGATTGAATGCACACTGACTGCAAACACCAAATAGCCTGCTTCAGAATTTCAAAATTCCATCTGCTAAGGTTTTGATTCAGCCGACAACCCTTGTCTCTGAATCCTCACACAGTCTCAAGCTCACCAAGCTTCTGTGTGCTAAACTCTCTGCACCAGTGTTTCTCCTTTGGTGTTCAACCCGCCATAAACCCCAAACTCTCAGAAGACAGTTCTCCCAAAGCTCTCTTTAACAGCGATGCTGTATTGTGTACACTCCCTATACGGCTCTGATACCAACTTAGAATTTGCTTTGCACAGGAACACAAATTATACTACACAGTAACATGGACAGAAAACACTCTCCATAGCAATCTCACATAGCAACTATATTTCTCAAAATGAAATTACACCGTACATATAGTTGTTCACTTAGGTAACCCATGCATGACCCAGGTTGCGTTGGTGGGACGCGTGTCCTGTCGACTTGCCTCGTGACGAGGCCAACTGATCCTTATCAATTGATAGGACCCGTAGTATAGTAGCACAATGATTCTACTTTGATTCTAATTTGGACATGTTCAAAACATATGCATAATTCAAGTGTCCTAAGTGATGATGCCATAATAATATTTTATTGACTAGAACAGAGGATTCAAGGCTTGACTAGACACAAAATAACATTGTGCCAATCTATATAAGTAACCTTGTCTCTTGCCATGTGCAAGAATCTTATTACTCCTATCAATAATTTTGCATTAATCAGATTCAAATTTTACCTTATGACCTAAATCTGTAATTCTACTTCCCGATAATAGATTTGTAGAGAGTTTAGGAACATATAAGACCTTTAATAGTAATTTGAATTGATTATACCACTCTGATACCATGTCGGTGTGCTTTGATATCATGTCAGAAAGAAGTGTGCAGAAGATAGGTCAAACTCAAAAAAAACGAACTCGAATGAAAATTATTTGAACATCTAGAAAGAAAATGTTTCATGCATAGTGGAATAAACTATTTTTCTCTTTCTCTATGCATGACTACACCTATCAATTACAAACAAAACAATGGTGATAAAAATCACGTTTGATCTTATAGTAACTAGCTTTGAAATCATCTGTACTACAATGATTACGTAGCCAAACAATAATGCATTGAATTATCAAACAAATTATTTGTCGCGAATCACTAGACAAATAATTAGTCGTGAAAAACTACAAAAATGAATACATTCTGAGACGAAATTGAACGCAATAAAAGATAGTATTGAATCAATATGAAAACGAAACAGAAATAAATGAGTACAATAAGCTGCAAATCAAAGCCGCGTACTCCATGCTATCTCTGAGCTGCTAAAATGAAAGTCTGAATTAAGCGCAATGCTGATAAGCAATAGCAATCTCTAAAACGACTCTAAGAAGTGAGCTAGAATGCTCAGGAGTGTTGCACAAGAACACATATAGCAAATATCCATGCAAATATCCACGCACAATACAAAGGAAGACGCGCGAGCAAAAAAACATTCGCATGGATATAGCCGTGGATATATGCGTGGATACATGCGTGGATACAAGCGCGTGGATTATCCAGACATGGATTTTCCACGCAAATGTCTTTTCCGGTAGCAGATCAGTCGGACGTCGTGAAATTCAAAATGCGTGGATTATCCACGCCAAGTCCGACTACCGGCAGCTGGACAAACCTCCGACACCCGGAGACGGAAATATGAATTCTAATTTCTCGTGGATAATCCACGCCATAGTAAAAATAAAATAAAAAAGGCTCGGCATTTGCGTGGATACTACGTGGATATTGCGTGGATAATTATTCACGCATGGATTATCCACGCAAAATTTGCTTTATCCACGCAAAATTCAGAGAGTTGAGGCCGTGGATACCACATGGATGTAAAAAAAAAAAAATTATCCATGCGGTATCCACGGCCTCAACTCTCTGGATTTTGCATGGATAAAGCGAATTTTGTGTGGATAATATGCACGCGGTATCTACGCAAAACGGTTTCTGGAATTTGTCCACGCAAAAATTTTTGTCCAAAAAAAAAAACATTTTGCGCAAGCAAAATGTGGTTCGCTCCGGAAATAGAGGTGACTTTCTATTTTTGTGTTGTGTGAGAGAGAGAAGAAGAGAGTATAGATGGGAGTGAGAATGAGATGAGGATGAATGTGAGTGAGAAGATTGAAAGTGTTTAGGATTTTCAGTTCATTGATGGATGTTAATAGTATGTGTTTTGTGATCATAAATTTTAAGATCTTTTTTGTTTGTGATGTAGGTTTGGATATGAAAAATGAGCTTTCATTGCAAAGGATTCAAAGATTAAGCGCATCCAAAAGGAAAAGCAAAGTTTGCAAAACAATGGAGATACAATTGTAAAGGTAAGTTCACATTTATTTTGATTCATTTGATATTTCGTTGATAACTTAATGTGTTATCTATTTCCATTACTTTACATGGTGCTTTTCATTACTTTTTATTGTGCATTATAGCATGCAAATCATGTGCTAAAATAGATACATTGCATTGAATTCATCAATGGATACATTTGCATTGCATAGATGTGCATTAAATAGACTATACATTGCATTGAATACATTGATAGATACATTTGCAATCAATAGATGTGCATTCAATAGACTATACATTTGCATTCATGGATTAAAAATATATGCATTCAAAAATTTTGCAGGAATGATGTGATGCCAAAACATTATGTTGATTGATTTAAAAACAAGTACATTGATGAGAGAATAAATTCTCTCTTCCTACATTGCCTTATACAAGACCTTACATTCAATTTAAGAACCTCTACTCATCATCACTTCTTCCCTCCTCGCCTCCTTCATCTTGTAGGTGTACGTTGGTGTCCACATCTTCAAACTCTGCTTCGCTTTCATTCACGTACTCTTCCACGTTCTCTTCCACATTTTCTTTCATATCACGAACACTTGAAGTTGTAGAGCCTTTCTACAAAATAGAATCAAAGATTTAATTAAATTGCGACTAAACGTACTTGTAAGCCACAAAGTAAACAATCACAAAACAATAAAAGTTAAGAGTTTACAATTGGAAACAATCCATGAGATTTCATAAAATCCTTAAGGCCGGCATATACATGATCGTAACCTTGCTTGTACTCTACGGCGGTCATGTGTCTTCCAAAATCACTAAGCTACATTCAACAAAAAAACATAGTTTAGCAATAAAAAACATTAACAATCTCACTACAAAAATAGAATCATATTAAAAAATATTGCACTTACAAATTGGGCCTCTAGATTGCCCCTTCCTCCCGATCCCAAATGACTTTGGCCATGTTTTGAAAGCTTCTCGGCGGCAGTCCTACATTGTTGTTCATACTTTTGGGGATTGTTTTGCAACAATCCTTTCACCTTCCTCCAATCCCTTTTCGAGCACCATCCAGGCTTCGTGGGATTCTTGGGAGTCCTCACGACTCTTCTCATCAATTGCCTTTTGTTTCGAATCCAAAGGCACATTGTATTCAAGGCCCAAAGTCCTACTAAAAGCATTGGATTGAGGGAATTCAGAATACAAAGTCTCTATTATTTTATTTTTTTCTTCAAGCGATTGGGAGAACCAATCGATCATGTAATCTTTACCAAAATATAAAGCAACTAAATCACGCAAACGGGCATGAATTACATTGCCACACGTATTTTTATAACTCCACCACATGGATTAAGATCATAATATACACTACACGATTCTTGGGAAGGGGCATCTTCGGAAGCTCTTCTCTCGGATGATTCACCTGATGAAGATAACACAAGATTTTTGATTCTATCTCTTTGCTGAGGAGATAGATTCTCAAACCACTCTTCATTATACTCTTCGGGCTCCTCACGAGCTCTTCTCCTAGATGGTCTCCCACTTGACCTTCCACTTGACCTACCACTTGAAGACATTGTATCAAAGAAAAACTTTAAAAGTTAGAAAGTAGTGGAGAATGAGAGTGAGAGTATTGAGGACTTTTAGATTAGAATAGTAAGCAATGAATAGAAAACAATAGATTAATAGTAAGCAAGAACAAAGAAGATCAATAGAGCAAGCAAAAGCAAGAGCAAAGATCACTAGCAATGAAGAGCAACCAAAAGCAAGCAAGCAAGATCTATAGAGCTTAGAAGAGCAATAGCAAGCAAGGGCACTAAACACTAGATTAGAAAACCTACAAAGCTTGAAAGCAAAAGAAGAGGAGCAAGAATGCTCGTGGAAATGCCATTTTATTGGCAATCAAGTTTCGTGTGGATTATCCACGCAGAAGTTATCCACGCATGGATAATCCACGCGATATCCACGCGTGGATGTTCCACGCGTTTTTTTTCTCTCTCTCTTGGCACGTGAAAGGGTCCCCCACATGGGTTGCATGCTTCAAATGTCATTCAATATTCTCATAATCTTTTCTAGATTTTATGAGAATATTTTATTGTAGGATTTTACATAAAATATATTTTTTTAATATGATGGAGTGTAAAAAAATCAATTCAAAGATCATTATGGTAGTATTTATTTGTTAAGACTAGTTTTATATTGTTATAAATTATATTTTTCTTGAGATTTGACATACAAGACAAAATCATGAGATAAGAAATAGTACATATTATTATTAAACAGGTACTTTGACAAGTTTTCTAAGATTTTATGACATAATATTATGTCAAATCAGTGATGTCATAAAACATTTAGTTTATTAATAATCCATGTGTCATAGATTTGATATAATTTGATGACATAATTACATGGTCAAATAATTTTTTTTTGCTTTTGTCATGTGGCCTCTTAAATGGTTGCATGGGGTCATTTAGATTCATGATCAAAAGCATTTATGTCATATTGAGGACCTTAGTGATATATGACCTATATGATAAATCTTTTTAATTGTTGGTGTGTGACCTATATAACCTTATATGAAATCATAGTAATTAGTTGAAATATTATTTAGCATTCTAATAAAGATGTTGATCAATGGTGTGATTTCTTGCATACAAAGCAACCATAGATAGAAAGGGCGAATGCATATTGCTCGTCATAAGATACCATGGCACACTAGGCCAATCCAAAGAGATTTACCTTGAGATCATCACTCATCTTAGACAAGAGTTTAAACTGACTGCTATGTGGTCTTTAAACTAGTTGAGATAGGCCTGCACGCACTATCTACTAATGTCTAACATTTGTCAAAATGAACCTCATTTTGATTGCTCGTCATGTGTTGCCCCACCCAAGCAATTTTCTTGATATCAATGTTACTAGAATATTAGATTTACATTAAGCATAAGTAGAATATACATGGATTAGAGTTTTTTGAAAATGTTTTAATCTTTGATCCTTATGACACTTCAAGGTTTGGCCAATAAATATTGATTGATAGGATGAGTGTCGCGATACTTTGAAGTTAATCTCTCACTTGCTTCTAAGAGGAAAAATCCAAATAGAATAATTAGATGAAGTTAATCCCTCACTTGCTTCTAAAAGAAAAAATCCAAATAGAATGATTAGATGAAGTTAATCTCTCACTTGCTTCTAAAAGAAAAAAATCCAAATAGAATGATTAGATGTACTTAATCTTGATTTCCATATTCAATCACCCATAATAGACTCATTCACGTATGAGAGAGAGAGAGAGAGAGAGAGAGAGAGAGAGAGAGAGAGAGAGTTAAAGGTAACCAACACTCCCAATTCTAGGAAGGTTTGTAGCCCTTGTTTTCTTCCGTTAAAGACGTGGTTCAAATGTTTTTTGTTGGAAGATGAGTTCCACAAAAAAGCCCAAATGCCGCAGGGAGGGAGCATGTGGTGACATTCTGGAGTAAGATATAATCATGTGGTTCGGGACTTTTGATTAGCACTCTATAATGTTCTCTGTGTTTTTCTCTTCATGTGTGTTTAGGGTCGGTGTGGGAGGGTGTGTGTGTGCGTGCGTGTGTTTGTGTGTGTTTGTGTGTGTGTTGCATGCTACTGGTTTATGGTTTGTGTTATATATTAATTTATGTTTCATGCTTAAGAGAGAGAGAGAGAGAGAGAGAGAGAGAGAGAGAGAGAGAGAGAGAGAGAGAGAGAGAGAGAGAGAGAGAGAAACTGATACATTTAACATTTTCAACTTTTGCAGAAGGAGGACCATGAGTTGGTTTCATGAAAAAGAGTTGCAAGAGTGATTGAGAATATTATTGATAGGATAAATCACATGAATATTGATTTTGGATCATCATTGGCCCTATATGATGCTCTTGTTGATGATGACCCATTGCATGATATAATTAATTTTTCAATGCCTTGTGATTCAATCTCTAGAACATTCTAACCACCCAACCACACCTATCCTAGATGTTGCACATGAGTCCTCCACGATACTCCATGTGGATTCCACAAACTTGATCACCCCTTTAAAAAAGAGAACACGTCTTGGACATATTATGACTAGTTTGAAAGATAATTGCAAATTACTACGCACTGTTGATGTATCAAAAGACATTCTAGGTTCTTTGTCTGACCTTCCTCTTCCTTGGAGACAATAATCCTCGTAATGGTCGACGTAGACGACGAATGCAATACAACAGTCCACATACAAAGCAATTACCTCGTTGTCTACGTCAAGGCTTAAAAGAGATGATGGAAATTGATGAGCGCATTAATCAAGAGACTAATGCATCTGAATCTAGCTCATCTAGATCTACTTCTTTGCAAACAAGTTCCAACGATGAAAAATGAATGATGAATTTGAAGTCATGGGAGACATGTTGGATGATATGTACGAGAACAATATTGTGGCTAGACACAATGAAAAGATGAGGAGGCACTTTTGTTTAAAGAAGAAAGAAAATTGTGAGAAGAATCAAAGACCGCATTGTATCCTAGAGCAAAGACATCTCGTTTGGCGACTTCCCTTCTTCTATTAAATCTTCAAGCCAAATATAGATGGAGTGACCAAAGCCTCACATCATTATTTGAGTAAATTTTTTTTCATCTACTTGTCATTTTTGCTTTGAAACAAAATTTACAATTTGGACATCAAGTGATATTTTTTTTACAATGACTTCTTTTGTCATGTACAGAGTATTGAAAAATAAAATTCTCCCAGAAGGGAATGGCATGCCTGAGACAAAAGATGAGGCACGAAAGATGTTGACTAACATCGGGATGGACTATAAGCAATATCATGCATGTCCAAAAGATTGTATTTTATATCGAGGATGGTACGAATCACTCAAGAAATGTCCCATTTGTGATACTCCTCGATATAAATATGATTTGCAAGGGGCAACCATTCCGTGCAAAGTTTTACGACATTTTCCAGTAATTCCACGATTGCAACGTTTTTTTGGTTGTAGATCTCTTGACAACTTATGGACTGGCATGCACACCATACCTCTACGGATGGAATGATGAGGGTACCTTCAAATTCACCTGCATGGAAACACATCAACAAAGAGTATCCAAGCTTTGCCAATGAGTCAAAAAATCTGAGATTTGGTCTTGCAACAGATGGTGTGGACTCCTTTGGTGTATGAACAACTGCGTGGTCCATTTGGCCTGTTTGCTTGGTAAATTATAATATTCCTCATTGGTTGAGTACAAAAAAGGGACACATTATGTTGGCACTTTTAATTCCTGGCCAACGCAAGGTTAAGAACATGGATGTGTATCTTGAACTGCTTATTGACGAGTTGGAAGATTTGTGGAAGGGGATAAAAGCATATGACATTTTGCGCCCCTTACATGAGAGGGAGTTTACACTACATTCCATTGTAATGTGGACAATGCATGATTAACCAGGATTAGAATGCTCAGCTAATTATCCAAACAATATTTATCTTGTGTACATAGGAGTTTGTTAACAGTTACGTACAACTAGTAATTCTTGACATTTACATGATATACTACAATGGCTATAATTATTCTTTGACATATACTTTTTTTAATAGTGATTGATAGTATTCATTTATTGGGCAGGCTTTCAAACGGCTGGAAAAAATGCTTGTTTTTTGTGCGGGCCAAATCTCGTGGGAAGATACTCTTTTAGTCTCCAAAAAGTGGTTTATAAAAATCATCGTAAATACTTGCATGAAGGCCATCCATTCAGAGACACTCATAGAAGAGGTTTTGGAGGAAGAGTTGAGAGAGAGATGCCTCCAAAGAGGATGTCCGTGAAAGATTGGCGAATACTATGGGAGGAATCTCAAGCAAAGCCAATCGATGGTATGATAAGATTATCTATATTTCATCATTTGGAATATTGGAATAACCTTTTGATTAATCAGCTACTTGTGCACATATTTAAAAATGTGGGTGAATCTATTTGGAGACATTTGATTGGTGAAAAAGATACCATTGTTGCAAGGCACGATCTAAAAGAATCAAACACCGCAAAAGAATATTGGATAAAACATGGTGAAGATCATGCTCCAAAAGTACCTTGGACATTCACTAAGGAGGAGTTTAACCATATGCACTCTATTATTCATGACATTAGAACACCAACTGGTTTTGCCCATTTTCTACGGTCATCATTCTCAGTGGATGCAAAGTTGCAAGGTCTCAAATCTCATGATTGGCTAAAGATGATTCAATTCATCTATACATTGTCAATTCGTGGGTGCTTGTTAAAAGATATTTGTGAGACCATATACAAACTATCAATCATTGTCAGGTATTTACATGTACTTGGTGCATTTTTCTATTTAGTATTTATTGATTGGAAATTCAAATAGACATAAAATGGATTGAATATGTTGCAGATGGATGTGTTCAAAAGAAATCCGTGAGCTGGATCTTCGCAAGAGACATGAGGATATGGTGGAGATTGTGTGCATGTTTGAGAGATATTTTCCGACTTCCATCATGGACTCACAAGTGCATCTATTGGTGCACTTGGTTGAAGAAGTTTTTGTTGCTGGTCCAATGCACACTAAGTATAAGTGCATAAATTATCTTTTGCATGTGTATTTAAACTAAATCAATTGATACATGAATTCATTAAATAAAACCATTTGTGACTTTTTAGGTGGATATTCTTGATGGAAAGGTACATTTGCACAAACTACATCCATCCACTCCACTATTGTGGTGTGATGAGGAAGCCGAGGGGTAACTAGTGAAAAATCTCAAGGGATGGAAAAGGTCCATAGGTTGGCACCCTTCCAAGGAGAAAAAATTTTTACATTCATGCTTTATAATTGTGGAGTTATGGATAAATGGTTAGACCTATATGAAGAAGAAGAAAAAAGAGGGCCTCGTCTAGAAAGCGCCAACGACACAATAGAGGTAGACACATGGCCTCAAGTTCACATGATCTTGAGCCATTGCCCAAGCAATGCACTATAGAGTGGATGCATGACACACTACAAAAAAAAAACAAAAGAGGGACAAAAAATATCAAACGCAGAATGAGACTTTGCAAGAGGATGCGAATGGAAGGTATTATTCTTTATATACTTTATTATTATAACATTCTTGTTTATAACAATATTTGTTTATTTCACAATGATTATTTATGAGATTGATGTTTGTCATGTGGAAGTGCAAAATGTATAATGCTATATGGGCTTTTGGTTTCCACTTTCATTTTGAAAGGATTGATAACAAGAGACGCACACACGATTGTGGTGTAATAGCATCTTTCCAACAAGAAAGTCAAAGCAGTGCACGAGATCGGAATCCCATCTCATGAGATATAGAATACGTAGGAACTATACAAAATATTTATGATGTGTCATTTGGTGAAAGTGGACACTATTTTTTATTTGATGTGAAATGGTTCAAGGTAGTTTGTAGAGGGCCAAATGCAACCGTAAAATCGGATCCAAGTGAATTTTTTGCGATTGATTCATCAAAAACATTGAGTATGGAGTCCGTTGACACATTGGTGTTGCCTCCTCACTATGAGCAGGTGCACATGCTATGCTATAATGTTTTTAATTTTATTGCAAGTGACTTAAGTATTTGAGTTTTCGATATATTCTGAAATAGTGATTTTTGCAGGTGTTTTTCAACCAGATCAACTAAATAAGATATGGTGGTTTGTAGCTCAAGTTGAACCATTTTCACGACGAGTATTTGAGGGTGCAAATGTTGAGAATGAAATGGAAAACCACCATTTTAACTATGAGATTGAGCTACCTAGAGATGTAATAAATCGTCAAACCATACTTGAAGCACCCACTTCCATACATGTTGAGAATAGAAATTCTAATAGTCAGGATGATGAAATAATTTTTGAAAGTGAGAGTGATGATGAAAATCATGTAAGAGGAGATGAATTGCAAGATGTTGTCGCTGATGAAATTGATTTTTGTAATTATGAATAAAAATTGATTATTGCAATTCTGAATGGAATTGATTCTTGCAATGCTTTCAAATGATTGTTATTTACCCAAAATAGAGTCTCATTTATGGTCAAGTAAGTGAAAAGAATAGACATAGTTTGACTTCAATCCCATTTTCTTGGAGAATGTCGGTGAAGATAGATGTACGCTTCATGTTCCAAGAATTTTTTTTTTTTTTAACAAATGCTGCAAAGGCAGTAAATCACTAAAAGCATGTGAGTTAATGAAATCACCACTACAAACTATGACAGAATCAAGTGTTTTATTATAGTCAATCCCCTTGAATTGAGCATATCCCTTGGCAGCTAGTCTTGTTTTATAATTGTTCACACTATTATCTTGATTAAGCTTGATCTTAAAGACCCATTTGCAAACAGTAACATTTTGTATCTTTGATGGAGGATCAATAATTTTACAAAAATTTTACAAACAATGCATCATGTACTCACCTCACTTTTCATTACATCAAATCATTCTTTTGTTGCTACAGTTTCATTCACACTTGAAGGAACATCATCAAACTTAAGATAGTAATAAGGGCAATAAAAATTAAACAATCATCAAATTGTAATTGCTTCTTTCTTCCTTGTATTTGAGCCTTGATGGTTGCATTTGGGCTCTAATACCATGTTAAAACCTTCCATTAGACACAAAAAATATCACATTCATCGTTCATCAATTCCTCATTAAAGAGAAAACTTGCCAAAATCACCATCTCTGGATAGTCTCTCGAAGTATGTACAAAATGAGCTCTCAATCCATATCAAATGATCTCGGATATGAGATTAGGTAGAGTGCCATTAGGGTAGACCCTAAACCCCTGGCTCTCAAAGCCTTAGATCATGCATAATTACCCTCTTGGTAGCTCGAGTCAACTGTCTTATAAAAGTAGGTGGCCGCCCTCATAAAAAATCCCAATCATCTAGAAACACCATGATATAATTCACTTTAGAAAAATATTTATTTAACTAATTCCATTTCATTATAAACATGCAAAAAAAAAAAAAAACTCTCATCATAATATAATTTACTCTAGAAAAAAAAATATATAGCTTAATCATATTATAATTCACTTTAGAAATATATTTATTCAACTAATTTCATGTCATTATCAACATGCAAAAAACAAAAGAAAAAAAAAAAAGTGGATAATACATGCAGAAGATATCCACGCATGGATATCTTTAACTTCTAGTCTTGTCTGGTGAACAAACTAAAATTTGCATGGATTATTCATGCCAAAACTGCTTTCCGGCGCCGCCAACCTTCCTTCCCAAACAGTTGCCGGAATTTTCAAAATTTAATTTTGCGTGGATAATCCACGCACATAAATTTTTCGGCGCCGTGTCAGAAAAACACTGGTAGACTGGCCGGAGGCATTTTCAAAAAAATTTTGGCGTGGATGTTCCACGCAAACAAAATTTCAGAAAATCGACTAAGTGTCGGGTCTCGCGTCGATACTCTACGTGGATAAACACAGAGTTTCTAGTTGTGTTGAAGCTCGCAGGCTTGAGAGAGAGAGAGAGAGAGAGAGAGAGAGAGAGAGAGAGAGAGAGAGAGAGAGAGAGAGAGAGAGAGAGAGAGAGAGAGAGAGAGAGAGAGAGAGAGAGAGAGAGAGCATTGATTTCTGAACTTCTTAACTTGAAAACTGTATGAATATGAACAACTATATATACTAAGCAATTAGGTCGTTAAATGCGATCGCCAGTTGACTGGTGTCCGCTGGCATCCATCCAGTTCCTTCTTATAAATTGATTGTTGATAAGCAGTGGAAATTGGCCGTAAATAGTTTGTCTGCATAAATGAACTAAAACTGTCACTCTACAAAAATGAACTAAAACTGCCACAAGTGAATGTGTCGCAAAAATGCGACAGTGTTGGCATTTTGCAAAAAATCCGACAGTGTCCTTAAATTTTATTTAGGGTAGCCCCACACTTTGCGAGAGTCATTTCATGAACCTTTGAGGCACTTTGAAAAAAGCGAAAGATGTGACTCTGCATATTTACTTGCAATTTCCGACCAGTGAAAAATGCGACACTGTTATCAAACTTCGTGTATTTCTACAGATTATGTAAAAACACTTGTAATTCTACAGACTGTATAAAAACATGGAAAAATCTGTAAAACTGGATAAACAATGGATGAGGATTAAAACCGATTAGTTGATTAGTAAGAAGGAGAATAATCCAACATAATGAGGGATCCGATTTAGAGGAGGTCGTAGAAGGTCATCCGCATACCACCTTGACAACTTTTTTTGAATTGAATAGAAGTGGTGATTCGGAGGCCTGAGAGTTGTTGTACCAAGACTTGTCACGATTTTACATTTACAACAAGAGAGTGCGAACGTGGACCCGTAGAAAAATGCACAGTCCATTCTGAGAAATGGATGTATGTATTTTGACAATCCGTCCAAAGGAGAGCGATTTTATTTGCTAGTTCTTTAGCTCTCATGTCAGAGGTGCAACAAGTTTTGAGGACCTGCTTACTTGATGGTGAGTTGTTTTTGTTGTTTAGAAATGCTTACAAGCATAGACTTCTAATAAAGGATGCGATGGAATGGACTAATTGCATGTTGGAGGCAGTGTTGTGGGGGACTCCGTAAGAACTTCAGCTCATGTTCGCTGTATTTCTTTTGACATGTGTCCCTTCTGACCCATTAGATCTTTGGAAGTGTATAGATCCCCATTTAGTAGAAAATTTATTACGCAGAGGAGTTAGGACAACTAGCAACGTGCAAAACCATTACTGCGAGTCAGATTATGATAGATAGGGCTCTTCTAGATGTGGAGACGCACATGCAGGCTTTGGGAAAGTCGTTGAAAAATTTTGGCTTCACACTTCCTGATAGCGATGTCAAATTTTCTCTACTATTTTGCGAAGAGATATTTCTCGATGAAACTCTTTCAAAGGTAAAGGCTGACATCGAGAGATTGAATGTGGATCAAGGCATGGTTTTTGAAAGTGTGGTACGTGGGTGGAGTGTTCTTTGTAGATGGTCCAGGTGGTACGGGTAAGATGTTTCTGTATAGTATCATGTTGTTGTATGTGCATGCACAAGATTGGATAGCACTGACAGTTGCATCGTCAGAGATCGCCACATTGTTAATGAAAGGTGGTAGGTCCGCGCACCCCAGATTTAAAATTCCTCATACGAAATTGAATGAAATCTCAACATGCAACATCTTGAAATAGTCTCCGTTAGATAAGTTGATTTTTTTAGGAAATAACAGGGTCTGCAGTTAAGGACCCTTCACCTTACCATTCTCCTACAACTTTTCCTTGCCTCTTCTAAACGATCCATTTTTGAATGGTAGCTTCATCATCAAATCGTCCACACTACCTCCATTGAAGTATGAGAAGATAGAGACCAATGGAGGTCGTCGTGTACTATGCACAATTCCCTTGTATGCATGCTGATCTCTTACATGAAAGAGCTTAATCTATCTTGTTGCTCACCTTTGTATCTCTTTGAGACAAAAACAACTCCTTCAGGAAAAAAAAAATCCTGATGATATCTATTTTAAAACATGATCCAAATGTTCCAGATCCTACCTTTTCTTTCCAAACAATTGCATCATTTGGAATCCCCATTCGGATCCTGACGCTCGTCTCTAGTCACAAAAAATCTTTTTTACTCCATGGATGAACTATCTCCCACATGTGGATGGCATTGATGTTCTAATCACATATTTTTTATAACACAACTTGAATCTTGATATGTTTAGCTCTTTTATTTTCTTCCTTCTCTATCCTCCAAAACTTGTTTGAGGGGGCTTCATCTCCCAGACCTTGAAGACACTTACTAACATCTCCAATAAAACTAAACTCTATCTTTTGTCTACATTGGCGTTGTAAGTGCTCTCACACGAGCCCTATTGGAAAGAAATTCCTCTAATGCTAGAAAATCGAATTTACTAGATATTATAGTAACAAGTTTCATTTGATAACAAATGTTGAAATAACGTATGCCATGCTATGCACCAGACTAGATTTAGCATACATTATTAGCACATTGAGTCAATTCATCTCTAATCCTAGGATTTTACATTGGAAAGCATTAAAGAGAGTGATGAAATATATTCACGAAAGTTTAGATCATATTTTATGCTATGATGGAAATGCTATCGACCCTATGGTTCTTCAAGGCTACTCCACCTCAGATTAGGGAGGAAATATCTCAACCAGAAAATCCACTTCTGGGTTTTGTTTCTTTTTGACAGGGGGCCCAGTTTCATGGAATTCAAGAAAGTAGAAATCAATGGGGCTTTCTTGAACTGAAGCATAATACATCAAAGCATGACAAGCTTCCAAAGAAGCTATTGGATCAAATCATTACTTCATGATTTACATCGCCTCAGTTCAATGCTACTACCATTTTGTGTGACAACATGAGCTGTATTTCACTATTTCTGAATCCCATATTTTATGGCAAGTCAAAGCACATCGAAATCCAATATCATTTCATTCAGAAAAAGGCGTTCATAGAACAAGTGATTCTTCAATACTACTCCACATCCGAAATGGTATTAGACATCTTCAATAAGGCTCTTCCCAAGATTCCTGATGTTTTTTCTAGATTCAAATGTCAACATATTTGAGGTACATTGAAGACCTGTCCATCTTTAATGTCTTCAACCTGAAATGAAACCTTTCTTGCGGTCTACATGCGAAGGCAACAAACCGTCAGACCATCGTCAAAGGTAATAACGGCGGTCTACATGTGAAGGTAATGAACCACCCAGGCACTGCAAGAACGTGAGTTGCGGTCAATATGCGACACTAGCTCATGAAGTAAACGGACTGTCGAGGCACCACCTAACACGCCGGAAGCTACCATCAGGAACCTCCAAAGCACTGCAGGAGTCCACCTTACGGTCACTCTACGATAACTATTGACCGAAGGAAACCACAAGCTATCACTCACGATCAACTTGTGAACCAGTTCAAGCATCAACCAGCACCAAGGCACCGCTAGGAAACTGCAAGATGGTGATTGCAGTCTACATACAGTTGCAAAAAGTATCGTTCTTTGATGCTTTGGAAGTGGAATTCAAATTGAGTGATGTACATTTGTTCTTATGTCTTCGTACATTATTTCACAACTAAGTACACAGTTAGAATGAAACTAGCCTTGTAAATATAGATTAGTCAAAATGCTTCTTGTAACAAACAAGAACGATGTGTATAAATACATCTCCAGCTCTCATTTAGCCATCAACAGAGCAGAAGATCTAGCATTTGCGTTACGTCCCATTTAAGGTTGTAACCTACATTGTTGCTCTTGCTCCATGACAAGCATTGAATATAATATACAAGCAAAACTTCTTCATCTATGTTAAAAATAGATGTTTGTGTGTTGTGATTTAATTACGTTATTCTATTTGTTTGTTTTGCTCATTCACTCAGTCTAACAGATCACGAACATCTCTGACTCCTCAACATCTAATCAAAAAATGGTTGTCTCTGATGCCTGAGGAACAAGCGCAATTGTTTTGCACAATTATTCCATATTGGACCTTCTCGTTCAAATTGACTGACAATAATTTAAATACTCTTCGATGGATGTGATCAGAATAGTATCTGAACACTCGATAATTTTAACGGTCCTACATCGATTCGAGATGTGTTCTGTACTGTTTCTGCTCTCTCCCCCTTTCGTTCCAACAGATATTGTCATCTGCTTTTTACTTGAACTTAAAAGTCCATTTGCAGTTGATGATTTTTATGTCTACAGTCAGCTTGGTGACATCCCAAGTATTGTTCTTAAGCAGTGAGTTGTACTCCTTGTCCATAGTTTCTTTAAACATTAGTTGTAGGGGCAGAGTCGATAGACTGGATCTAGTTCTGGCCTTTAGTTGAAATGAATTGATCTTCGATGAAAATCACATCCTTGCTAGTAAAAGCTTTACATGTTACAATATTGTTCAATTGATACATGCCATTCAAGAATAAAAACCAACATAAATAGTTTTGATTGAATGCTCATCTAATTTCTTTCTTGTGCCCTTTGGGACATGAGTATAGGCAGTGCATCCAAAGACTCTTAAATGAATTAATGAAGGTTTTGATCCAGTCCAAACTTTATGATGAGTCTTGGTATTAGGTAGGCTTTTAGTTATACATCGATTTTCACATGTGCTGTCGTCGACATACCATGCTACAAAAATGATTTGGACAACAAAGCATTAGGATCATGCATTTGGCAGACTCCACTAAGGTCACGTTCTTCATTTCTACCAGTCCATTTGACTGTGGAGAATACATTGATACCAGTAGTTGAATAGTAATCCTTGAATGCATTTGAGATGTATTCACCACCATTGTCACTCCTGAGAGCTTTAATTCTTTTGCATGTCTACAACTCTGCATGCTCTTTGTACTTTTTGAAGAATTGGAAAGCTTCAGATTTGTGTTTAATAGTCATCGATGAATGTAATAAAGAAATTTGGAATAAGAAGTGACAGTGTCTGTAGTGGACCACATTTATCAATATGAACTATGTCTAGCACATCTTTAGATATGTGTTTTTGATTTGGCTTAAATGGCCTTCAAAGTTTGCTTTCCTATGATACAACTTTGGCAGACAAGAGGGTCGACAGTTCGACAATCAAAATCAAGAATTGAAGAACACTTAGACATGTTAGCAATCAATATATAATTAAGGTCGCCAAGTCTATAATGTCAAATCGATTTTTTTTTCATAGATGTCAAACTTCTTAAAGTACAATCAGTCGCAGAGTAACAATGAGTAAGCCTATAGAGATATCCTTGTCTCTTTCCGAGTACAATGTCTCCCTTACATTTATCAAGAATATTACATGAATTTATTTCAAACTCTACCTTATGTCCTACATCAATAAGTCGACTGATTGATTCACATTCGATCATGTGGGTTGTTATGAACAAAGTTCTTGGTTCTCTAGGCTAAATAATCAATAAAGCATTCTTGCTGGCTTGTCATGTGTTGCGTCACTTCATAATTGAGGAACCATTCCTCATTTTGTTCAACATGGTGATTGTTCACCATAAAGGCATTATGCTCGCCATTATCTTCGACATTCTATTTCAAATCAATAGTTGCGATGGCTTTTTGATCCAGCTGTTTCTTGTCGTTGTTGTTGAACTTCAAGATTCGGTAGTCCTAGATCTCGTAATTCATCCTTTTGCACTATTTGTAAAACATTCTTTTCTTATTCTGAATAGGTTGCTACGAGTTGTATGGGGACGAGTCAGTTGGTCAAGAGTGTGTTAGACTCTTTATGTGAGCATTGTGTTTGCATGATACTTTGTGATTCAAACCTAAGGGTTTGTTGGTGTGCTTGAGCGTGAGTCAAATACAATGTAGTTGAGATGCATAGCATCTTTTGGACACTCTAGACACTGTTGCATTGCATTTCTTTACTCCTATAAAATTTGAACTTAAGGAAAAGAGTTAGAGATCAGTTTTGATCTAATTCATAGTATAAGCTTCAAATATGATACTATATTTATTGACAGTTGATTTTGTGTGCGAGACGTGACTCGCTATGGATATATCGATCGCGAACTAACCCCGTAGCCGGCTACTTGGGTTAGGTGAGTAGCCACACATAGGAAAAATTAGCCTGTATAGAGTTATTTATAGTACTTGCTATATTCGGGGGCATGTCTTGAGTTTGTCCTTCATTAGAAAAAATATGGGCCCTAAGAGGGCCCTATAAGAAATGCCATGTAGGAGAGAAAAATAACTATAAACTAATTATAATATCGTTTTCTAACTTCTTCACGCATCTGCCCACACTACTTTCCATGTAAATGAATACACCTTAGTTTAGTCACATCAAACTTCATTGGTGCTTAACCATAGTTAAAATCTAATTTGTCAAAATGCTAAAATATTCCCTCTCAATAGTTGGGAACACACAAAAATTTGCATTAGGAGTGACATTTCTGAAAAAAGCCTACGCCATCTCTATCTCCAGGGTAAAAGTACACAACATGGCGGGACTAGCACAAAAAATAGCTATATACTGCAACTTTTCCAATGGTTTTACAGAAGAATCCAAATTCGTCATAACACAAAATTGACGGATTATAAAAAAATTCAAAAAGCATCCAAATTTATACAAGTCAGTAGGCTACAGACACACAATAAAATTTTGTATATTAAGTAAAGATATTTACATATTCCGTTTTTTGAGTTCACATGATGGATCATTGGTTCAGCCTAAGTGATGGCTTATAGATTGCATATCAAATTGCATGTAGATTTGGAATAGTCAATTTTTTGTGATTTTGTCAAAACCCTAATTTTGATTGGATCTCTAGATAGTGAGATTGCTGGACTTCATTTGAGTGTGTTTCAATCTTAGGAAGTGGCAAAAGTCATTAGATTGAGGATAGATCATAGGTTGATCAAGATTCCATGATTCTATGTGTTGATTTGCTTGGATAAGTGCTAGAAGAGAATTTGTGAGATAGTTTCAAATCTTGGTGATTTCTTTTGAAAGCATTTGTTGTTGTTCAAAGGAGTGCTTTGTGCATTGAAACAGGTTGAAAGAGAAGATCAGGTCATTGCTACATAGCACCCTCAATTGGAGTCATGTTGGAAGCCAATGATAGGCTTACCTCAAGTAGCTATTCATTATGGAAAGTGAGGATGGAGTCACTTCTTGAGATGAATGATGTTTTGGATATTGTTGTAGGTTTGGAGGAGAGACCAGCAACACAGCAAGATCAATTGAGGTATGACAAGAGGGCCAAGAAGGCTCTACACATGATAAAGATGAATGTTACCAATGAACTTCTCAAGGAAGTTGGTAAGTGCACATCATCTTTGGAAGCTTGGAATTCATTGAAGAAGCTTTATGAATCCAAGTCTACTTCTGGAGTGTTGACTCTAAGAAGGCAAATCTTTTCTTGCTTGCAAAAGAATGAAGAAAGTCCAAGTACTTTTGTTTTGAGAATGAAAGCATTGAATGATGAGTTAGCTTGCATAGATGAAAGCATTAAGGAAGGAGAGCTTATTGAAGTGATTCTTAATGGCTTGTTGGATGCTCATGCTAACATTGTTCAAAGTATTGCTATTCAAAAGACTTTGCCAAGTTTGATGGATCTTCAAGAGATATTGATCAATGAGGAATATAGGCTTCAAGCAAGAGGTGGATCTACTTCGACACTTCAAGAGGATGCTATTTCACGAAGGGCAAATTCAAGGGAAAAACCAAAAGCAAATGGTCTAAACGGCAAGATCAAGTGGATGCTTCTTCAAGTGGAAAAAATAAGGATAGATCAAAGCTCAAGTGCTTCTATTGTGGTATCAAAGGACACTTTGCAAGTGAGTGCTACAAGAAGAAGAGAGATCAAGGAGACAAGCAAGGTAATCTTACTCTTGATGAGGATGGTTTGGATGTGCAAGATGCAAATGATGATGGTTTTGTGATGTCTTCATCTATGCTTGCTAATGATGGAGATCTAGATCCTTGGTGGATTGGTAGTGGAGCAAGTTCACACATGACCTTTCACAAAGAGTACTTCACTTCTTTGTTGGCATATGGAGATGACAAGAGGGTGATCTACACGGCCAATGATGGTGAGTGTGCAATCAAAGGGATTGGCACAATTCTTATTTCTCTCTCTACAAATAGGAATGTTCATTTGGAGGATGTCTTGTTTATTCCATCTATTACCAAGAATTTGCTTAGTGTGAGTCAAATGCTAAGTAAGGACCTCAAGGTGAGTTTGATGGAGATGCTTGTTTCATCAAAAGGAAGGATGTCTTGATTGGAAAAGGTAAAAGACAAGAGGAGTTGTTCAAACTTGATGCTTGTATTATTGCTAACCAAGTTGGATGTGTTGCAAGAGAGCAAATTTCTATTCAAGAGGTTTGGCACAAAAGGATGGGACACCTCAACTTCAAGTCATTGGAGGTAATGGCAAGGAAGAAAGTCGTGATTGGTCTTCCAAGTTCCTTAAGTAATGACAAGCATGTTTGTGAGTCTTGTGCTTTGTCTAAGTCACATAGGCTACCTTATACTAGATCTATTTCTAGATCTACAAAGCCTTTTCAACTTGTACATTCGGGTATTCATGGATTTACTACAATTAGCAATAGTGGAGCTAAGATGTATGTACATTCATTGATGATTTTAGTAGATTTTGTTGGATCTATCTACTAAAGAGCAAGGATGAAGTGTATGATGTCTTTGTCAAGTTCAAGAATGCAAGGGAGAACCAATTCTCCACAAAGATCAAGTGCTTGAGAGGTGACAATGGTGGTGAGTACATATCTAACAAGTTCAAGGCCTTTTGTGATGAGCATGGGATCAAGAGGGAGTATACAACATCAAGGACCCCACAACAAAATGGAGTGGCTGAAAGGAAGAATATAACTTTATGTGAAAGTGCTAAAGCTATGAGGTTAAGTGCTAATCTTGACAAACCATTTTGGGATTAAGCTTTGTTGTGTGCCAATTTTTTGTGCAATAGGTGGCCGAGTGCTATTTTGGATGGAAGGACACCTTTTGAGATGCTATTCAAGAGGAGGCCGAGTGCCAACTTTCTAAGAACCTTTGGATGCACATGCTATGTCAACATTACTCTTGATGATAGGACCAAGGAGGATCCATCTTCAAGAAGAGGTATTTTTGCTGGATATAGTGAGGTGAGTAAAGCCTAGAAGGTTTACATTCCTTCTACTAACAAAGTGATTGCTGGTAGAGATGTCATTTTTGATGAGGGAAACATTCCAAAGGTGTCTTCAAGCATGATTGATGGTAAAGTAGATGGATCTAACATTCTTGATGTTGATGAGAAGGATCCTACTTTGGATGGTGGTGATGATGGACCTTCATCAAGTCAAAAGCCAAGGAGAACATCAAGAGAAAGACCAGTACCTTCAAGGCTCACATATGATCAAAAGGATAAGCAAGTAGTTTTTAGAAATTATGTTGCTTTCCTAACCTCTTTGGATGAGCCTACAAGTGTAGATCAAGCAAGGAAAGAAGAGGAGTGGATCCAAGCAATGGATCTTGAGTATCAATCTCTTATGAAGAGTGGAACATCTTTTGGAGGATCTTCTTGTGTACATGGAGCTATGCAAGTGGATGGATGTTATCTTGCTATAAAATCAAGTAATGGATCTGGAAAACAAAGTTTGTTCAATGACTTTGATGGTCAAGTTGAAGATCAAGAGGTTGATCTCAAAGCGCTTCAACTAGTCAAAAGAGAAGTTGGCAATTTGGAACTAGTCAAGAGCATCAAAGGAGAGGTAATTGGCAAAGTTGTTATGGATCTATTTTTACAGCATATTGAAGACTCAAGTAAGGTCAAAGGAGCAGCAAGGAAGTGTTTTTCAAGTTTACTTTACTTGTTCTATCTCATGTTTGAGCAATTTCATGTGGATGTGTGCAAATTGTCAAGATATGGTAAAACTAGCTACATTGGTGAGCATTGTTTTGATGTTGGATTTGTACTAGCATTCTTGGCTGATTTTGCTGATGGAAATGAAGCTATTGGAGGTTCATTATGTCACTCATCCATGGCTAAGTTCTCAAGTGTTGAGCTACTTGGTGCCAATACTTGGAGATTGTCAATTTTTGGTGAATTCATGGTCATTTTCTTGTGTCAAGTAGATCTTGAAGATGGACTAGTGCAAACTACTTGGTTTATGGAGTCATGTGGTGCTGGATTGACATCATTAATGTACTCACCTACTCATGGATTTCCAAGGTTTGATGGTTTCTTGTGGCAAGATGATGATGGAGGCTCATTCATGGAGTATCATGGTGGATAGAAGGCAACAAAGGACAAAGGAGGAGGAGACATGCAAGCAAAAGTTGATCACTCACATTTATTGTTTGTTTGCTGTATTTTTCCAGAGAGTTCAGAGTTGGAAGCATGGTGGAATCATTTCATTTACATTCTATTTGATTCTTCATGTTCTAGTCACATTTTTACATGTAAAATTGATGTAAGAAATAGTGAAGCATCCCAAGTGGACACTATTCTCTATATCAATTATGGTTGTTTCTATTTTGAGCATTACATGATCATTGAAAGGAGATCTATTCTTAGGAAGAAGATCATTCTTATGATGGATCAAATTTCTATTGGCAAAAACTATGCTAGGAGCATTGGAAGCTAGGAAAGCAAGTTTTGAGGTACATCATTGGAACTCGAGATTTTGGCATATTGTATGAGGGATCATCACCTAATCTTTTTGGATTTTCAGATTTGGACTATGCTAGAGATGTAATGGATAGGAAATCCATTAGTTTTTATTGTATTTTCATAGGTGACGGAGCTATATCATGGATGTCAAAGAAACAAGCCACTATCTCATTGTCATCTAGTGAGGCCGAGTACAAAGCTCTTACACATTGCACAAAGGAGATGGTATGGATCAAAAGGATGATCAAGGATCTCCACTTGCTGGATTTTTCAGAGAGCCAAATCATCTTTTGTGACAATCAATCAGCCCAAATAATGGCATCCAATCCTATCTTTCATGCTAGGAGCAAGTATATTGAGATACAATATCATTTTGTGAGGGAGCGAGTCATTGCAAAGGAGGTGGAGCTTCAACATGTGTCTTCAAGAGAATGTGTAGCTGATATCTTCACCAAAGCATTGGGAAAAGACTTGTTCATGAAGCATAGGACCTCACTTGGAGTATTATCAAAGTCTATGCTAAAACTAGTTGAAGAGGGAGTGTGAAAGATTCAACTAGTTTCATCACATTTTGCAATATTTTCATATTTGGCATATTGAGGCCAAAACTTGTTTTAGACTTAGAGGTTGACTTTTCAAAGTTCATTAGTCTAAATTTCATTTGAATAAACACTTTTTGAAAGTGTGGGAAAGATAGAATGCGAGTTTGAGTAGATTCAATTTGAATAAGTTGGGTACATTGAATCTAGACCCAAAATTGGTAGGGTTAGCATTCTGGTGGGAAAGCCAAGTGGCCAAATAGGGTTTGGACCTATTATAAAAGGATGTACCTTGTGGAGAGAGTCATCTTCTCTCTTCTCTATCTCATTTCATGCTTATACATGGTTCTCTTGGGTTCTACTATCCATTGGTGCACTATCTTGGTGATTGCTTGCAATTCTATGTGTAGAATGATCTATATTTGTTATTTTTGGATCCACATGTGTGAAATACAGTAGCTTGCTGGTTTTGTATGAACAACAACAGTACATAATCATTTCATTCAAGTTTGATCAAGTTCTATTAGTGTTTGCATCTCAAATTGTGTGTAGATGCTGATTTTTCTACATTGGTGAAATTGATAGTGTATTTCTCTTTCTAACCAAAGATCATTCAAGTAGATTGGATCTTAAGGATCTGAAATCTTTCACACACTACATGTACTTTTGATCTCCTAAGGTGTGTAGATGCACCAAGACCAAGACTAGATTGAGATTCAAGATCTATCTTTGATTCTATGGCAAAAACACACTACTACATGCATTCAATCACTTCCAACTCTCACTCACACATGTGGGAAGTGTTCAAAAAGTATTCTAAGTAAAAACAAGCTGCTCTCCTCACGTAGAGAGAGAAAAATCATCATGAGCTCTCGGGTAGAGAGAGAAAGCTAGAAATCCAATGACATTCAAAATCCACGCAATCTCAAAATCAATTAGATCCAAAATGAGGAGTACAATGATACTAGTAGATTCATGAGCTACCACTATGTTTAACTATGATTGGATCACACTTTTCCACCTCTTAATCCTATTGGACCATTGATCCATGCACCTCTAAATTCTATTGGACTATTCAAGCACACCTCAAATTCCTATCGGACCACACATGGTTCCACCTCTAAATCCTATTGGACCTCTTAAACTTCATCAAACAAAAGAATTACACTTGTCTACACTCTAATTGGCACAAGTTTGGCCTCCTACTCTATTTTGGCTCAATAGTGGCATTACAAGTGGAAATGGATAATTTGCCATCTATGCCAAATTTAACCTTATCAACATCCTACACCTAAATGCTTGACTATGAAATTCTATGAGACCCCTATATCAAACATTTTGATTTACTTTACAATTGTCCACACGTGGGAACATCCTCCACACATGTGAGATTCACTTACAAACTTCTATCATAAAAAATACCAAGCTAATTTTTGTCAATTTCTCACAAGACAAACCAATTTAGAAAGTCAGACAAAAAATGAGAGATAGAAAAGCATGCAATGTGCTTCAAACTCAAATTTCTACTTCAGGTACATGTAGTATTCTTCTATTATTATCAGCTTGTACATGGACAACACACTTCTCTTCAACAACAATGTCGAATTAATAAAAGATGAGAAACGCGTCTTCAAAATTCGACGTGACAGATCTAGAAAAAGTTGAATAATGTCTAGGTGTTCAAATCCAAAGAGACAAGAATAAAAAGTTGATCAACATTACTCAAGAGAGATATATATACAATATGTTGATCAGATATAATGTGATGAATTGCAAGTTAGGTAATTCACCAATGGATCTAGGACTCATATTGTTGAAGAACTTGTGTCCTCAGATGATAGAAGACAAGGAGCATGGGCATGAGTACCCTTATCATTCGATGATAGGTTCTCTTATATACGCAATATGCTATACCAAACATAGCTTTTGTAGTCAGTTCCTTAAGTCAGTTTATGGCTAATTCTGAAATTACACATTGGAAAACTCTCATAAGACTTATGAGATATATTCGAACTACCATGGACCTATGCATTTGTTATGGAACAGTTGACAACGAAAAACTAAATATGCTTAGTGGTTATTCAGATGCAAGTTGAGAAGATGTAGACACTCTTAAATCCACATCTAGATTTACTCCTCAACAATGGCCCTATTTCATGGAATAGTCACAAGCAAACTTCGATAGCTCTAGCATCTACTGAATCAGAGCATATTGTAGCACATTTTTCTGAACCAATACGCTTTGACAATTTTATTTTGAGATAATCAAAGTGCTACTGCTTTATCATCCAACCTAGGTTTCATTCCAGGAGTAAGTACATTGAAATTAAGTATCACTATGCCAGAAGCAAAGTTCTTGACAAAGAGATAAACTTGTAGTATTGTCAAATGCAAGACATGATAGCTGATATTTTACGAAGGCACCAGGCTTGGATGTACACAATAAGTTTTTTGCAAAACTAAGTTTGAAGGCCAAGGCATTCATGGATTTAGATTAAAGAAAAGTGTTGGATTATTCTCCCATAACCTATAGTTTATTTACATCAATTTGTTTATATAGTTTTGTAGTTTTATTCGTGTTTCTATGTAGTACATAGAGATACATGAAAATCGTTCAACAGGTGTCTTTGACAACAATGAACTATCAAAGGTATTGAAGGTTGACAATTTTTGTTTCCATCTGTTGTGAATATAATGACTTACCCAAGTTGGTTAGCAAGAAGATTTCTTGGAGGTCCTAACTGGATGGATGACAGCACATTGTGGCTAAGCTCCAATTGCAACCTATGACTCAATTAGTTGTGTTAATTGGATAAGCCTAAGGGGTATTCTTCATTAGTATAAACAGCTGATCATTAGAGGAGAGAAATATCGAATGACGGAATTTTATGTTGATGTTTCTACTTTGAATATTGCTAGCAACGCTTATTGCTTATTAGCATAAGTGCACTATACAGAGTTATCAATTACTCATAGAAAGTTTAGAGTTTGCAGCTTCATCCGCTATTGTTTTGTACTTGCATCATCTGATTTGTACAAGCTATTTATGAAATCAGTCATGTCATTTTATTGCATCCAGTATTATGTCGGAATGTATGCAAACTTCTCTTAAGTTATTTGTGTCTATTAAATCTCTTATTGATTATTCTTAATTATCAAATGTTGCGATATTGTAATATTCTATATCTATCAATTACACTCAATAAATGTTTGTTTACGAAATCACTTAGTACTAATGATTTCAAAGTTAGTTACTAAAATAATCACCGATAGTTCATTGTTCGACTTCAATTTCATTACTATCGTATTCTCTTTTTTTCTTCCATCAACTGCTCCAACTATATCTTGGAGTAGAAAGAAGCAACCCACTATTGTTTTTAAACTAAAGTTAAGTATCGGACATTGAGTTCTACGACACAAGAAGCTATTTGGTTAAGAGGATTATTAGTTGCTTTTTACCATGCATGAAGGCTCTACGGAGAGTGCATGAAATGTTTCAAGTCACTAAAAGTAGTGACAATTCTACTAGACTCAATATCAATGCAATTTATAACCTCCATAGACCTATCTACTAGTTAACTTTCTATGTTTTCTATCAAAGTACTTCTATTGTTTGAGTTAATTTTTGTGAGTTCAGTTTCTCTACTAAATCATGATATCATTCTCTAAATGCAATCATATTTATTTTTTGTGAGGAGCCGTCTATCATAAAAGAAAAAAACAATTTAAATTATTTCACAATTTTAGTGAGTTTTAATGTTTCACAAAAAGAACATAGAAGCATTTGATCATTCTGACGTAATACTAAATGCGATGAAACTATATAATCAATTCTATAAGTAGCATGTACAAATCAGAAAAATCGTGGGCACAAAACAATAGCGGATGGAACTGCATACTCGAAACTATAACTGAGTATCTGATAATAAGCAATAAGCATTTCTAGCGATGTGCTATTTTAATCAGCAAAGCCCCCAAAGAATGATCCAGGATCTTCTGTGCAAAGAGGTTATATCGTAGGTTTTAGGAGAAATCTTATGTTTGAACACCTTCATCAAGGCTTACAATTCAGTAAATATTGCACCACATGTACAATTTACCTTGTTGCAAATTGCAAAAGAGAGAAAAACAATTCACAGCTCTGCATTGAAATTGAACACAATGTTTGATCCTCATCCTAAGATACACGATCAGCCACCCTCCCACTACCCAAATTAAAACCTCTGGTTCCGTCTGTCATGCGAGGACCGGGAGGTTGCTTTCCCAACTTTACCAACTAGAGATATGCTGCAATATTGTGGAGGTGTTCCACCACTAGTCCAGTTGTCTGCATTAAGCTGCCCCCTACCTCTACCCCACCCCAAACCTCGATTTTTATCATAGTACTTTCGTCATCTCCATTACTACCTTTAGCAGCCTCAGTTCCTGCCTTTTTCCATGTTGGCATATTTCTAGCTTGAGATACCTGGCACAAAAACACAATTCAAATGGCTGTCAAGATTCTTGCTAGGTATTTTTAAGATCCTGCCAAATTCACATTAGGCTCTTCATAGCCCAAATAGCAATCTTATCTCATAAACTTTTGAAAGAAGATTGGAGTCTAAACTACATCCGACGGGAACTATTGCGCCTACAAGATGATGTACTTTCAGACTTCAGATTTATTTTCAATGGTAAACTTGTAAGTAACTGTAAACACTTGATCTTTTATGAATAGTTTCAATCAAAACTTTCAAATACAGTCTCTGTACTAATTGTAACTAACTTTGTAATAGTTTTATGCAGGTACATAAAAGACATGAGCTCGAGATCAAATGCAAAGATATTGGCGAAACAATCCAACTTATGGAAGAACATTGAGATTCACTAGCAACAAATACATGCCAATCAACTTGTCTTTTTATCAAGATAAAAAATTGCATTCTAGTATTACACTATGGACACAACCTGATTATATTTTCTTTATCAATATTAGGAACTAATAAGGGAACAACTCCTTCTATAATCTCGCCCTCCTCTGTTTCGAGAAGGGCCTCAATGCCTGATATCTGTTATAATATTGTCTTCCTTTGTATTAGGAAGGACTTTTATTCCTTTTTGATCATATAAAATAAGATCTGCATCCTGAGCAACCTGAAAGGCTGTTAAGGCAGGAGCAACTTCCTTTTGAGGGCCCTTGATCCTAGGTGCAACGCTTACACTGTACTGGGCAAAGGTTCTGATCAACTATTGTCGAAATCTATATACATCATCAGGAGTATACGGCTCAAGAGTGAACTGTCATCACAAAACACAAGAATTAGCAAATTACAAACAATGATAGTAAAAAAATATAAATCAGAATGAAAGGAACTACAAATGAACAAAATATTATCTTTTCAATATCTACATCCACTTGTAAATTATACCACTCAAAAAATAACTTCGTATTGTACAGGACGAACCATGCACAACTAAAAGCGTCTTTTTGTTGTACACACTGCATATATAGAATGAAAAATAATAATATTATGATAGAAATTTTATTTATGCGATGACGATACATTTGGATTAAAAAAGGAATACACGCATATCATAGATAAATTGAATATATCTTGAGAGATCTAATGGTTATCTCTCCAATTGAAGTTGCCGTTGTTGGTATTTCTTGAACGACTTCATGCAGTAGAGAATCAAATTCTCTATGTGTATTTGCAGTTGAGTTTAAATTTACACATAGAAAATTTGATGCTCCCTCCTTATTTATCTTTACAAAAAGAATGTTCAAGCTCCAATGCCGACTGCAACAACCAAAATACAAATATCAATAAATCCATTTTTTATGAAAATATTGCTTACTCATTAAAGCAATGAAGCATGCAGCAATCCAGATTAAAGCAACAAAAACAAAAGAGCAATCCTTACTTATTTTTGTATGAAATTAAATAAAATTCTGCCATAGGACTGCATTCGATAAAATTGACAGCCTTCTCAAAATTGGCTTCTTTCGCCTTTACCGCTCCCATGAAAAATGGACTAACAACAAAAACTATACGATGGGAATTGAAACTAATACTATTCTACAAAAAAAAAACTCGGGCGTCTACTATTACATTTGAAATTTCTGAGGTTTTATCTTTCAGCTCGGCACAAAATTTGGGACCTAATCTAAAGCTTGTACGTGTATTTGGAAGAAAAAAATAAAAAAAGTTGCCGAGAAAATCAATTTTATTAGCTAGGTAGGCCTCTATTGATTATAATGTTCAGAATCAAAATAAACTTGGGCTGGATCGTATGGAATTCTCACAAAAAGATTATGTACAACAGCAGAGACAAAAGTGGAAACAATATTTACAGATTTCTCTGTTATTTTGTCGAGCTCCTCTTGGGTAAACAATACTTTTGGTGATGAAACCTGCTGAGGAGCTGGAAGGGGTGAAGATTCTCGATTTGAGTCAGATTCTCCAACATCTGACTCAGAGCTCAAGAAGATATGGGGTCTCTTGGCCGGGATACGTCGAGGAGGAAGGGAAACAGCTGGCCTTCACTAGGTGGAAGAGGAAGGTCAGACAAAGAACTTAGAATGTCTTTTGACACATCAACAGTGCATAGTAATTTGCAATTATCTTTCAAACTAGTCATAATACGTCCAAGACATGTTCTCTTTTTTAAAGGGGTGATCAATTTTGTGGAATCCACGTGGAGTATCGTGGAGGACTCATGTGCAACATCTAGGATAGGTGTGGTTGGGTGGTAAGAATGTTCTAGAGATTTGGAGACATGGATTGAATCATATATATTAATTATATCATGCAAGGGGTCATCATCAACAAGAGCATCATATAGGGCCAATGATGATCCAAAATCAATATTCATGTGATTTATCCTATCAATAATATTCTCGATCTCTCTTGCAACTCTTTTTCTTGAAACCAACTTATGGTCCTTCTTCTGCAAAAGTTGAAAATGTTAGATGTATCAGTTTCTCTCTCTCTCTCTCTCTCTCTCTCTCTCTCTCTCTCTCTCTCTCTCTCTCTCAAGCATGAAACATAAATCAATATATAACACAAACCGTAAACCAGTAGCATGAAACACACACACAAATACATGCACGCACACACACACCCACCCACACCGACCCTAAACACACATGAAGAGAAAAACACAAAGAACATTATAGAGTGCTAATCAAAACTCCCGAACCACACGATTATATCCTTCTCCAGAATGTCACCACTTGCTCCCTCCCTTTGGCATTTGGGCTCTTTTGTAGAACTCATCTTCCAACAAAAAACATTTGAACCACGCCTTTAACGGAAGAAAACAAGGGCTACACACCTTCCTAGAATTGGGAGTGTTGGTTACCTTTAACTCTTTCTCTCTCTCTCTCTCTCTCTCTCTCTCTCTCTCTCTCTCTCTCTCTCTCTCTCTCTCTCTCTCTCTCATACGTGAATGAGTCTATTATGAGTGATTGAATATGGAAATCAAGATTAACTACATCTTTGGATTTTTATCATAAGTAATCACTATGAGACCGTATGTTCTAAACGAATATAATATAATTTGTTAAAGACATGCCAACATCTAATCCATGTATATTCTACTTATGCTTAATATAAATCTAATATTCTAGTAACATTGCTATCAAAAAAATTGCTTGGGTGGGGCAACTTATGATGAGCAATCAAAATGAGGTTCATATTGACAAATGTTAGACATCAGTAGATAGTGCGTGCATGCCTATCTCAACTAATTTAAAGACCACATAGCAGTCAATGTTCGAAGCTCTCAGTTTAAACACTTGTCTAAGATGAGTGATGATCTCAAAGTAAATATCTTTGGATTGGCCTAGTGTGCCATGGTATCTCATGATGAGCAATATGCATTCGCCCTTTCTATCTATGGTTGCTTTGTATGCAAGATATCACACCATTGATCAACATCTTTATTACAATGCTAAATGATATTTCAACCAATTACTATGATTTCATATAAGGTTATATAGGTCACACACCAACAATTAAAAAGATTTATCATATAGGTCACATATCACTAAGGTCCTCAATATAACATAAATGCTTTTGATCATAAATCTAAATGACCCCTTGCAACCATTTAAGAGGCCACACGACAAAAGCAAAAAAAAATTATTTGACCATGTAATTATGTCATCAAATTATATCAAATCTATGACACCTAGATTGTTAATAAACTAAATGTTTTGTGACATCACCGATTTGACATAATATTATGTCATAAAATCTTAAAAAACTTTTCAAATTACTTGTTTAATAATAATATGTACTATTTCTTATCTCATGATTTTGTCTTGTATGTCAAATCTCAAGAAAAATATAATTTATAACAATATAAAACTAGTTTTAACAATTAAATACTACCATAATGATCTTTGAATTGACTTTTTTACATTCCATCATATTAAAAAAAAATATTCTATGTAAAATCCTACAGTAAAATATTCTCATAAAATCTAGAAAAGACTATGAGAATATTGAATGACATTTGAAGCATGCAAGCCTATGTGGGGGACCCTTTCACGTGCCAAAGGGGGAAAAAAAAAACGCGTGGAACATCCACGCGTGGATTATCCACGCGTGGATCACTTCTACGTGGATAATCCACGCGAAACTTGAATGCCAATAAAATGGCATTTCCACGAGCATTCTTGCTCCTCTTCTTTTGCTTTCAAGTTTTATAGATTTTCTAATATAGTGTTTAGTGCCCTTGCTTGCTATTGCTCTTCTAAGCTCTATAGATCTTGCTTGCTTGCTTTTGGTTGCTCTTCATTGCTAGTGATCTTGCTCTTGCTTTTGCTTGCTCTATCGATCTTCTTTGTTCTTGCTTACTATTAATCTATTGCTTTCTATTCATTGCTTACTCTTCTAATCTAAAAGTCTTCAATACTCTCACTCCCATTCTCCACTACTTTCTAACTTTTAAAGTTTTTCTTTGATACAATGTCTTCAAGTGGTAGGTCAAGTGGAAGGTCAAGCGGGAGACCATCTAGGATAAGTGCTCGTGAGGAGCCCGAAGAGTATAATCAAGAGTGGTTTGAGAATCTATCTCCTCAACAAAGAGATAGAATCAAAAATCTTGTGTTATCTTCTTCGAGTGAATCATCCGAGAGAAGAGCTTCCAAAGACGCCCCTTCCCAAGAATCGTGTAGTGTGTATTATGATCTTAATCCATGTGGTGGAGTTATAAAAAATACACGTAGCAATGTAGTTCATGCCCGTTTGCGTGATTTAGTTGCGTTATATTTTGGTAAAGATTACATGATCAATTGGTCATCCCAATCTCTCGAAGAAAAAAATAAAATAATAGAGACTTTGTATTCTGAATCCCCTCAATCCAATGCTTTTAATAGGACTTGGGCCTTGAATACAATGTGCCTTTGGATTCGAAACAAAAGGCAATCGATAAGAAGAGTCGTGAGGAATCCCAAGAATCCCACGAAGCCTGGATGGTGCTCGAAAAGGGATTGGAGGAAGGTGAAAGGATTGTTGCAAAACAATCCCCAAAAGTATGAACAACAATGTAGGACTGCCGCCGAGAAGCTTTCAAAACATGGCCAAAGTCATTTGGGATTGGGAGAAAGGGGCAATCTAGAGGCCCAATTTCTGAGTGCAATATGTTTTAATATGATTTTATTTTTGTAGTGAGATTGTTAATGTTTTTTTTATTGCTAAACTATATTGTATTACTAAACTATGTTTTTTTGTTGAATGTAGCTTAGTGATTTTGGAAGACACATGACTGCCGCAAGGTACAAGCAAGGTTACGATCATGGAGATGCCAGCCTTAAGGCTTTTATGGAATCTCATGGATTGTTTCCAATCGTAAACTCTTAACCTTCATTGTTTTGTGATTGTTTACTTTGTGTCTTACAAGTAAGTTTAATCTCAATTTAATTAAATCTTTGATTCTATTTTGTAGAGAGGCTCTACAACTTCAAGTGTTCGTGATGTGGAAGAAAATGTGGAAGAGTACGTGAATGAAAGCGAACGGGAGTTTGAAGATGTGGACACCAACGTACACCTACAAGATGAAGGATATGGACCAGTGAATTCCATGTTCATATCATCTCATTTGGCATTGTATGCTGCTTACATTGATCTGAGTAAGCATGAAAACTATGAGCTATTGGATCCATACAAAAGAAGAAAATTGTTGCATGATTCTAAGTTGCAACTTTCATTGGAGAAAATATCGGAAGCAAATTAGATACTGTTGAATTCGACTTTGTAAATATTTTTATTTAATATACACAATTTTATTGTGTGTCTATAGCCTACTGGCTTGTATAAATTTGGATGCTTTTTGAATTTTTTTATAATCCGTCGATTTTGTATTATGACGAATTTGGATTCTTCTATAAAACCATTGGAAAAGTTGTCATATATAGCTGTTTTTTGTTCTAGTCCCGCCATGTTGTGTACTTTTATGAAAAACACTTGTTTTTGACCCTGGAGATAGAGATGGCGTAGGCTTTTTTCATAAATGTCACTCCTAATTCAAATTTTTGTGTGTTCCCAACTATTGGGAGGGAATTTTTTAGCATTTTGACAAATTATATTTTAACTATGGTTAAGCACCAGTGAAGTTTGATGTGACTAAACTAAGGTGTATTCATTTACATGGAAAGTAGTGTGGGCAGATGTGTAAAGAAGTTAGAAAATGATATTATAATTAGCTTATAGTTATTTTTCTTTCCTACATGGCATTTCTTATAGGGCCCTCTTGGGGCCCATATTTTCTCTAATGAAGGACAAACTCAAGAACTGCCCCCGAGTATAGCAAGTACTATAAATAACTCTATACAGGCTAATTTTTCTTATGTGTGGCTACTCACCTGGCCCAAGTAGCCGGCTACGGGGTTAGTTCGCGATCGATATATCCATAGCGGGTCACGTCTCGCACACAACTGGACACAGTAAATCAAATCAACTGTCAATAAATATAGTATCACATTTGAAGCTTATACTATGAATTAGATCAAAACTGATTTCTAACTCTTTCTCTTAAGTTCAAATGTTATAGGAGTAAAGAAATGCAATGCAACAGTGTCTGGAGTGTCCAAAAGGTGCTATGCATCTCAACTACATTGTACTTGACTCACGCTCAAGCACACCAACAAACCCTTAGGTTTGACTCACAAAGTATCATGCAGACACAATGCTCACATAAAGAGTCTAACACACTCTTGACCAGCTGACTCATCCCCATACAACTCGTAGCAACCTATTCAAAATAATAAAAGAATGTCTTACAAATAGTGCAAAAGGATGAATCACGAGATCTAGGACTACCGAATCTTGAAGTTCAACAACAACGACAAGAAATAGCTAGATCAACAAGCCATCGCAGCTACCGATTTGAAATAGAATGTCGAAGATAATGGCGAACATAATGCCTTTATGGTGAACCATCACCATGTTGAACAAGTTGAGGAATGGTTCCTCAATTATGAAATGACGCAATACATGACAAGCCAGCAAGAATGCTTTATTGATTATTTAGCCTAGAGAACCAAGAACTTTGTTCATAACAACCCACATGATCGAATGTGAATCGGTCAGTCGAATTATTGATTTAGGACATAAAGTAGAGTTTGAAATTGATTGATGTAATATTCTTGATAAATGTAAGGGAGACATTGTACTCGGAAAGAGACAAGGATATCTCTATAGGCTTACTCATTGTTACTCTGCGACTGATTGTACTTTAAGAAGTTTGACATCTATGAAAAAGAAATCGATTTGACATTATAGACTTGGCGACCTTAATTATATATTGATTGCTAACATGTCTAAGTGTTCTTCAATTCTTGATTTTGATTGTCGAACTGTCGACCCTCTTGTCTGCCAAAGTTGTATCATAGGAAAGCAAACTTTGAAGGCCATTTAAGCCAAATCAAAAACAAATATCTAAAGATGTGCTAGACATAGTTCATATTGATAAATGTGGTCCATTGCAGACACCATCACTTCTTATTCCAAATTTTTTTATTACATTCATCGATGACTATTTTAAAAGAACTGCTGTATATATATTATGAAACACAAATCTGAAGTTCTCCAATTCTTCAAAAAGTACAAAGAGCATGCAGAGTTGTCGACATGCAAAAGAATTAAAGCTCTCAGGAGTGACAATGGTGGTGAATACATCTCAAATGCATTCAAGGATTACTACTCAACTACTAGTATCAATATATTCTCCACAATCAAATGGACTGGTCGAAAGGAAGAATGTGAACTTAGTGGAGTCTGACAAATGCATGATCCTAATGCTTTGTTGTCCAAATCATTTTTGCAGTATGCTATGTTGACGACATCACATGTGAAAATCGATGTATAACTAAAAGCCTACCTAATACCAAGACTTATCATAAAGTTTGGACTGGATCAAAACCTTCATTAATTCATTTAAGAGTCTTTGGATGCACTGCTTATACTCATGTCCCAAAGGGCACAAGAAAGAAATCAGATGAGCATTCAATCAAAACTATTTATGCTGGTTATTATTCTTGAATGGCATGTATCAATTGAACAATATTGTAACATGTAAAGCTTTTACTAGCAAGGATGTGATTTTCATCGAAGATCAGTTCATTTCAACTAAAGGCAAGAACAAGATCCAGTCTACTGACTCTGCCCCGACAACTAATGTTTAAAGAAACTATGGACAAGGAGTACAACTCACTGCTTAAGAACAATAATTGGGATGTCACCAAGTTGACTGTAGACATAAAAATCATCAATTGCAAATGGACTTTTAAGTTCAAGTATAAACCAGATGACAATATCTGTTGGAACGGAAAGGGGAGAGAGGAGAAATAGTACTGAACATCTCTCGAATCGATGTAGGACCATTAAAATTATTGTGTGTTCAGATACTAGTCTGATCACATCCATCGAAGAGTATTTAAATTATTGTCAGTCAGTTTGAACGAGATGGTTCAATATGGAATAATGGTGCAAAGCAATTGCGCTTGTTCCTCAGGCATAAGAGACAACCATTTTTTGATTAGATGTTGTGGAGTCAGAGATGTCCGTGATCTATTAGACTGAGTGAATGAGCAAAACAAACAAATAGAACAGCGTAATTAAATCACAACACACAAACATCTATTTTTAACATAGATGAAGAAGTGTTGCTTGTATATTACATTCAATGCTTGTCATGGAGCAAGAGCAACAATGTAGGTTACAACCTTAAATGGGACGTAACACAAATGCTAGATCTTCTGCTCTGTTGCACATGGCTAGATGAGAGCTGGAGATGTATTTATACAGATCGTTCTTGTTTGTTACAAGAAGCATTTGACTAATCTATATTTACAAGGCTAGTTTCATTCTAACTGTGTACTTAGTTGTGAAATAATGTACGAAGACATAAGAACAAATGTACATCACTTAGATTTGAATTCCGCTTCCAAAGCATCAAAGAACGATGCTTTTCGCATCTGTATGTAGACCGCAATCACCATCTTGCGATTTCTTGGCGGTGCCTTGGTGCTGGTTGATGCTTGAACTGGTTCACACGTTGATCATGAGTGATAGCTTGTGGTTTCCTTCGGTCAATAGTTATCGTAGAGTGACTATAAGGTGGACTCATGCAGTGCTTTGGAGGTTCCTGATGGTAGCTTCCGGCGCGTTAGGTGGTGCCTCAGTAGTCCATTTACTTCATGAGCTAGTACTGCATACTAACCGCAACTCACGTTCTTGCAGTGCCTGGGCGGTTCATTGCCTTCACATGTAGACCGCAGTTATCACCTTGGACGATGGTCTGGCGGTTTGTTGCCTTCGCATGTAGACCGCGTATAGACCGCAGAAAAGGCTTCATTTCAGGTTGAAGACATTAGAGATGGACAGGTCTTCAATGTATCTCAAATACGTTGACATTTGAATCTGGAAAAAACATCAGGAATCTTGGGAAGAGCCTTATTGAAGATGTCTAATACCATTTCAGATGTGGAGCAGTATTGAAGAATCACTTGTTCTATGGATGCCTTTTTTCAAATGAAATGATATTGGATTTTGATGTGCTTTGACTTGCCATAAAATATGGGATTCAGAGATAGTGAAATACAGCTCATGTTGTCACACAAAATGGTTGTAGCATTGAACTGAGTGCGATGTAAATCATGAAGTAATGATCTGATCCAAATAGCTCTTTGGAAGCTTGACATGCTTCAATGTATTCTGCTTCAATTCAAGAAAGCACCACTGATTTCTACTTTCTTGAATTCCATGATATTTATTGGGCCCCCTGCCAAAAAGAAACAGAACCCATAAGTGAATTTTCAAGCTAAGATATTTCCTCCCTAATCTGAGGTGGAGTAGCCTCGAAGAACCATAGGGTCGATAGCATTTCCATCATAGTATAAAATATGATCTAAACTTTCGTGAATATATTTCATCACTCTCTTTAATGCTTTCCAATGTAAAATCCTAGGATTAGACATGAATTGACTCAATGTGCTAACAATGTATGCTAAATCTAGTCTGGTGCATAGCATGGCATACATTATTTTAACATTTGCTATGAAATAAAATTTGTTATTGTAATATCTAGTAAATTCGATTTTCTAGCATTAGAGGAATTTGTTTCCAATAAGGCTCGTGTGAGAGCACATACAACGCCAATGTAGAGAAAGTTACAAAAAATAGAGTTTAGTTTTATTGGAGATGTTAGCAAGTGTCTTCAAGGTCTAGGAGATGAAGCCCTCTCAAACAAATTGTGGAGGATAGAGAAGGAAAAAAATAAAAGAGCTAAACATATCAAGACTCAAGTTGTGTTATATAAAAATATGTGATTAGAACATCAACGCCATCCACATGTGGGAGATAGTTCATTCATGGAGTAAAAAAGATTTTTTGCGACTAGAGACGAGCATCATGTATTCCGAATGGGGATTCCAAATGACGCAATTGTTTGGAAAGAAAAGGTAGGATCTGGAACATTTGGATCATGTTTTTTAATAGATATCATTAGGATTTTTTTTTTCTCAAAGGAGTTGTTTTTGTCTCAAAGAGATACAAAGGTGAGCAGCAAGATAAATTAAGCTCTTTCACGTAAGAGGTTAGCATTGATATTGCATACAGGGGAATTGTGCGTAGTACACGATGACCTCCATTGGTCTCTATCTTCTCATACTTCAATGGAGGTAGTGTGGACGATTTAATGATGAAGCTACCATTCAAAAATGGATCGTTTAGAAGAGCCATGTAAAAGCTACAGAGAATGGTAAGGTTAAGGGTCCTCAACCACAGATCCTATTATTTCTTAAAAGAATCAACTTATCTAACGGAGACTGTTTCAAGATGTTGCATGTTGAGCTTTCATTCAATTTCGTATAAGAAAGTCTAAATCTAGAGTGACCACCTTTCATTAACAATGTGGCGATCTCTGATAATGCAACTGTCAGTGCTATCCAATCTTGTGCATGCACATACAACAACATGATACTATGCAGAAACGTCTTACCCATACCACCTGGACCATCTACAAAGAACACTGCACCCATGTACCACACTTTCAAAAACCATGCCTTGATCCACATTCAATCTCTCAATGTCAGCCTTTACCTTTGAAAGAGTTTCATCGAGAAATATCTCTTTGCAAAATAGTAGAGAAAATTTGACATCGCTATCATGAACTGTGAAGCTAAAATTTTTCAAGGACTTTCCCAAAGTCTGCATGTGTGTCTCCACGTCTAGAAGAGCCCTATCTATCATAATTTTACTCATAGTAATGGTTTTGCACGTTACTAGTTGTCTTAAATCCTCCGCATAATAAATTTTCTACTAAATGGGGATCTATACACTTCCAAAGATCTAATGGGTCATAAGGGACACATGTCAAAAGAAGTACATTGAACATGAGCCGAAGTTCTCACGGAGTCCCCCACAACACCGCCTCCAACAGGCAATTAGTCCATTCCATTGCATCCTTTATTAGAAGTCTATGCTTGCAAGCATCTCTGAACAACAAAAACAACTCACCATCAAGTAAGCAGGTCCTCAAAACTTGTTGCACCTCTGACATGAAAGAACTAGCAAATAAAATCGCTCTCCTTTGGACGGATTGTCAAAATACATATGTCCATTGCTCAGAATGGATTGTGCATTTATTCCACGGGTCCATGTTCACACTCTCTTGTTGTAAATGTAAAATCGCGACAAGTCTTGGTACAACAACCCTCGGGCCTCTGAATCGCCACTTCTATTCAATTCAAAAAAAGTAGTCAAAGTGGTAATCGAATGACCTTCTACGACCTCCTCTAAATCGAATCCCTCATTATGTTGGATTATTTTCCTTCTTACTAATCGACTAATCGGTTTTAATCCTCATCCATTATTTATCCAGTTCTGTGGATTTTTCCATGTTTTTATACAGTTTGTAGAATTACAAGTGTTTTTACATGGTCTGTAGAAATACACGAAGTTTGACAACAATGTCGCATTTTTTGCCTGTCGGGAATTGCGAGTAAATATGCAGAGTCACATCTTTCGCTTTCTTCAAAGTGCCTCAAAGGTTCATGAAATGACTCTCACAAAGTGTTGGGCTACCCTAAATCAAATTTAAGGACACTGTCGGGTTTTTCGCAAAATGCCAACACTGTCCCATTTTTGCGACACCTTCGCTTGTGGCAGTTTTAGTTCATTTCTGCAGAGTGACAATTTTGGTTCATTTATGCAGACAAACTATTTACGGCCAATTTCCACTGCTTATCAACAATCAATCTATAAGAAGGAACTGGATGGATGCCAACGGACACCAGTCAACTGGCGATCGCATTTAACGACCTAATTGCTTAGTATATATAGTTGTTCATATTCATATAGTTTTCAAGTTAAGAAGTTCAGAAATCAATGCTCTCTCTCTCTCTCTCTCTCTCTCTCTCTCTCTCTCTCTCTCTCTCTCTCTCTCTCTCTCTCTCTCTCTCTCTCTCTCTCTCTCTCTCTCTCTCTCTCTCTCTCTCTCTCTCTCTCTCTCTAGTCTGCGAGCTTCGACACAACTAGAAAACTCTGTGTTTATCCGCGCAGAGTATCCACGCGAGACCCGACACTTAGTTGATTTTCCAAAATTTTGTATACGTGAAACATCCACGCGTGGATTATTTATGCCAAAAAGAATTTGAACACGCCTTTGGCCAGTCTACTGGTGTTTTTCTGACACGGCGCCAAAAAATTTATGCGCATGGATAATCCACGCAAAATTGAATTTTGAGAATTCCGGCAACTATTTGGGAGGGAAGGTTGTTTTGGCATGGATAATCCACGCGTGGATAATCCACGCAAATTTCAGTTTGTTCACCGGACAAGACTGGAAGTTAAAGATATCCACGCGTGGATATCTTCTGCGTGGATAATCCACGCAATTTTTTTTTGTTTTTTTTTTTGCATGTTGATAATGACATAAAATTAGTTAAATAAACATTTTTCTAAAGTAAATTATATTATGATTAAGCTAAAACAAAAATTTTCTAAAGTGAATTATATTATGATGAGGTTTTTTTTTTTTTTGCATGTTCATAATGAAATGGAATTAGTTAAATAAATATTTTTCTAAAGTGAATTATATCATGGTGTTCCTAGATAATTGGGATTTTTTATGAGGGAGTCCACCTACTTTTATAAGACAGTTGACTCAAGCTACCAAGAGGGTGATTATGCATGATCTAAGGCTTTGAGAGCTAGGGGTTTAGGGTCTACCCTAATGGTACTCTCCCTAATCTCATATTCGAGATCATTTGATATGGATTTAGAGCTCATTTTGTACATACTTCAAGAGATTGTCAAGAGATGGTGATTTTGGCAAGTTTTCTCTTTAATGAGGAATTGATGAATGATGAATGTGATATTTTTTGTGTCTAATGAATAGATCTGAATCTGAACAAAGTATTATACTTTCCATGTGTGTGACATGATGTGAAGATCAATTATTTCTAGTTTTATTGTGGTGTTCAAAAGCCTTTGCCAATTAGATGCAAAATAGGTTGAATCGTGTGCTAGTTTTCTATCTATTAGATATAAGTGAAACCTTTGATGCTTTTTCAAGGTTTTAGTATTAAAATGAGGTTCATAACCTTTGATTTTAACATGGTATCAGATCCCAAATGCAACCATCAAGGCTCAAATACAAGGAAGAGAGAAGCAATTACAAGTTGATGATTGTTTAATTTTTATTGCCGTTATTACTAACTTAAGTTTGATGATGTTCCTTCAAGTGTGAATGAAACTGTAGCAACAAAAGAATGATTTGATGTAATGAAAAGTGAGGTTTATCTCCAAAAAAATGGGATTGAAGTCAAACTATGTCTATTCTTTTCACTTACTTGACCATAAATGAGACTCTATTTTGGCTAAATAATAATCATTTGAAAGCATTCCAAGAATAAATTTCATTCAGAATTGCAATAATCAATTTCTATTCAGAATTACAAGAATCAATTTCATCAGTGACAGCATCTTGCAATTCATCTCCTCTTAGATAATTTTCATCATCACTCTCACTTTCAAAAATTATTTCATCATCCTGACTAATAGAATTTCTATTCTCAACACCTATGGAAGTGGGTGCTTCAAGTATGGTTTGACGATTTATTACATCTCTAGGTAGCTCAATCTCATAGTTAAAATGAAGGTTTTCCATTTCATTCTCAACATTTGCACCCTCAAATACTCTTTGTGAACATGGTTCAACTTGAGCTACAAACACCATATCTTGTTTAGTCGATCCGATTGAAAAAACACCTGCAAAAATCACTATCTTAGAACATATCGAAAACTCAAATACTTAAGTCACTTGCAATAAAATGAAAAACATTTAAGGCATAGCATATGCGCCTGCTCATAGTGAGGAGGCAACACCAATGTGTCAAAGGACTCCATGCTCAATGTTTTTGATGAATCAATCGCAAAAAATCCACTTGGATCCGATTTTACGGTTACATTGAACCATTTCACATCAAATAAATGACACATCATAAATATTTTGTATAGTTCCTACGTATTCTATATCTCATGAGATGGGATTCTGATCTCATGCACTGCTTTGACTTTCTTGTTGGAAAGATGCTATTACACTACAATCATGTGTGCGTCTCTTGTTATCAATCCTTTCAAAACGAAAGTGGAAACCAAAAGCCCATATAGCATTATACATTTTGCACTGCCACATGACAAACATCAATCTCATAAATAATCATTGTGAATAAACATGGTGTTTCAAAATGATTAAACAAATATTGTTATAAACAAGAATGTTCTAATAATAAAGTATATAAAGAATAATACCTTCCATTCGCATCCTCTTGCAAAGTCTCATTCTTCGTTTGATAGTTTTTGTCTCTCTTTTGTTGTTTTTTGTAGTGTGTCATGCATCCACTCTATAGTGCATTGCTTGGGCAATGGCTCAAGATCATGTGAAGTTGAGGCCATGTGTCTACCTCTATTATGTCATTGGCGCTTTCTAGACAAGGCCCTCTCTTTTTTTTCTTCTTCATATAGGTCTAACCATTTATCCATAACTCCACAATTATAAAGTATGAATGTAGAAATTTTTTCTCCTTGAAAGGGTGCCAACCTATGGACCTTTCCCATCCCTTGAGATTTTTCACTAGTTACCCCTTCGGCTTCCTCATCACACCACAATAGTGGAGTTGATGGATGTAGTTGGTGCAAATGTACCTTTCCATAAAGAATATCCACCTAAAAGGTCACAAATGGTTAAAAATAAGTGTTTTATTTAATGAGTTCATGTATCGATTGATTGAGTTTAAATACATATGCAAAAGATAATTTATGCACTTATACCTAGTGTGCACTGGACCAGCAATAGAAACTTCTTCAACCAAGTGCACCAATAAATGCACTTGTGAGTCCATGATGGAATTCGGAAAATATCTCTCAAACATGCACACAATCTCCACCATATCCTCACGTCTCTTGTGAAAATCCAGCTCATGGATTTCTTTTGAACACATCCATCTGCAACATATTCAATCCATTTTATGTCTATTTGAATTTTCAATCAATAAATACTAAATGGAAAAATGCACCAAGTACATTTAAATGTCTGACAATGATTGATAGTTTGTATATGGTCTCACAAATATCTTTTAACAAGCACCCACGAATTGACAATGTATAGATGAATTGAATCATCTTTAGCCAATCATGAGATTTGAGACCTTGCAACTTTGCATCCACTGTGAATGATGACTGTAGAGAATGGGCAAAACCAGTTGGTGTTCTAATGTCATGAATAATGGAGCGCACATGGTTAAACTCCTCCTTAGTGAATGTCGAAGGTACTTTTGGAGCATGATCTTCACGATGCTTTATCCAATATTCTTTTTCGGTGTTTGATTCTTTTAGATCGTGCCTTGTAGCAATGATATCTTTTTCACCAATCAAGTGTTTCCAAATAGAGTCACCCACATTTTTAAATATGTGCATGGGATCAAGTAGGTGATTAATCAAAAGGTTATTCCAATATTTCAAATGATGAAATATAGGTAATCTTATCATACCATCGATTGGCTTTGCTTGAGATTCCTCCCATAGTATTTGCCAATCTTTCACGGACATCCTCTTTGGAGGCATCTCTCTCTCAACTCTTCCTCCAAAACCTCTTCTATGAGTGTCTCTGAATGGATGGCCTTCATGCAAGTAATTATGATGATTTTCATAAACCACTTTTTTGAGACTAAAAGAGTATCTTCCCACAAGAATTGGCCCGCACAAAAAACAAGCATTTTTTCCAGCCGTTTGAAAGCCTGCCCAACAAATGGATACTATCAATCACTATTAAAAAAAGTATATGTCAAAGAATAATTATAGCCATTGTAGTATATCATGTAAATGTCAAGAATTACTAGTTGTATGTAACTGTAAACAAAGTCCTATGTACACAAGATAGACATTGTTTGAATAATTACTTGAGCATTCACCTAATCGTGGATAATCATGCATTGTCCACATTACAATGGCATGTAGTGTATACTCCCTCTCATGTAAGGGGCGCAAAATGTCATATGCTTTTATCCCCTTCCACAAATCTTCCAACTCATCAATAAGCGGCTCATGATACACATTCATGTTCTTAACCTTGCGTTGGCCAGGAATTAAAAGTGCCAACATAATGTGTCCCTTTTTTGTACACAACCAATGAGGAATATTATAATTTACCAAGCAAACAGGCCAAACGGACCACGTAGTTGCTCGTACACAAAAGGGATTCACACCATCTGTTGCAAGACCAAATCTCACATTTCTTGACTCATTGGCAAAGCTTGGATACTCTTTGTTGATGTGTTTCCATGCAGGTGAATCTGAAGGTACCCTCATCATCCCATCCGTAGAGGTATGGTGTGCATGCCAATCCATAAGTTGTGCAAGAGATTTACAACCAAATAAACGTTGCAATCGTGGAATTACTGAAAAATGTCGTAAAACTTTGCATGGAATGGTTTCCCCTTCCAAATCATCTCTATATCGAGAAGTATCACAAATGGGACATTTCTTGAGTGATTCGTACCTTCCTCGATATAAAATACAATCTTTTGGACATGCATGATATTGCTTGGAGTCCATCCCGATGTAGGTTGTGGCATCTACATGTCTTCTTCAATAACTCCATTCAGATAGGATGTTTGTACATTGAGTTGATGTACTTCAAGGCTAGCTACAGTAGTATACAATAGGAGAGCTCAGATCAGCGAAGGCTTGATCATCGGATTGAAAGTCTTGTTGTAGTCGATGTTCGCGATCTAAGAAAATCCTTGCACTACTAGTTAGGCCTTCCTTCAATCAATACTCCTGTTTGCACTGTATGTGATCTCAAAGACCCATTTGCAACCGATAAAATTGTTGCCAGCAGGTAGTTTGACCAATGACCATGTCTGGTTCTTGATCAGAGAGGAATACTCTCTATCGCTTCTTTCGATAGATCGAAGTCTGGTTGGCTAAGTGTCTCATCGACCAGAGTCAATTATTGAATTAAGAGACAAGTAGACTCCTGAATATACCTTGTGGGTTGTGTGCGCACTCGGTTCGATCTTCTTGGAGGTGGTGTCCGTTGATGATCCAATCCTTGGTTGTGTTGTCGATGAGAAACAACAATTTCTTCTTTTGATTCGTCAATTAGTTGATCAACTGTCAGCATGCTTGAACCAAAGGCTCGAATTGTCGTGTTTAAGACAATGGTTGTCGAAGATTCTCATGGAACTTTGCTCTTGTCTTTGAAGTCGATGAACCGATACTCGATAAGGACAGTGAATAAAGTCTGTTGGATATTGGGGTCATACAACTTGTAAGTGTTGTCAATGGAAGTGTAGCCAACTAGAATGGTTTTGAGACTTTGGAAGTCGAAATTCTTCATTGTGTCCTTTGGAATCTACGGGTAGGTGATGCATCCGAACACTCGTAGGTTCTTCACTGAAGGCTTTGATCCTGTCTAAACCTCATAAGTTGTCTTGCCTATGAGGGCCTTAGTCGAACATCTGTTTTGGATGTGAGTTGTAGTGGAGACAACTTCAGCCCATAAATTCTTCAGTAAGGATGTGTGAGCCAACATGAATTTGGATGTTTCAACTAGGGTGTGATTCATTCTTTAGGCTATCCCATTCGATTCAGACAAATAGGGAGTAATGCACTAGTATTTGATGCCTTGGGTAAGACGGTACTCCTTGAATTCAGTAGATATGTACTCTCCACCATTGTCGGACCTCATGGCTATGATCTTCTTACAAGTTTCTTTGTCTGCACGCTCCTTGAAGGTTTTAAAGATGTTGAAGGCCTCTGATTTCTTCTTGATAAGATATACAACTGTCCTTCTAGAAAATTCATCAATAAAAGTAATAAAATACTTTGCATCATTCAATGAAGGATTCTACATTGGGCCACATATATCTATACAGTCTTGAAAGACATGTAGTTTGACTTTCCTATCTGGATAGTTGAGATCAAGTACAATAGACTGCTTAAACATGTGCGATACAGAAGCATGATTCAAATGACCAAGTCTATAATACAAAAATAAACTTTTATTGATCTAAATAGAAGTATTGAGAGCCTAACTATAAGCAGAAAAACAATGACTTAATTTGTACAAGTATCCACGCCTCTTTCGAAGTGCTAGGATCTTGTCTATCCTATCGATTACTTTACATTGATGGGAGATGTAGATATACCCTACATCCAAATATTTGCTATCCACCTACTCTTCGTTTCCTTTCACTGAATGTTTTAGGAGTATGATTTTCTCTGGCGACTATGGGGCTCCTATTCTACAAGAAAACTACCTTGCATATTGCCTCGGCCCAAAATAGATATGCAAATCTCATATGAGTCATCATAGCTCTAGTAGATTCTACAACCTTGCAGTTTTTTGTGCTAAGGCACTTGTGCAAATTGCTGCTTAATTCCATGCTCTTTACAAAAATTGATGAATGAGGTGGAGCAACATTCACCTTCTTGATCATATTGTAACACCTTGATCTTGGCATTCAGTTGATTATCCACTAAGGCCTTCAAGTCTTTGAAGTTAAAATTTTGATATGCTCTAATGAAGTGTATATATTTCATCAATCAATCACCATAGCCATTCCTTACAAGCTCCCAAAGATGGCACATCAAAAGTTGCTTGTATTACTAAAAAAAATTGTACATATAGAATATTCACAAAGTTTCTAACATTAGAGAAACTTAGAGCCTGAAGAGGGCTTTGAAAAAGATGTTTTTTTATTTTTTTCTTATTTTGATTGCCATGTGGACCAATTGAAATCTCAGTTCAGGGTTTTACGTAATATAGAATTTTCAAAATATAAATAAAATAAAAACTTTTAAAAAAAATTGTTGTTTCGTCGGACAGCATGTGGAAATGCTATTGGTTGATGTGGCCTGCCCTTCCAGCTCATCACTACCCGAAGAGACCCAAAAATATTGAAAATGAATATGACAGATGGTTGAGATGAGAAAATCGATGTACCATATTGTCAAATCATGGTTAACAGGGTTAACCAGAGTTAATTTGTGATGCCAAATAGATCAGTGTTTCAAATTTTTGCCAACACTTCTTCTCAGATTCATGGCCTTTTGTCTACGCAAATTTTCAGATTCATAGTTCATTGTTTCAGACAAATGATAATGGATTATGGGTGCCAAGAAAATATTCAAAAAACCCTTGGGTTAAAAAACAGATGAGTTAGATCGATCTTGATCAAAAGAAACTCTTTGAGCAATGATAGTTGAATCCCCTCCTACGAAGCCCGAAGAGATCCAATAGTAATGGATCAAAGGAAAGAGCTGCAAAAGAGAAAAAGATAAAGATGACAGCGAGCATGTAGAATAAAGTGAGCTCCTCGCCAAGCAAGTGGTGGTCAAAGCTCGACACTACAAAGGTCCAAGGTTGCAATGGTACTATTATCATCTCCCTCAACGTTTGTGCAACCTACCAATCGAAGATTATCCTCTTCTCATCAAGACAAGAGCATCGATAAGACTGGAACTTCGATTGAGAGAAGAACTGAGGAAAGCCCTCTTAGAAAAGTAGAGTGAGACACCTTTTGATGGTGACCTCTAGTGGAGAGGATAATGTGAAAAATACAGATCCTAAGTGGATCTAAACTCCAAGATCATTGGCTTGAATGCTTGCACTCCAAACTACATAAGCTAGGAATTGGCAACACATTCTATGCTACCTAGAATGCAAAGAACTTGATCAAAAAGCATTTATCACAAATGGAAACTTCCATAAACATCAAGTGCGGCCCAAAATAGCATTATACAGTCCATAATACATCAGCCTATCACTTTTGGAAAGCACCTAAGATCATACACAATAGCTTGAAGACAATACACACAACAATGCTCTCAATGGAGGAAGAAACAATGACAATGATCTATTGATCTCAATGAAGCATACAAAAGGTTTCTCCAACCTGTTCTCCACGACTTCCCTACTATTTATGGATGAGGAAAATGACTCTCTCTCCTCTCTCTAGAAGGTACTTGACCCTAGATATTCCCTATATAGGAAAAATAGCTAAAAATGGCTTATATGACCAAAATACATCAAAATGGTCTCATTTTGAAGGGTATGAAGTTTGACACTTCATCATACTGAAAAAATACAGTAAATAAAAACATTGTGGCCTGGTTCACACGTGCAAAACTCCAGAACCAAAACTATTTACAATTTTAGCCAATTTAGGCCTCAAACTAGCTAGGAAATGTTGACAATTTTCACACTCCCTCTTCAACATTGGATGCTAGTTTCAACATAGTCTTTGAGCACATTCCAAGATTAGATCTATGCATTAAATATAGGTCCTTTCCCAATGGTTTGGTGAAGATATCAGCCACACACTCCTTTGAAGAGACATGTTGAAGCTCCACCTCTTTGGCAATGACTTGATCTCTCACAAAATGGTGAGCAATCTCAATGTGCTTGCTCCTTGCATGAAAAACAGGATTGCTTGCCAAGCTTTGGGCTGAAAGGTTATCACAAAGTATGATTGGAGTCTTCTCTGGTTCCAGCAAGTGAAGATCCAATAACATCCTCTTGATCCAAAGAATCTCCTTGGTGCATGTTGTTAATGCCTTGTACTCGGCTTCGGTGGAAGATAGAGAGATAGTTGGTTGCTTCTTTGATAGCCATGAGACCACTCCATCTCCAAGATAGATTGCAAAGGCACTTGTTGACTTCCTATCCATTTGATCACCTGCAAAATCTGAATCTGAAAATCCACAAAGGTTAGGTGTAGTACCTCCATACAAGATGCCAAAATCTCTAGATCCCGAGATGTATCTAAGTACTCTCTTTCCTAGCTTCCAATGAGCCTCACTAGGATCTTGCATAAATTGACTTAGTTTACCAACCACAAAGCTTAGATCAGGTCTTGTGATGGTTAACCATATAAGAGATCCTATTAGATTTCTATAGAGAGTAATGTCCTTGAAGGATCTTTCATTACTTCTTGTAGTTAGCTTTACATTTGATTCCATAGGAGTAGAAACAACTTTACAATCTTCCATATGAAACCTTTTTAGAATAGAGTTAACATACTTTTCTTGACATATGAATGTAGATTTAGAAGTTCTAATAATCTCTATTCCTAAGATATAATGAAGTTTACCAAGATCTTGAATTTCAAACTCTCTTTTGAGTGCCATCTTGATTTCATCTATATCTAGATTGTTACCACCACTTAAGATAATGTCATCAACATAGATCAAAAGTAAAGTGATATCATTTTCATTCAATCTAAAGTAGAGAGAATGATCATACTCACTCATAACAAAGTTTTGAGAAAGTAAGAAGGAATTGAGCTTAGCATACCAACTCCTTGGTGCTTGCTTTAGCCCATACAAACTCTTTTGGAGATAGCACACATGATTAGGCTCATCATGTGAAACATAGCCCTCGGGTTGCTCCATGTAAATATCTTCTTCAAGATCACCATTCAAGAAGGCATTAGTAACATCCATTTGCCACATATCCCAATCATAAAGAGTTGCAAGAGAGATTAGGATTCGAATAGTTACCATCTTTGCCACGGGTGCAAAGGTCTCATCATAGTCAATACCATATTCTTGAGCATACCCCTTTGCCACCAACCTTGCCTTGTACTTGTTGATTGATCCATCTTGATTTGTCTTGATCTTGAAGATCCACTTACAACCAATTGCCTTCTTGTCCTTTGGAAGCTTTACCAACCTCCATGTGTTGCTTTTGATGAGTGCTTGATGCTCATGATCCATGGCTTGGATCCATTCCTTCTTTTGAATTGCTTCACCTACACAAGTTGGTTCATCAAAAGAGGTAAGAAAAGCAAAGTTAGAGTTGTCCACCACTTGCTTTCCTTTTTCATCATAGGTTAGCCTTGATGGCTTAGCCCTTTGCCTTTGAGTCTTCCTTGAAGTTTGCTTTGGAGTGGCATCTCCATCTTCATCCAAGACATCTTGCACATCATGATGATTAGTAGGCACATCAACATCAACATCAACAACATTGGAAACATTCTCTTCATGAAAGATGACATCCCTACTTATGACAACTTTCTTTGTAGAAGGAATGTACACTTTGTAAGCCTTGCTTACTTCACTATAGCCAACAAACACACCCTTCTTTGATGAAGGATCTTCTTTAGTTCTATCATCAAGTGTGATATTGACAAAACATGTACATCCAAAGATCCTACAATGCTTGACACTCGGCCTTCTACCATAAAGAACCTCATGAGGAGTTTTACCATCCAAGGAAGCACTTGTCCATCTATTACATAGATAGTTAGCACATGCTAAAGCTTCCCCCCAAAAAGACTTAGCAAGATTAGCATGTAGTCTCATTGCCTTGGCACATTCACAAAGGGTTCTATTCTTCCTCTCGGCCACTCCATTCTGTTGTGGAGTCCTAGGACTAGACATCTCCCTCTTAATCCCATGTGCTATACAAAAGTCTTTGAACCTATTTGAGGTGTATTCCCCTCCATTATCAGATCTTAAGCATTTGATCTTTGTATTGAATTGGTTTTCCATTTCATTCTTGAACTTGACAAATGCAGCAAACACTTCATCCTTACTTTTAAGAAGATAGATCCAAGTATACCTACTAAAGTCATCAATGAAAGTTGCATACATCTTTGCCCCACCATTGCTAGTTGTACTAGAAGAATGAATATCAGAATGCACAAGTTGAAAAGCTTCTTTAGATCTAGAAGTAGATCTAGAATAAGCAAGTCTATGAGATTTGGACAAGGCACAATGTTCACAAACACTATTGTTTGCAACAAGACTTTTAGGGAGACCAAGAACAAGCTCTTTCTTTGCCATTACCTCCAAAGATTTGAAGTTGGGATGACCCAACCTCTTGTGCCAAACTTCTTGGTTTGTCAATTGCTCCCTAGCCATACATCCTTCATGATTAGAGATCACACATGCATCAAGCTTGAAAAGTTTACCATGCCTCCTACCTTGGGCAATCAAGGATCCACATTTACTTATCAAACATGCATCTCCAATGAACTCCACATCAAGTCCTTTGTCAATCATTTGACTTACACTAAGCAAATTCTTAGTGATTGAAGGAATGTACAAAACATTTTCAAGATTTGCTTTCCTATTTGTTGAAAGGGAAATAGGAATAGTGCCTATGCCTTTGATGTCACATTGACCATCATTTGCAGTGTAGATGATGTTACCTTCTCCCTCATAAGACAATAAGGATGTAAAGTATTCCTTATGTCTTGTCATGTGAGATGAGGCTCCACTATCAATCCACCAAGGATCATTATCATCTATGTTGGCTAACAAACTTGAAGTCATAACAAGTGATTCACATGTGTTATGTTCTTCCTCATCTATTGTAAGATTTCCTTGCCTCTCTCCTTGCTCTCTTTTCTTCTTATAACATTCATTTGCAAAATGACCTTTTATCCCACAATAAAAGCACTTGAACTTTGACTTATTGTTCTTAGTAGAAGAGGAAGAGGAAGAGTGATCATCATGATCAAAGTTACCACCTTTGGACCATTTCCCTTTGCCTTTACCTTTGCCCTTGAATTTGCCTTTTGTGAAGAAAGTCTCTTCACCTCCACCTTGCAAGGATGCACCATCAAGCTTTGATTGCAACCTATGTTCTTCAGCCAATAAGATTTCTTGCAAGTCAACCACACTTGGCAAGACTCTTTGAATGGCAAAACTTTGCACAAGGTTAGCATGTTCATTTAGCAAACCATTCAACATAACTTGGACTATTTCACCATCTTTTATGTTCTCATCAATGCATGCTAAATCATCACTTAGGGACTTAACTCTCAAGATAAATGCATGAGCACTTTCACCCTCTCTTTGCCTACTAGAAAATATTTGTCTCCTTAGGGTCAATACCCTAGATGTGGACTTTGATTCAAAGAGCTTCTTTAAGGCATTCCATGCCTCACTTGCACTTTGACACTTTCCAACTTGAGAAGTTCATTTGTAACATTCATTTTAATGATATGAAGAGCCCTTTTGGCCTTCTTATCAAACCTTTGTTGCTCTTGAAGTGTGAGAGGTCTCTCTTCAATTTCTGCAACTATGTCCATGAGTTCATTCAACTCAAGTAAGGACTCCATCCTCACTTTCCAAGTAGAGTAGTTTGATGAACTCAACCTTTCACTAGACTCTAGCATGATCCCACCATTGGAAGCCATGATTCTAATGTTTCTTCAACTTTTAGGTTCTGTCCTAAAGCACTTAGCACTCACTTTTCTCTCAACAAATGATAGATAAAGAGATCTATGAAGATTTAGGACCCTAAAACACTTCTATCTTGAACCTAGATGGTTTCCAAGCATAGAAAGGAAGATTGAAACACATGCAACACTTTGCACACACTAAGAATGGATTACAAAATCAAACCAACCTGAACACACTCTTGCTTAAGCTCTCAAACTTTCCAGCAAGTGACCAAATCAAGTTATGGTGTGAAGAGTTACTTGCATTCTTAGAAAATACCCAAAACTAGGATGCCAAGATTACCTAGTAATGAACAAACTTGATCAACATATGATCAACACACTAAGATATTGATTCAACCTGTAAAACCACATGTAAACCACACTTCTAAAAGTTTATAAACTCCAGCAAGTGATAAATACAAGATTTAGAGGTGAATGAATGAGCACACTTAGTGAATCACAAGACTAGCTTCACTATCTTGTCAAATCTTGGTGTTTAGATGTAGATCTAAGATCACTTCACATGAGAATGTTCCTCAACCTGTTAAGAACCTGAAAACACACTTGCATAATGGTTAACACCTTCCAGCAAATGCTCCAATCAAATTACATAAGGAGAGTTACTTACATGCTCAACAAAGTACACCAAAATTTATGCCAAAATTGATGACAATCTTTACAATATGCTCTTCACAATGGAGCTTACAATATGTTCACCCAAAAAAGGGGATCTTTCATCCAAATGGGAGCTTTGCTCAGCCTTTAGGAGAATTACAACTCACTCAAAAGAGCATTTGTCATCCACTTAAGGAGAAGTTTCATCCACTTAAGGAGAGTGTTCATCCAAGAATGGAGATTGTCAACAATAGGATTGAAAAGAACATTGTTAGTATTGAATATGCACAAGCCTCACAATCACAAATGATTAGGTGTTATGATCTGATCCAAAATAGTTTCTTTTCAGCCTCTGATCTTCAATAGACCTGAAATATGCTTTTGATCCACAAGTTCAACTCACAAAACAAAGGTTAGTAAGATTTGATCAACAAAGCAATGCAAAATCATGCTAGAACTTGATCAAACATCCAAATATCACCAAAAATGGAATACTTACTGTAAATAGAAGCCAACCAGCTCTGATACCATGTGAAAAATACAGATCCTAAGTGGATCTAAACTCCAAGATCATTGGCTTGAATGCTTGCACTCCAAACTACATAAGCTAGGAATTGGCAACACATTCTATGCTACCTAGAATGCAAAGAACTTGATCAAAAAGCATTTATCACAAATGGAAACTTCCATAAACATCAAGTGCGGCCCAAAATAGCATTATACAGTCCATAATACATCAGCCTATCACTTTTGGAAAGCACCTAAGATCATACACAATAGCTTGAAGACAATACACACAACAATGCTCTCAATGGAGGAAGAAACAATGACAATGATCTATTGATCTCAATGAAGCATACAAAAGGTTTCTCCAACCTGTTCTCCACGACTTCCCTACTATTTATGGATGAGGAAAATGACTCTCTCTCCTCTCTCTAGAAGGTACTTGACCCTAGATATTCCCTATATAGGAAAAATAGCTAAAAATGGCTTATATGACCAAAATACATCAAAATGGTCTCATTTTGAAGGGTATGAAGTTTGACACTTCATCATACTGAAAAAATACAGTAAATAAAAACATTGTGGCCTGGTTCACACGTGCAAAACTCCAGAACCAAAACTATTTACAATTTTAGCCAATTTAGGCCTCAAACTAGCTAGGAAATGTTGACAATTTTCACAGATAATACCACTTGTAGTTTGTGTAATTTGGAATTGTCACTAGCGTACCACCTAAGGAGCTCTTTTGCTTATTTAAGAGACTCCCCCTTTGTAGAAGGGAGATTTTTGTGAATGCATCTACTCCATTTCCTAATGAGAACAGCCTCCACAATTTTGGTGCATCCTTGAGCTCCTTGATCATTCTTGTTTTCTTGAGTGATGCATTTATGATCTTGTCCTTCCATTCCTTGTGTGTGGTTGTGGAATTAATGTAATTTTGGAATAGAGTAGCATGGATTAGCTTTCTTGTTTTGTGGATTAATATAGGAATCAGCATGTGGTAAATCATTAAGGCTAGGATCATGGTTTAATTCTTGTAGATTCATTGACATCCCATTCCTTGATGTTCTTGGAAGTTCAAGAATCAAGAAATGTGTGTTTCTTGATTCTTGGACTCTTAAATGTTGTTTAATTTTTGTTTATTGTTTTAGTTCTTGCGTTTTGGTGGATCGATGTGTGTTGGATTAGTTTTCAGTTATAAGAATCTGTTCAAATCATTTTTGCAGCAAGTAAAAGTAAGAATCCATCGATGTTCAACTGAGCACTAATGTAGATCATTTGTTGAATGCATTGGCTTGCATATTTGGTTGATTATGCATGTGCATTCAGTTCAAGAGTGACCTTCTTGAGTGTCCTTTAAACGGCAAGACCTTACTACGATGTTTTTAGACATTTCCAAGTTGATTCTTCTTTCTGTGTGTCAGACTAGAGCAATCCCGGACCAAAATTGACCATCCCTAAAAAGAAAGGAGGTATTTCCATTGGTAGAAAAAGTTTTCAGTACCTCAAAATGGTGCTCGACATTGTCGATATTTTTTAATTTCTAAGGCCTAAAAACTTCTACTAGCCACATTTAGGCTGACTGAGACCTATTTCTAGATAAACTGGCATTTTCTTGCTCGGTCTACAAAAATTGATATTTGTTAAATTTTTCAATGGTACCTGCTATCTTTATAAAGGCCTATCTTATGAAAGTTCTCTCTAGCCACTTTGAGGGTGGGCTAGGACCCCGTGCTTATCGATATTTTGTGCCAATTCTATGTAATTTTGTTGGTTATATATACAGATTTTTATAGGTTTTGTGAAAAAAAATTCACATATTAGCCTGATGTTTGGCGAAAAAAATTCGGCCATGTCAAGTAATCAGGACCAAAATTGCAACATATGCATTGAACACGAGCTATCATAAGTGATAAACATAAATTTTAATCATTTGAATGCCCTAGACTCAAGATTCCTCTAATTTATCACTCAATGAGCAATTTTGAGTGATAATATCTAACATCGAACTACCTCGAGTGATACATATAGAATCTGAGCTATTTCATAGGAAGGGATCAATTCCATCAATAAGAGACTATACTCAAGGAATGTAAATGTGATAGACTTGATATTGGTTGAATTTCATCACTCAACGAGCCATGTTGAGTGATAAGGACCAAAGTCACATGTTGTGCATTAAATTTGAGCTATGTTAGTTATATGTATGAAATTTGAGCTAACTAATTGTCTTAAACTCACGATTCCCTTGATTTCATTACTCAACAAACCACCTTGAGTGATAAAGGCCAAAATTGAGTGATCTCAAGTGGCATCAAATTTGGGACATCTTGTGTGGTAGGGATCGGTTCTATCGATACCTCGCCTCTGCTCCCATACAAGGACAGTATGTGACCATTGGGCCTACCATTCCCATCACAGCTACCCAGGCCGCCTCACCCCCGCACACCGAAGCAACCTCACCCAACACACAGTTCTTCATGGATATGTTCGATGATTCTGACCCCCTTGGGGCCATCGAAATCTTTCAAATGCCTTAGAGCCCAGCACCCTTTGAACCCCAATCCCTTGGAAGAGGATTCGGGCATATCCATGAAGCTACTGTTGGTGTCGAAGATGCCAGTCAACAACCACCCACACAAGGTAGCCCAGCCACACTTCGGGTCGACACAGTTGTCAAGTCACCAAAGCAGTTCGACGCCACAATGCCTGAAGGGTTTGAAGACGAGAATATTTTTGAAGAAGAAGAGACTTCTCGAACAATCTAAATGTACTAAACGTGATATTGGTGAATTTTCATTGCTCAATGGGCCTTTTTTAGAGATGAGGACCAAAGTATAGCTTTTTTGCTTGTAGGCATCAAAATCAAGTTATCTCGACAGATAGACATCAATTTGAGCTCTCAACAAATATGGACCAATTCCATCAATAACAAATTGAACTTGAACAATCCGAGTGGCTTAATATTGATATTGGTCAGGTTTGATTGCTTCATGAATTATGTTAGATTATAAAGACCAAATCACGTGTTAGGCATCATATTTGAGATATTTTGAGTGATAGGCATGAAATTTGAGCTATTTGAAGCTCATAAATTTGACATGCTTCATATTTCACCACTTTATGAACAACCTCGTATAATCCATGCCAAAGTATATCTTGGTTGATTGACATCGAATTTGAGCAATCTTACGAGCTTAAACATTCTGTGTCAAGTCATAAGGACCAAAATCAAGCTATCTTGTGTGTAGACATACAATCAAATCTACTTAAATGTCGTAAACACAAGCTTACTCTAAGTTGATCAGTCAATTGGCAATCTCTAGTCATATATGAAGTGGTCATAAGCTCCTTTGTGTATTAAACGAATTCTTCTTGTTAAAGAATCTGCAAAATCATTATGTAATTTTTATTGAGGCCACATGGAGATGAGGCACCATGATTGTTATCCATTTTTTGAGTTGTTTTAGTATAACATTAAGACCTTGCTACAATGCCCAATAGTAAAAACTATATTTGTAATTTCTTGATGTTCTTCTTTTTAACTTGACGGTGAAATTGAAACATATAAAAATGATTTTACCTTTCACCTTAATGTTCGACAAAATCTAGCCCTTAAAATACCTTCAAAATGATCTTTGATGTGCATGAGGCACTCCAAATGTCACATTGTTGACGTCATATCTAAGGGAGTGTCCTCATTAACTCTCTACTCTTAACGGAGTCAATGGTGCCTTTTGAAAAGAAATCAACCAGTTCTTTTTTTTTTTTCTGTTAAAAAAATAAAAGGACCAAGGATTTGTAACCTTTTGGATCAAGGCAGGGGCTACAAATCATTGGACACCTTGATTTGACTGTTTAGTTTTAGAAATTGTGAACATGCATTCAATGAACATGTTAATTGCTATAGGGGTCTAATGAAAACAAAGTGTCGATGCCCATGTTATAAAGATGGTGAAAAAAAATACTAGCCTATCACCAATTAATGTTAACGAGGATAAGAAATATGAGTGAAGCTATAATATCTAGAAAAACTATTTTGTAATTTATAATGTATATTGGAAATAAAATGATTTTCTATATAAACTTGAGACACATACATTTTGTAACTAGGAAATTTTTTTTCTAATTTAGAAATGGTAGAAATGTATCTAGGAAATAAGGTCTTTCCCTAGTTGCAATTGATGAACATACATTCTGCTAGATCTGACTCTGAAACCTGGGTAGGATCCAACAGAATCTCAGCGATTCTGGGATACAAATCGTTCGAGGGATCTCAAAGAAATTTCTAGCCAAGAATATTAGCTTAGATCCAAACCCGAACGGCTTAGATGGTTCTCACTTCATAGATGAGGTCATTTGTAGGATCCTCGGATAATCCGTGATTGGAAATATTCATGACTAGCTCAGGGTGTCGGTATAGTAGCTGTTGATTTCTATTCCTGGGTCTATCTTCTGAATTTATGTTGGCGCTATTAGCGGTTCCAGGCAACTTTGCATGTTGTTTATACAGATCGTCGTAAGGGGTATTCGAGAGGGATGTTTGCGATACTTCTTGTGATACTGCTACGAAATGCATACACGTAGCGTCGATTGGTTTCCATGACCCGTCCGGCCTGAACTCATATACGTCTAGGTAACTATAATTCTCGTGATGTCTTATTATAAATAAGATGTCCCTGGGTTGCAGGTTGTGGTGAAATTCAAGTGTGTAAATTTGATATCTCGCAATTTCTCATCTGAACAGTTGACATACATCACCCAGTAGGGGTAGGAACTAATAACCTAGGTCCGTCATATGAACCCTGAGGCTGCTCGAGGGATCTCGTCTAGTAAGCAACTTCAACTGAGAGGGGAAATCAGTGCTGACTTCGTATTACTAGACAGAACCTTCTCGGGTTACCGAACTGTGCCATGGTACTTTATCAAACATGAAAATCATTTGGAATAGGTGAAATCGATTTTGGAAGTATTTCCAGAGTATCGGGTGAGTTTCAGTAACAGTCTAGCAATGTACTTTGAGTTTTTGGTCTGATTCCTTTTCTTAAATATTCAATACCCCATCCTTTCTCTCTCCTAGAAGATATTGTGGTGATTATGATGATAATTGTCATTTTCTACCTTGTGTAGTACTGTGAAATTCCACTAGTGTATGCTCTTTTTGAGACTAGGTGGTTGGCTTTTATGACAACTCAAATGCAACTATGCATGCCTCCATAGTGGTGCACGTTTCTTGTCTATGATTGGTCTAATGTTCAATTGGTGGTCACTTGTCACGACTAAAATTTTCCAAGTCCTAGGGTCACTTCCTTACACGGACTACTAATACGGCCACTCTTTCCAATATAATCTATGAAGTGCATAGGTAATCGACCTTGTGTAGCTTTTTCTATCCCCCCCCTCCTCAATCATTGCTTTTTACTGTACCCATCATTCTCATTACTATCTTCTACGATACTCCCCATTCCCGTTATAATGTCCTGATCCAACCTTGTTCATTGAATGTCAAGATTTTGGTCAAAACGCTTCTCTTTATGATCCTCACAATATTGTTGGTTGAAGTTTCAGGTCTGGCTTGAATTCTCACATAAGTTACATTATTGTATGGGGGAGCCAACATATAGATTTTGGTACTGATTCTTTAGGTAGACCCCGAGAGGTGAGATTTTTAGTAACATTTTCATACACATAGGATGTCGAATACATTTTCTCACTGTTTTTGGCTTCCTACATGATGTGTACTAAGCACAACATATTAGAAGTTTAGTATGATTTTCATTTTGTTCCATCTAAAGTTCATCAAGAGTGAATCTTAATGGTGAGTTTGATATCTGAGTTAAGTACTGTTTAAACCATTGACTTTTACACTTTTGAGATCTTTTCTCGACTTGATTCTACTCACAATAAGCATTGGGACACATCTCACACATAAATGAAACACCTTCTCTATAGTAATAACGATAGTATGTGACTGATACACTTTAGTAAACCAAATCTATCTGTCAACTTGCATGGTATAAGACTCTATCTATGGCTGAGACACATTCACAAGTAATGCCTATGCACTTCATGCTGAATTTCTGACCATACTCACTGGCCATCCTTAGTTACAATGGGCACTTCAAGCAGTAATGGAATTCATGCAACTACAAAGACACAAAGCTATGGTAATAATAGGGAATCAGTACTCAGACATATCACATCTCTTACTCTCTCTCTCACCTGTTCACAGATTTCTTCCATAGTCTAGCAATGTAATAACTCCCACAACTCACAACCACTTAGCAGGGTAACAAAACAAAGTAGAAATGCAGCCACCCATCACACAAAGTAGTAAAGTATCAGTACTATAAAAGCTCAGCATTTCTCTCACATAACAAAATAGTAGCACCATCTTGTCACCAAGACAGCCTCACTCTTCCATTATGATTCTTCTCTTTCTCACATAAGCACCAATTTCAGGATGATAGCAGCATAGCAGCAAATTAACAATTCTCAGACCCAGCAGCACTTCACTCTTCTATAATTCATTGTTTTGTTTAATGTCTTGGGCCTTTTTATAGAGGGTGGTGGAGGGCCACCCTTCATTTTGCTATTTTGTCAATTTTCAAAAACTTCTCCTCTTTTTGACATGTGTAAAGTATGGTAGGGCCCCTCTGTGTCTACATTTTTGAAACTCCATTATGCCCATTAGAAAAGTGCTATCAAAAGCATTCTACCACATGCATTGCACTAAATGAAAACAAATGTGTGTTTGGTGTGCCATATGGGATATTGATATGGCACATGATCAGCAAGTATGGCCCCTGAGAAAGTCTAAACAATAGTTTGCCAAAATTGATGAGGAAGTGGGTCATCCAACAAGACCAGAAAGAAACCCAAGTGCTTCTATTACAGTAAAAATGGCCACTGAAAGAGTGAATGCCAAAAAATTCTTGGACAAGTAATCTTTATATTAGCATTGTCATCCAATCAATAGGATCAAGCTACGTACATTGACTCGGGAGGACAAGAAACATGATAGGTAATACAGATTGTTTCAATAGCTTGGATAATGGGACGCCGGTTTCACAAGTAAAGTGGTTTGAGAGATTGTAGAGAGTCACAACATGGATGACTTTCCTGAATCATCCATCTAGTTAGAGCTAAGGAGATCAACAGGAGAGAAGATGCAACTTAACAGGTATAACCAGTTAGTAAGAAATCCATATGTTGCAAATGAGTATACAGGACTAAAGTACCATTCAGATGGGAGTGTAGCAAAGCACAAGGCAAGATTGGTAATCAAAGGCTATGCACAAAGTAAAGGCATCAACTATGAGGAGACCTTTGCACCAGTGTGTAAGTGGAATACTTTACGTCTACTTGTTGCTTTGGCTTCACATTTTGCTTGGCCTTTACATCAAATGGATGAGAAATCTGTTTTTCTGAATGATGAGTTAAAAGAAGAGGTGTTCATGGAACTACCCGAAGGCTTTGTAATGAAAGGACAAGAGCATAAAGTATGTTGCTTGAAGAAAGCACTTTATGGTCTCAAACAAGCACCATGTGCATGGTACAACACAATTGATGCCTCCTTTCATTCTAAGCGGATGGTGAGAACACAATTTGATCCAAACCTTTATGTCTTATGCTCTTATGGTATGATTGCTTTGGTTGCTCTTAATGTTGATGACTTGATTATTTATGGAAAATAATCAACTGATGATAGACAGGATCAAGAAGAATCTCATGGATAAATTTGAGATGACAGATTTCAACCTAATGTATTATTGCCTTGGAGTGGAGGTGTGGCAAAAAGGACATGAGATGGGACTAACATAGGTCAAGTATGTCAAAGAGTTGTTGAACAAATTCAGGCTACAGGATTGCAAGCCAATTAACACTCCCATTGAGCTAGGTAAAAAGCTTTCTAAGCTTGACGAATCACAACCATTTGACGCTCTACTGTATAGACAGTTTAATTTACCTTACCACGACTAAGCCAAATATATGCTATGTTGTTGTATTGTAATTCCGTTTATGATGTTCATATAGGCTATATGCTATGTTGTTGTATTATAATTCAGTTTATGCTGTTCATATAGGCTATGTTGTTAATATTGTAAGTCATTTTATGGCAACACCTACAGATACGCATTGGAAGGCAGCCAAACACATTTTGCGATATGTCAAAGGCACTTCCGATTATGGCTTGGTGTACAGGAAGCATCAAGGTTTACCTGAGTTATGTGGCTCTGGCGATGCGGAATGGGGAGGTGATTGTGATGATCGTAGACCTATCACAGGGTATGTATTCCAGTTTTGTGGCAGTTACTTTTCCTGGTCTAGTAAGAAACAAAGTACAGTTGCTTTATCCACAACAGAAACAGAGCACAAGGCAATGTGTAGCACATGACATGAAGCCATTTGGTTTAGTCAAATCCTAGATGAGATGAACATGAAGTAGGAAAAACCTACGACTATACATAGCGACAGTCAGGGTGGCTTTCAACTAGCGAAGAATTCGGTGTTTCACACGAGATTCCCTTCATATTTTATTGTCTCTTCAAAATGGGACTTTGTCCTTCTAAAATTAGGTGCCCCGTAAAACCTTTGTTGGCCATTGTGATGACTATACAAGCCTTTACTTCCAATTTTGCTAATTTGATATTACAGAACTGGCCACAACATTATGTGCATACTGTGCTAGAAAATGGTTTGAGAAATCCCTATCCGATAGCTGCTGCTGAGATTTAATATCTCGTGTCATGTTTTTAATTGGCAACTACATCTCCATGTATGTAGTTTGTTGTTTGTCATCCCAAGACTCATTTATTGTCTTTCGACTAGTAAAGAAATGACGGCAAGATACAGACTGCTGCCTGATTTTTATTTTGTTGCTCATAACATGGATCTTGATAATGCTTCTTGGTTTCCAAGGGGAGGCTTGAACCTGAGACCAAAGAAACTTTGGATGTCAAGCTAACCAACTAAGACAACCCCGTTGGTTGGATCTTGATAATGGTGAAATAGGTTGGTCTACGTAACTATAGCAAGTTCCAAAATTTCAGGTATTCCGCATGCAATGAAAACCTGTGAAACTGCTTATCACTTCTTTTTGGCTGAGAAAGCAGTGCAATATTTTAGAACCTGCACGCGAATGACGCGGCAATGGTAAAGCAGTTTGCTCACATTACTGAAGGATCAAAGACGGTAATTCCCTAATCATGAAGCGAATTAAGGTAATAAGGGACCAATGATCACAAGTTCCTACACATTTTAGAATAACATGGGTTAGACATTGACACGCCATTCAAATTTGATTTAGCAAATCAAGGCCAAATACTATACTAACCGCAGAAAAACAGTTCTAGCTACGCTGCAATACTAAGACAAGTACACTTGGAATCAGCTCTTGGTCAAGTTGAAATTATTCATAGAAAATGCTTATGGTTTTGCCTTTCAGATTTTCAAGGCATTGTGATGCCAACCATTTAACTTGACATGAGCATTCCTCATTACCAGAGCAAGGCACGAGGACTCGTACCGAGGTGTGGCTACTGATGAAACATCAGGTGGGAGTAATCCACTAAAAGATCAGACGGACGCGAATCAAGACCATCTCACAAACACAGATGTTCATTACCCGGATGAGTTTGGAGCATGAAAAAGATATGGAGGTCCATATAGGGCATGAATCGGGATAATAATTGAGAATAAAACACGTCAAACAATTTTCGAATCCCGATGACTTCTGAGGTCCTTCATTTTGATATCAGAAGATCATCCTTGTAGCTGTGTTCGCATTCATCTTTTTCCTAGTATTAATTATGAAACCTGAATTGAACAGTCTTTTTGTCACGGGAGTACATTCCAGAAACGATCAACAAAGGGCACTTCATGTATCGTATGCAGTGATTGATCGCCATTATCAGCTCGTTTTATATCAGACACAAGTATGGAATCTGGATCTTTTCCATTTGTGCTGTCAACGCTAAATTCTTATCATCTTAATGGCTATAGAATATAATGATGCAGTTGCACTTCCTCTTGTTTTCTTTGAATAAACTCACACGCTAGGATGAGTCTTATCGATGTCATGACTGCTCAATTAAGCTTATTCCTGTAATCTGAATGGCTAGAGAAGTCAATGAAGTGGAGCTTATGTTTGTTTTTTTTTCATTAATCTCACTAAAGTTGTCCTGTTTCAGAATCATTATAGATGACGTGTTTTCATACCTAGAGAAGCATGTTTGATTGCATGAGAATTGGTTTGGCAGCCATTTTTTGGGGACACCATACCTTTCTTAATCAATGCATCCGTTGATAATTTTATTACTCAAATTGTGAAGTACTATCCAAATTGTCATAATAGCCAATAGCCATATGCATAAATGATTTTGTTAATTTTACTTATTTTAGCTCTCAAAAGGTTTCTTGTTTCATATACAAAACAATAAGATATTCAAGACATGCATATTGTACTGAATGTAGCACCCTACTTCAATAGTTTTCATCTTGATGTTCCTTCATTTGTAGCTTTCAACAACTAATGGATTTGAAGAGAGTCATATGTAAAAATGTGCTCTTTCTATCACAAACACAGTACATTGGCCTCCATTCACTTTTGAAATCAACTAAATTTGCTAATTCAAATATAAGGAGATGCTTGAGGTTTTGTAGGACTCTCCTTTGCCTTAACCTTGTTAATAAATCATATATCTGTCAGGTATGTGATGCTTTGCATATGGATATGTATGTCAGCTGACCACTATAATGTACTTTATTTATTGTTATCAAGAAGGTCTCTAGGTACATCAATCCGTAGTAAACGGTGTTCATTCTTATACATCCTCATGGACGATCAAAATGTTTGCGAATGTTCTGCATCCTTGGAAAGCATTTTTCTACCTTTGATGGCATCTTTGTTGCAGCAATCAATCTAAGGTGCATTGAAACGATCTATGGTGATGATGGATTAAATATGATTGACTTGCTACGGGAGAATCCTGCTGTGACCTTGCCTGTTGTACATGTTCGCCTAAAGCAAAAGCATGAGGAATGGCTGAAAGAGAGGGTGGATATGAACAAGATTTGCGCCGAAACATATTTAACAAATTTCTATGAATCTCTTGACCATCAGCAAAATTTTTACTTTAAGCAGCAGGACAAAAAGTGTCTTAGCACCAAAGGTATGCACTTTTTTTGGGAGGGTATACTGCTACACATGGTTTCATTAGCTTGGTTGTGGAGGAATTTCCCAGTAGTGCTAAATTACTTGAGGCTTAATTGACTTTGTGGTTGAACTTCATGTAGTTAAAGGTTTCCATTAGTTTTAGTTTTTTTCGGGATACTATCCTGGATCTAACATCGATATATACTTCTCTCATATTAGTGAGCATACAATTCTCGTCTGAGATCTTTGTCTAAGTTGCAGTAATCTTGTTTGTGCTGATTCTTTTTAGCTTTGGTGCTGCACTTCACCTAGCAGCATTGGCTTTTCTCTTCAATCCTAGCCTGCATTGTGGCGAGGTTGAGCCTTCACTTCCAGAGATGTGGTAGAAACTCCGTAAACTTACGAAAGCTAATGTGGACGTTTCTTGATGGATGTGACTTGCACGCATACTCCTGGGCTATCATGATATGGGTAGGGATGTTGTAGCATGTATTCCGTACTATGCATGATGGAGGTTTTAGTTTTTGACTTTTTGGTTGGACTCCATAGAGTTAAACTTTGAACGTCATTTTTTGTGTTTGGGCTCTATTGTGGATTTAACATTAAATGGGATGGTTATTAAAATATGTGCACATCTGCCTATTTTGTTAGTAATCAAATTGTTGAAAGGCTAAAGTTCGGAGTACATGTAGTCTGCACCGATTCTCTGTTTGCATTTTAGCTAGAAGAATGGTGAAATCTAGCAACCACTTGCTTTGTGCTAAATATATGAAAATGAGGTTTTTTTATATTCTATTTTTCTGTTGGGGTTTGGGCTTATAGGATTACTTTTCTAGGAGTGCTCCCTATGAGGTCCAGCACTGTGTACAATGCAACAGGCACGTCTGTTCTCCAGCCCTGCCTTTGCATCTGATGTATCACATGTTCTTGGGACTGATTCTATCGAAGATCCAAATAACAAACTTGCTGACATAAATTAGGATTTAGTATGCCACAAACACAGTTACATGATTTGGTGTTTCAAGCTTTAACCATCAGTGGTAGTCTGGTAGAGTTTTCTGAGACATTTTTGGTGGCAGAGGTTAAGGGAGTCTGGAGATGGAATTTGTCTCTATGGAGTAAAGATAAGCAGAATTTGCTCTCTATTTGCAAGGTTGGGAGGTTTTTCTTATGCCTGATGATCAACATACCCATTATGCTGTTAGAAATAACTGCTGCTTGCAAAATAACGACACCCAATTTTCACATGTAGCTGTGGCACGTCTTTTAACCAATAAGCTTTTACATGTTGTTGAAGACATTCTCTCCCTGGTTTTAAAGACACTCCACTTTGCATGCAATACCCCATTATTATGTTTAAAGCTTGAAAGGCTCTTTCTGAAATTTGTATGTTATTCCCTTCAAAATTTAAATCACAAAGACATGATGCGAAGTTTGGTATAAGAGTAACGTGTTTAGGGGAATAGAAAATTTTCAGCCAGTACTTATGTCATTTTTCTGAGAAAATGTCTGAGTAAATTTTACATTGTACTTTACAGGGCTGTTAACTGAAATTAAGGACAGAAATGAGAAAAAGAGGAGGGAAGATGATACAATGCTCCTAATTTCTGTTGGAAATCGCAGACCCTTGATTCCTGATATGAATTTTGACTATCCTGATCCTGCTATCCATGAGGACCTATACCAAATTGTCAAGTACTCTGTGTATCAAGTATGCGATACTATGGAGGAATCCGATAAAGTAATGCAGATGTGGACAAACTTTATTGAGCCAATGTTTGGTGCACCTACGCGTCTCCATGGTGCTGAAGATATGGAAGAAGCTGCCAAAGTAAAAGCTCCTGATTCAAAGCAAAGCAGCTCTAGTGCTGGAGAGATCGCAACAACACGTGGAGCTGATGGTACGGAGAAAACTGCAAGTCAGCTTGCAGATGGTGTGGAGCATAGAAATGTTGTCAGTTCTATAGTTGATGAATTTGCGACTGCCTCCGGTAGAGTGAAAGTTGACAGAATGGATACACTCATACAGGATACTGGTAGAAAATCAACTGGAAGAGGAGATAAAGATAAACGATTGGGCTACAGTGAAGAAACCGTGATGTTTAAATGCAATACTTTCAATGAACGATCGGGGAGGATAGAAAGAGAAGCAGAGAGTTGTCAACTTCTCCAGAAGTCATCGAGGAAAGGGAGAATAATGGTATTTTCTCTGACAAATCTACTCTCGGAGCGGGAAACTATCAATTGGTACAAGTTCTAAAGAATTGCATATCAAATAAGGGCTTGGGGGTCAGGCATGAAGATGATGAAGAGCCTGACGCAGATGGTGGTGCTCGCGGCGATCATGATACAGAGACTGATGATGAAGTTGAAGAGAGCTTGCAAAAATCTACTGAAGACAGCGAGAATATTTCAGAGGCTGGTGAAGAAGTTTCAGGCAGTGCCTCAGGTGACAATGATGATGCTTCACATGAGGATCATGAAGAGGAGGATGAAGTGGATGAGGAGCAGGAAGGAAAGGTGGAAAGTGAAGGTGAAGCAGAAGGGATGGCTGATGCTGAAGATGCAGGAGATGGCTTTTTAATGGCATCTCTTGATCGTTCTCTAGTTCTTTGTAAACCTTTGGCCGTCCATGCTACTTCCTTCGATATTGGGCCACCTTCGAAGAACAAGTTATATTTTATGGGAATGACAGGTTTTATATTCTTTTCAGACTTTATCAGGTAATCTTGCAGCTTATGCAATCTGTCCAAATATTGACATAGAGATTGTAGCAATATATTGTGCTTCCGCTTTTTTCTGACGTCCCAAGTCTTGATTTTGATATTTCAGTTTTGTGTTCTTATGGCTCCTACTGCTACAAATCAGGATAACTAAAATGAATGTGAAAATATGTTGCAAGCTTACTTCATTTCAAGGGCTTGATTTGGTTGTTACAAGAAGTTGAGTCCTGCTTCTTCATTAGAATACTGAACACGTGTTATCTTTGTACTGAAATTTGAAGACATTTCGCTTTTTCAATTCCCAACGTGCAGACCTTATATGCACGAATTCTTTCTGCAAAAACAAATTCTATGGCAGCCAAGCAGAAGTGGAAAACATTTAAAGATGTATCCACTCCAGATCTTTATACCAAGTACATACTGGAACTTAGTATTCTTTTCATCATGCTAGTACTTGTACATGTCTATTTTTTATTAGAAGTACACCTTTTTAGAGGAAAGGTAATATTTGATTACGACTAGTCGTGAAGCATTGAATTAGCATGTATGGATTATTCTAGTCTGGCTTGAAGCGTTTTTTATTTCTCATTTGCAAAATTTATGAACGGCAACCAGATTCATGATGGCTCTATACAATTTACTTGGTGAAACTGATGTCAATACAAGTTTTGAGGACGAGTGTCGGTCAATAATTGGGACACAGTCCTACATTTTGTTACTCTTGACAAGTTAATCTTCAAACTTGTGAAACAGGTTCGAGAACTGCTCATATCTGTTGTTATTCTTAATTTTTTGGAATCTTTTGAAGAGAGTGTCTGCTTAGTAGTTCACTAAGTTTAACGGAGCTGACCAGATTTGTTGAATTTAAAAAAAAATATTTTGCAGCTTCAAGCAATTGATGCTGATGAAACGGCAAATAAACTTCTATTGCTATACACACGTGAGAAATCACGTGGAGCTTGTGGGATTATTGACATTGTTTACCATGCAAATGCATGTGTTCTCCTCCGTGATGAGAGCGTCTTTCGATTTGAGCATGTACGTGATATATATATTTTCTCTAATGACAATGTTTCTGCTTTCTGTCTATCTCATGTTACATGTGAGAACATGTGAATTTTTGTGACAACAGAAAATATGCCCCGGTGAATTATCAGTTCAGCTAATGGAGGAGGGACCTGAACTACTATTGACGAGCCTTTGCAAAATTACTTGAACGATTACTTGTTCTCAGTGCCAGAGAGGAAAGATCGTCATCGTGTTTTTGCTGAAAGGTAGCTTCAGAGTTTTGCTTGGTGTCTCATAAATTTTAAGACATTGAATGAATCACCTTTGTTTGTTACTAATCAGCTCTTTACTTATCCGCAGAAATAAGCGCAAATTCACAGATGACGAGGAATGTGAAACTTTTATGAAGGCAACAAGAAATGTTTACGTGGTGAATGGTTTGGAGTGCAAGATAGATTGTAGGACCTCCAAGGTTTACCTTTTTTTCTAAGACTGAATTTGTACGATCACATTAGACACCGTGTACATGCAGGTGAAAGATAGTGTGAGGCTTCTGGTGATAAACTCTTGTTTGAAAAAAAAAGGTACTCTATTGTATTGAATGTTTTTGTTTTACTAAATAGAATGTCTCTACATTCTCTGCAGGTCTCATATGTCCTTGCTACTGAGGACCTTCTGTACAGAAGGAAGTGGCCTAAGATGGTCAATTCTCCTCAGGTCAATAATGGAACCCATAGCATTTCCATGACGTGTGGTTCTAGAGGATCGATAACTAAACAAGATAGAGTTACGCGGTTCCTTGTATGGTTGGAGGGTAAGCTGACAGAGACGTAACAGAAGGCAATCAGAAATTTTATTCCTGCAAAAGTTCTTTCTTGTATCTGATTTTTGTTGCGTTAACCAGAAAAAGACACCTTAGTTTATGTACGTTCATGGTTGGCTATTATCAAAGCCCAAGCATTTTGGAGCAACAATTGTAATTTGAGCTCTAGTTTTCGTCAAGACTTTACGTATGAAACTTTGAACTGGACCTTATGTTCTATGGACATATGGAGTGCAATGATCTTACTGTATGCACCATCATTTGCAACCATTAGCATAGAAGCTCACAACTCTTATGATAAGCTCAAGATTTCAAAACACATCTTTTTGTGGTAAACTATTTACTTATTTTCACATATTTGGAGCTAAGAAAGGACACATCATTTGCCACGTGTTCTATGGAATATGGTGAAAGCTTGTAACCACGAATAGGAATTTGCTTCAAGATGTGTTAGATGCATTGCAAGTTGTGACTTGATGAAATTATATGACAAGCTCTAAGAGATATGATGATACCATGGACCTAGTTCCAGCTACCACTTAACCACGAACAGACATTTGTTCCAAAATGCCTAAGATGTCTTGCAAGTTGTGACTTGATGAACTCTTTTGACAAGCTCTTTGAGATGTGACTTTGAGGGTGATCTCGTGGACCTAGTGATTGGCATAGGAGTTAGTTGGATAATAGCTTGAAGCTCAAAAGTTGCATTGAAAAATAGTAATGTTTATGATTGATTGAATGAAATACTCTAACAAATTAGTTGGAAATGAATATAACTTCTGCGCATTCAAGTTGATTATTGGCCTGGCCAAGGCATTAGGATGCCCATTATTAGTTGCTACCAACTAATCACCTAGTCATGGGTCACAAAACACTAGTCATGGATTAAGATGTGAAGCAGCTTCATTCTCAACCTTAGCTAGTCTGAGCTTAGACTCCTAACATTTGTTCCCAAAAGTCACATTTAGATATTGCTAGAGGGTGGATTGTAGGTCGCCTAGAATTAATGAAGGTGAATCATTTGCAGAGAAGGCACAAAGCTAGAAACTAGCAAAATCATTTTGAAGGAGATCCGATGAGAAAATCATGGGGCCTACTCTTAGTAAAGGGTTTAGGGTTCCATACTGTCATTTTCTTTTTTCAACCAAATGGAAAAGTTAAGTAACTTGAGTATGGTTTCAACGATTTTCTTTTCTTTCTTGCATTAATTTTTGGAAAATTTTGGTTTATAGTTGTTTGTAGTAACTATTGTTGTAGATGACTTAATAAAGGGTGTGCCTACTATAGCAATCACATTATTGACCTTGAGTAAAAAAGGGGTTGAGAGCAATTTACACATGAGCATAGAAGAAGGTTTTAGCATCAAAGGCACGACGAGACAATATGGAACAAAGAAAGCAAATTAGGTTTTTCATTAAGTTTTTCAACGCGGACAAGGTCCATACGCAAGGAACAATTTTTAGGTTAGTGTTTGTTTAGATGGACCTAACTCTTGAGAATGACTCGCAAGACCTTAGAAAGCTATCAATTTTCTTGGAAAATTGAACATCAATTGACGAATGTTAAAACTTCATTGAACTTATAGATTTTTTGTTGATCACAATTGTTGTTTGCATGCTCATTTTTGTCTGATGCCAACAACTATTAGTTACTCTTCACCATAGATTTAAGTACACTAGAATTTGTACCTTTCGTGACATTACTAAATTTTGTCTCCATCACCCATTTGTGTTATTTTTGTGTACCATATTTTTGTCTGATGCCAACTATTTGTGTTATTTTTGTCTTGCATGTTATTTTCGTTGTTACTAGGCCTCCATGGATTGAGAGCATATCATTATCCAATCATAGCATTTCACGTTTAGACACCTTATGTCATTCATGACTAGCCCTTATTATGACTTTCACATATGTAATGGGGAGATATGTTTCGTGAAGATGAGGACTCTTAATAACTGTGTTTGGCAATCTAGTCTATCACAAGTGGCTACACGTTAACCATCTACGTAGTTCTTCCCTATCACCAATTCACCATCGGTCTCGTTTTTGAACACACAAAAGGAAGACCACCTAACTCTATGGTGCTGCTCAACAACATTAGGCAAAGCTTGAACAATATAAGAGCTTTCTGTATCATTACTTTTCTTGACTTCATATACATGGCCCAATAATATTGATTTGTCAGTGTAATGGTTGTTCCCTGTTTTGATAATTTTGGAGTTTTTGTATATGTTTTTGGATAATTAAAAAAAAACTTGATGGGCAAGGTGGGGACATGCGATTGGACAATACATCCCCACAAAATTTTGAATGGTCTGATTAGCAAACATGCACCCTCTCTCTCTCTCTCACACTCTTGTCCATACATTTGTCTATGCAAAGTAGTAGGAGCGTGCAATATAAGGACATGAAGTTCTATCGATTTATTAGTCAAATATCTTAGAGATTTGTCTTGCATCATGTGAACGAGGGAAGAAATGAGATCAATTTATTTATTTTTCACTTGCCTCCCATGTACTGTATTTTTTTAGCTAAGTTCTAACTTCTCATTGTGCATAGTAGATTTTTTGGATGAAAAGAATTTCTTTTGGATCTAATGAATATTTATGATTCGATTCTTACCAAATCTCCCTAAAGACTCAGTTGTGCTCACTCCTAACATTTTCTTAAATAAGTAAGCACATTCAATTCCTTTCCATATTCAGATGGAACAAAAGAAGAGAGAGAATAGGACTATGTATGACTCAAAGTTAATGAGATAATTTTGCCAATGTTTAGGACTTTAGATATTCAAAAGAATATTGAGAAAATATTGATTCTTAACTTTTATTTTAGAGAATATGATAGAGCAATACAAAATTAAGTGATGGGATAGGGGTAGCACCTATATCAATTTCTTGGATTTTTTTTTTTCGAACAGGTTTGCATTATATCTCATTGTCCTTGAGGGAGTCTCTCCAAAGGTGTGGATGTTAGAATATGGAATTTGATTATAGGGATTCTTTTGTTTCTTGACTATCGGACAATCTTTGTGCGTTATGGTGACTTTTTTACTATAGTGTTTAAACTATAATCTAATAACTTTTTTAAGTAGTATGCAATGTCCCAATACATCTCACATTCTCAAATATTTGGCATATAGCCTCTTGTACAATTCTAAACAAAGCAATTCTTGAGACTAAAAGATTTATGCTTTGTTGAAATTCCTTGTTGTCCTTTGATCTTTGACCTTGTGGAAATGTATGGGGACCTATTCATGCGTTGGGATGAGCAACCTGCTTGGTTCTTTGTATCATATATCAATACCAAGGACATGGTATTGGAATGACACGAGATACTTGGAAGAAGGAAAAGACAACATCAGTTGTGTTGCAGCATTTTCAAAAGTCGAGGAACTTTATGTGTCAAATCACTACAAATTATATTCCATAATTTTTATCTTATGCATTATTACTCACTATATGCTATGAAACTATGGGTTATAGCAGTCATTTCATGTAGAGTGGGCATGAATTATTCAACCAAAGAAGGGTTGACATCATTGTACGCTCCTTCCTCTCATTGTAATGAGAAAGCCCAGCTTCTTATAAAGATTTTGTAAGATTTTTAGCTCTCTAGGTGACATCATAGACATTGCAATGGCAACAAATTTTTTTATTTTTTTCTTCTCTCAATTGTACTCACATACGTTGCTTCCTCTCACTCCTCCTTATGTGTGCATGAGAAGAGAGAGAGAAAAAAGTAGGCTATGTACCATTATCGAGTGCTACGTCCCTTCATGTCTCCAACAATGTTTGCCCACATGATAATGAGGATTTTTTTTCTTATGTATTGTTGAAAAGCAATGTGTCATCGACATACAAGGTGATGATAATGAAGGAATGTTGCACCGAATTTAAATAAACATTAGCATCGGCAATGCTTAGCTGAAAACCATGTTGGATGAGGAATGTGTTTATCCTGTGAAACCAAGCTCTTGCTGATTGTTTCATGTCGTAAAGTGCCTTATGGAGTTTACGAACATGATTCTTCATACCTTCGAGAACAGATTCCTTAGGTTGTAGCATGTACATGTCTTCTTCAATAACTCATTCAGATAGGATTTCTATACATCGAGTTGATGTACTTCGAGGTCGGCTGCAACAGCATACAATAGGAGAGTTTTGATTAGCGAAGGCTTGATCATCGGATTGAAAGTCTCGTTGTAGTTGATGTTCGAGATCTAAGAAAATCCTTGTGCCACTAGTCAGGTCTTTCTTTAGTCAATACTGCTGTTAGCATTGTATTTGATCTTAAAGACCCCTTTGCAATCAATAAGATTGCCGCAAGTAGGTAGTTCGACCAATGACCATGTTTGGTTCTTGATCAAAGAGGAATACTTTCTATCCATCGCTTCTCTCCATAGATTAGTCTCTGGTTGGCTAAGTGTCTCATCAACAATAGTTGGTTTATGAATTAAGAGACAAGAAGACTTATGAATATACCTTGTGGGTTGTGTGCGCACTTGGTTTGATCTTCTTGGAGGTGGCGTCGGTTGATGATCCAATCCTTGGTTGTGTTGTAGATGAGTAGCAACTACTTCTTCTTCTGATTCATTGTCGAATAGTTGGTTGATTGTCAGCATGCTTGAACCAGAGGCTCAAATTGTCGTGTCGAAGGCAGGGGATGTCAAAGGTTCGCATTGAACTTTGCTCTTGTCTTTAAAGTTGATGAACTGATCTTCGATAAGGACAAAGAATAAAATCTACTGGGTCTCGGGGTCGTACAACTTGTAAGTGTTGTCAATGGAAGTATAACCAATTAGAATGGTTTTGAGACTTTGGAAGTCGAAATTCTTCCTTGTGCCCTTTGGAATGTGAGCGTAGGCAATGCATCCGAACACTCGTAGGTTCTACACTGAAGGCTTAGATCCTGTCTAAACCTCAGAAGTTGCCTTGCTTGAGAGAGCCGAACATCTATTTTGGATGTAAGGTGTAGTGGAGACAACTTTAGCCCATAAATTCTTCGGTAATCATGTGTGAGCCAGCAAGCATTTGCATGTCTCAACTAGGGTGTGATTCATTGTCTTGACTATCACATTCGAGTGAGGCAAATGGGGAGTAATGAACTGATCTTTGATGCCTTGGCTAAGGCAATGCTCCTTGAATTCAATAGATATGTACTCTCCACCATTGTCGAACCTCAAGGCTATGATATTCTTACAAGTTTCTTTCTTTGCACACTCAAATGTTTTAAAGTGATTGAAGGCCTCTGATTTCTTCTTGATAGAATATACAACTGTCCTTCTAGAATGTATGTTCAATATCTAACATGTTGAGGATTTGATCTAAAAGGTTTCTTAGCCTACTTACAACTATACATTCTTGACAGACATGCAGTTTGACTTTCCTATCTGGATAGTCAAGATCAAGTACAATAGACTGCATAGACATGTACGATACAAAACCATGATTCAAATGACCAAGTCTATAATACAAAAATAAATTTTTATTGATCTAAACAAAAGTATCGAGAGCCTAACTGTAAGTAGAAAGATAATGACTTGATTTGTACAAGTATCCATGCCTCTTTCCGAGTGCTAGGATATTGCATGTCCTATCAATTACTTTACATTGATCTGATTCAAATTCTACTTCGTGTCCTAAATTTGTAATTTTGCTTACAAAGAGCAAGTTTGTAGAAAGATTTGGTATATCAAAGACACTTGAAAGTAGCTTGGATTGATCATTTGCAAAGCTTAATCTTATTGTACTTTCATGTATGATAGCTTGTGTGCTATTGTCGCCTAGGTGAACATACTTCTTGGTACTATAAGGCGTATAGGACTCGAAGTAGTCGATATGGCTGGTCATATGATGAGTGGCTCCGATATCGGAAAACTAGGAGCTGTCATCTGATGCTTTTTGATGGCTTGTCATGAATGCATTGTGATTCGCTTGTTGACTAGGTTGAGGTACTTTTGTAGTCGCATTCGCATTTTGATTCGATTTCCCATTGTTATTCTTGGCTTGTAGAATGCGCCAACCTTGGATCTCATGGTTGGTCCATTCACAGTATCTGCAAAATAGCTTCTTCTTTGTCGATGGATTCGACTGCTCTTGAGAATTTTTTGAAGGGTTTGTGGATTCCAAGGAGACTCTAAGCCTAGTTAATAAGTGAGAGGGATTCGACACCTTGTGTGTGTAAGTCCAACCTAATGATCACATAGTTATTTGATTGGTTAGGATTTGTAAATTGTTGGATTTGATGCTTGTTGGAGTTTATCATTATTATACGTTTGGGGAGAGGGAAAAAGAGAGAGAGAAGAGTAATATCTATCCTTGATTGAGAAGTGTTAATCGTAGTGTTAATGGTTAGTGTTAGATGGGGATCATAGGCATTTGTTTGATTACGAACTATGCTATCACTCTCACGGGAACGAACCTCCAAGTGACAACAATCCTCTTCATCTCTTGATGCTTGATTGAGCTTGGATCTAGGTCTGAAGGTAGATAGGAAATACCTGCTACAATTTTGGCACCGTTGCCGGGGTGCTATGCCAATTTTTCATTTTTCAACATGTTTTTAATCCATGCTTGGATGTTAGCTTGCATTTAGGCATCTTGTTTTGGCATATTAGGGTTCTCAGAAGGAAATTCATCTTACTCAAGATGTCGAATGGTGACTCTCTTAAGAATCATATTAACCAATTCAAGAATCTTTTGCAGCAGATGGTAGTTGTCAAATCAACTATTATTTATAAAAACTCTATAGAAATACATTACTTTCCGATAGTCTGCAGAAATGAACTATATTCGCAATAGTTTCACGATATGTTCATGACGGTTTTGCAAAACTAGCTTAGTTCAACAATTTAAACTGTTTTGTGAAATGTTCGTGAAGTTTTGCGACAGTTGCAACAGTTCAAAAGTTGGCTATCCTGATGAACATAAAACTTGTAAAGTTTATAGTCCATCCACCAATGTAGTATCTGTCTCTAGGGATGTAATACTTCAAGAACATACATACTATGATTTCAAACAACCATCGATAAATGATGCTATGTCGTTTCATCCTATTTTATGTAGCATGGAGTCTTCCAACGTTCATGTTCCTTCTACAGAATCTGCAGCTACAGCTATAGAAGCCGAGCAACTGACAGGTTCTATCAGACCAAACCAAGCTAGCTCGAACAGATCTAGAGAAATTCAAGAAGAAACACCATCGCATCCTGGTCAACAAAACGTCCCTTAGATGTATACACCTCAATCATTCTAGACTTCATTGGAAGAACCAGAGAGCCTAGCCGAAGCAATTCACTCCAAGGATGTTGTGAAGTGGCAAGAAGCTATGGAAGGTGAGTACAACTCACTTTTGACGAATCATACCTGGACATTGGTCGACTTCCCCACTCACAAGAGACTTATCAGCAACAAGTGGATCTTCAAGAAGAAGATCAACTATGATGGTTCCATTGCTAAATGGAAAGCGTGGCTAGTGGCTAAAGGATTCACTCAAGTCCAAGGAGTGGATTATCAAGAATTTTTCAGTCTTGTTGTCAAGATGCAGTCAATCAGGTTTCTGATTGCATTAGCAGCCGCAGAAGACCTCGAAATGCACTAAATGGATGTTAAGAGAACATTTCTCAATGGCAATGTCGAAGAGGAGTTGGATACCTTCTAAATGGAAGGATTCGAAGTCAAATCCAAGATCACAAAGTGTGCAAGCTGTACAAAGCAATCTACGGTCTAAAACAGGCCGCGAGAGCTTGGTTCGATAGAATCAACTCTTATCTCATTCAATTGGAATTTGCAAACAATTTAGCTGACTGTAATGTTTATTCCAAGCATATAGTCACCAATTTATCTCACAAAGCTCTTTACATAAATGATGCATTTATTTTGTCTAATGACACTTCTCTTCTGCACACTACTAAAAGTGATCTATAAAAGGAAATTGACATGACTGATTTAGGAGGTGTCCATTCTTTGCTAGGAATTCACATTACTAGATATAGGTTTCTGAAGAAGATCTATTTTAGCCAGCAGACATATCTAAAAAGCATTTTAGAAAAGTTTCATATGTCTAATTGCAAACCAATTGATACTCCAATGGATCCAAGTATAGTATTGACTAAACCTACTAGTGTTGATTATGACAGTGAAGTACTCGACATAGCAAAGTACCCTTATCATTCACTAATAGGATCTGTGATGTATGCAATGTTGTGTACTAGACTAGATTTAGCATACACTGTTAGCACGTTAAGTCAATTCATGTCTAATCCTAGGATCTCTCATTGGAAAGCATTAAAGAGAGTGATAAGATATATTCAGGAAAGTTAAAATTACATTTTATGTTATGATGGAAATGCTATTGACCCAATAGTCCTGCGAGGCTACTTTGACTCAGAGTGGGGAGGAACAATCTCTACTAGAAAATCTACCTCCGGGTTTTGTTTCTATTTGGCAGGGAGACCGATTTCGTGGAACTCAAGGAAGCAAAAATTAGTCGCACTTTCTTCGACCGAGGCAAAGTACATCATAGCATGTCAAGCTTCAAAAGAAGCTGTATGGATCAGGTTGTTACTTCACGACTTACATCACACTCAGTTCAATGCTACCACTATTTTGTGTGACAATTTGAGTTGTATTTTACTGTCACTGAATTCCAGATTTCATGGCAAATCCAAGCACATAGATCATGCACGTGTGAAGCCTAGGTGGCAGGCTAATGTGGCAAGCATCTTCTTCACTTGGTCTGCCTCTGTAGTAAGCTTTACAGCACCCAATTTGGTGTAATGTAGCCAAAGTTAGGATCATTCGAAGTTTTGCAGTTTTGTGAGTAAAATTGGCAAAATTTGAAATTGTTCTGATTGCATGCCAGTCATGTCCCTAATTTGTAGTACTGTGCTTGCATGGATTAGTTGGATGCGGATTCTCAGAGTGATTCTGACATGCATGAGGGGTTTACAATCGATTTGAGTGGTCATACGCACGTGCTCTGACGGTTGGGTCACAAATCAGCGTTAATGGCTGACAAATTCCGTAAAACTGAAGTTTACGTAAAAAATTCTGTAATGACATTTGTAACTGATGTAGTGTGCTTTGCATGCTAGTTTGACATTGGGTTGATAACATTAGGATTCGGATAGTGTTTCGATTTTTTCAATTTCGATTGCATTTCGTACTAACAATATTTTTGTCTTCGAGTTACGTAAAATAAAGCAAAATTTGAGTTTCCAAAAAAATCGAAATTTCGGTCATTTTCTCGTTATCTTTGGAATCGGTTTAGATTAGTGAATTGATTAAACTGAGTTTATCAGTCAGAATTGGTCACAGTGTTTTCACTAAGTCTAAATTATTTCCCGGTGATACATAAGTTAAAATTGACAGAAGGAACCGCAATGAAATTGTCGACAATTTTTATTGTACTGTCATTTTTTAACTTTTGGAGTTGGGAACTCCTAGATTGAAAGTTAAAATTATTCTTCTGAAAGACTGTTATGTCATATAAATTACTACTTGTGTTGAATAGACTTGGAATTCAGATAAATTCTAACATGAAATTGTTTCAATTATCATTAGAGGAGAGAAATATCGAATGAAAGAATTTTACATTGATGTTTCTACTTTGAATATTGCTAGCAGCGCTTACTGCTTATTAGCAGAAGTGCATTATACAGAGTTATCAGTTACTCAGAGATAGTTTAGAGTATGCAGCTTCATCCACTATTGTTTTGTACTTGTATCATCTGATTTGTACATGCTATCTATGAAATCAATCATGTCCTTTTATTGCATTCAATATTATGTCGAAATGTATGTAAGCTTCTCTGAAGTTATTTGTATCTGTTAAATCTCTTATTGATTATTCTTAATCATTGAATGTTGCGATATTGCAATATTCTATATCTATCAATTACACTATGTAATTGTTTGTCTACAAAATCACTAAAGTACTAATGATTTCAAAGTTAGTAAAAGAATCATTGATAGTTCATTATTCGACTTCAATTTCATTACCATCATATTCTCTTTCCTTCTTCCATCAACTGCTCCAACTATATCTTGGAATAGAAAGAAGCAACCCACTATTGTTTTATTGTGAACTAAAGTTAAGTATCGGGCATTAAGTTCTATGATACAAGAAGCTATTTGGTTAAGAGGATTATTAGTTGCTATTTAACATGCTTGAAGGCTCTACGGAGAGTGCATGGAATGTTTCAAGTCACTAAAAGTAGGGACAATTCTACTAGACTCAATATTAATGCAATTTATAACCTCCATAGACCTATCCACTAGTTAACTTTCTACATTTTCTATCAAAGTACTTCTATTGTTTAAGTTAATTTTTGTGAGTTCAATTTCTCTACTAAAGCATCATATCATTCTCTAAATGTGATTGTATTTCTTTTTTGTGAGAAGCCATCTATCATTAGATAAAAAAAGGATTTGGATTATTTCACAATTTTAGTGATTTTTAATGTTTCACAAAAAGAACATAGAAGCATTTGCCTATTCTGACGTAATACTGAATGCAATAAAATTGTATAATCAATACAGTAAATAGCGTGTACAAATCAGAAAAATCGTGGGCACAAAACAATAGCGGATGGAACTGCATACTCAAAACTATATCTGAGTATCTGATTCACTTTGTTTGGCACTTCCACTAGTAAGCAGTAAGCATTTCTAGCGATGTGCTATTTTAATTTTCAAGATCAATATGCAAAGAGGTTTGTAAAAGATTAAGAAGAAGTTAACCTAGAAAGTGATCAATTATTTATACTAGTTATGAATATCGTTTAGGCCTATCCAAATGACAGTTGAAGACAACTATTTGGTCCTAGATCGCAATTGGAGCTTAGCCATATTGCATTGTCACTTATCCAATTAGGCTTTTTATAAACTACTTGCAAAAATAGCTAGAGCAAGTCGTTAGTTTTAGAACAAGTGGAAACAAGTTCTATTAAGGTTTGATAGTTCGAACGCCTTAGATACTTGTTTTGGAGCCCGATTGTTAGTTGTATCCATGTATTTCTACAGGACAATTTAAAAATGTGAGTAAAAACTGCAGAATGGGATAGATTAATGGATGTAGATTTTTGATTAATTATTTTAATAAACCCTAAACCCTCTATGATCTATTATAATGTTCCTTTGTAAATGTACATTTGAGAAAATATTTGATTATATTTTTTTTGTGAGAGGGAGTGATGTCCATTAGAATCCAACCCCTTGACTAAGTAGGAGGTTTTGCATCTCTATCATCATGTTAGGAGATAGATTTGCATACATGGTGATACTTGATTTCAATGTGCTTACTCTTGGAATGAAACCTAAGGTTGGCCAATAAGGCAATGGCACTTTGATTATCACAAAATAAAATCGTCAAAGTATATTGATTTAGACCAATATCTGAGAGTAAGTTCTATGAAATAGGACCATTGTTGAGGAAGAATACGAGTGTCTACATGTCCTGCCCAACTTGCATCAGTGCAACCATTGAGAATATTGAGTTTGTCGTTGTCGACTGCTCCATAACAATGCAAAAATCCATAGTAGATCAAAGATATCTCATAACTCTAACAAGAGCTTTCCAATGTGTTATACCAAGGTTAGTCATAAATTGACTTAGGGAACTGACTACAAAGGCTATGTCTGGTCTAGTACATATCATAATGTACATAAGAGATCCTATTATCAAATGATAAGAATACTCACAAATGTGCTCCTTCTCTTTGACTGTTCGGGGACATTGGTTCTTCGACAATTTGAGAGTTGGTTCCATTGGTGAGAGAGCTAACTTGTAATGAACCATATTATATTTGACTAACATATTGTAGATGTATCTCTGTTGATTAATGTAAAACAACCTTTGTTTTCTGTCTCTTTGGATTTGAATACCAAGGCATAAATGAGCTTCGCCCAGATCGGTCCTGTCAAATTCAGAGGATAGCATTGTCTTAGTTTTTTTTATCAGATTGATATTGTGTTGAAAAGCAATATGTCGTCCACATACAAAGGGTTAATGTGACTATGAAGAGAATCATTAATAAACATCTTGAGTGTGAAGAATTTCTTTCGTAGATGTAACCTGGTAGCTACATCTCTCACATCATATAGTGAGCTTAGGATGTCCCAAACTTCTTTCAAAGTTTTGGCTTCAGCTATGTGGCCAATATGAGTATCTGATATATTGAGGATAATAAGTGGAAAAGCTTTACCATCATTCGATTTCCATTTTGAGCCTTTTGTGTCGTCTTCAGGCTTTACTTCTATACCTGTGACAACATCCCACAACTCATTGGCACTTACCAAGGTCTTCATTTTATACTTCCACAAATGATAATTGGATCCATTCAGCTTGTCTACAATAAGACCACCGGCTTTAATTTCATCTGGGACTTTAGTCTGTCGATTGTATCGATGATGTTAAGAGGGAGATACCATGTTGTGCTACAATTGGCAATCAATTATTTGATACTAAAACTGATGCTATGAACTGAAAAATATGATATCAATTTGATATTGCGAAAGATATCAAGTATTAGAGCTCTGATATAATAGATCGCTTTGATGTCATAAAGATAATAGATAATTAAAGAATTTGCTCTGATACCATGTTGGAAAGAGGTGATACGATGAAATAAAATAATTTGACAAAGTCGAAGTAGATAAACGACTTCATCGAGCGCAGCGGAATGGACCTTCTTTTCTATGCTTGACTATGCCTATCAATTTTGAACAAAAAATAGTGATAGAAATCACGTTCAATCTTTATGAACTAACTTTGAAATCGCTAGCAACTAAGTGATTACATAGCCAAACATAAAGCATTGAATTATCAGACAGATAAGAAGAGATTATCAGTTACAAAAAGAATTACAGATACATAATGATATGATACTGAAAGCAATAAGAAGATTGATTGATTCAATAAGAAAACAAATCAGAATGCAAATGAGCACAGGTAAATTGCGGAACGAAGCTCTGTACCTAAGCTACCTCTGAGTAACTGAGAATATGTCTGAATTAAGCACTTCTGCTAATAAGTAGTAGGCGCAATAGCAAACTCTAAATCAACTCCAAAAAACTGAACTAGAATGCTCAAGAGTGTTCAAGCCTGAAAGCTTGAGAGAGATGCTAACTATGCTTCAATTCGTTATGATAACAACGATTATGATGTAGAAGTATGATCATCTATTTATACTAAGAAATTAGGTTGTAAAGTACACCACTGTTGAAAAGTTGCATCCATGTTAACGACCCTGAGATCTTGCATTTGCATTGCCAATTATGCATGGAACTGAAATTGGGCATACTGTCATACTCTGCCACGGAATGGGTGCATATGCCAAAATAGGAACACGGGATGGGTGTTTTGCAAGTACTAAAGAATCAAGAGGAAAATACGAAGCTGAAAAGAACACTATCACCAAGTACCGCTGTTATTAGAGGAATACAGATGGTTAGAATCACCCACCTAAGGGTGCTGAAAAGGAAGACATCAACACAAAACCAGACTACGAAACCAAAGATGTTGGGTCTACCGTATGGGGACCATACTACCCAGTGGATGTCGCCAATGTTATCTGAATTTTTGACAGCAAAAATCGGGCTAATTTGGAGCAAAAAGCATTATAGAGTATTTAACGAGCACCAAAACACTGTGGATTTGATGAAAGGTGAAGCAAAAATGTTGGACCGAAAATGGGTCCCAGCCCGCCCTTAAAGTGGTTAGACACGTTAATTAGTAGTGGATAATATATCTGTACAAACGGTTTAAGGAACCGTAAAAAATATTAGACATTGGTGAGATTTTGTAAGACCGTAGGAAAATGCCGGTCCATGTACAAATAGGTCCAAGCCCACCTAAATGTGGCTAGCCAGAAGTTTTACGGCCTTTAAATTGGCTCAACAGTTAAAATGCTGGCAATGCCGAGCAAAATTTTGATGTACCCAAAAATATTTTACTAATATCAAAAATCTTTTTGTTTTTCAGGAACGGTCGCTTTCTTCTCAAGATTGCTCTGTCTGTCACTTGCAACCCTATCAGAATCTGCAGAATCGTAAATTGGTTAGAGGCATTACCAAGAGAAAAATCGACAAAAATGACATCGAAAAATATAGGCATAGTGGTGGCAATCAACAAAAATGGGCATAACAGAGTTTCAAAAATGTAGACACGAAGGGTTTCAAAAATGTGGTCAAATTACAATTTACGGTATCAAAACCGCAGTGCAAAGAAAAATCGGCAAGGCAAGTACCAGAGAGGCCAACCGGCCTAAGCAGTTTAACGGGAAAAAAAATTATGACCGTGTAAAAGTGAAGATTTTGGTAATTGGGTTAGAAAGTTTTTTTTTAAATGACCTCACCTAAGTCACACGGCTTGCAAGTGGCTGATGTGATGGGCCGTACCATATTTTACACATGTCGAAAAGAGGAGAAGTTTCTGAAAATTGACAAAATAGCAAAATGAAGGAAGGCCCTCCACCACCCTCTATAAAAAGGCCCAAGACATTAAGCAAAACAATGAATTTTAGAAGAGTGAAGTGCTGCTGAGGCTGAGAATTGCTGATTTGCTGCTATGGTGCTATCATCCTGAATTTGGTGCTTATGTACGAGAGAGAAGAATCATAATGAAGAGTGAGGCTGTCTTGGTGAGAGAATGGTGGTACTATTTTGTTATGTGAGGCTGTCTTGGTGAGAGGATGGTAATACAAATATTTAAAAAAACAAAAGAAAAACAAAAAGATCACAAGTAGGCGAAAACCAATCCAGAAAACAATAAGCCCTTCAAGGGCCCAAAAAAAATAAAGCAAGGCAGGGCGAAAAAGCAGACTTTCTATGCATACTGACTATTCAGCCCTTCACAAGGTCCAAACCTTAAGAGTTCTGACTGCCATCAAATTTAAGCCTTTAACGTTGACTTTCTTTGAAACTCCATTGACCTGCCTCAACAAAATAGTATTGCATTTGCAAGGCAAGGCCAAAACCTCTATTTAGAGACTTGATTCTGAGCACATAATCTTGTGCACTCTCTTCACTTCTTCTCATTCTTTTGCAAGATTTGGTTTCTAAACATGAGGACTCTAGAAGTGTGCGGCTTGATTCATAGATTGATTTTAAAGAATCCCAATCCTCTTTAGCACTAGGGACGTATTTTTGTTGTGTCGGGGCACATTTCACCTTAGTTTCAAAAATTGGGGCACATTTCACCTTAGTTTCAAAAATTCGTAATGCATCTGTATCCCAACCACCATGGACAAGCGGCAATTATGTGTTTTGAACAGGTGACGTTTTTTGGGACGGGTTTTAGCGGGAACTACCATGTTGAATTTTTTGCGGGAACGACAATGCGGCAACACGTTCAAATATATCGATCTCCTAGCGGAAAGACCAAATATATATACTCTACTCAGAAGCATCGCATATCTGTGCTTCATGAGGAATCAGCTCCTGATCTATTGAAAGTTCTGCGCGCTAGTCATAAACATTCAATCGACTCACACTGTGTAAGACGTCATATTAGACAGACGGGATAGATAGAAGGGATGGATATGGAATGTTTATGTCGCGTAACAGGGTATCGATTCCCAGTGATACAGCCAGGTGAACTGATGTGCCCAATATTGGATGATATGCAGATAGTTAATGTACCAGAAGTGGATCTCGAAACAGAGTGTCCTATATGTCTGGACCCACTCATTCCGCCTCCCACACCTGACCAAGTCGATCTAATGTTAATGTTGAGGTCAGTAGGTTCCAAATTTTGTACCTCAATACATGCAATCGCAACTTCATTGTCGTGAAGATGGTTTTGTTATCCTTAGCGTTTCAGCTCTAGATTATTAGTATGGCAAATACTGAATGTGTTCTGTTTCAGGTGCGGGCACATGCTACATCTGACTTGTTTCTTGTGTTGGTTCGAAGCAACTCCCAGCGTTTGCAATTGTCCTATATGTCGGGGTACATTTTCAGATCAGTTGATATCTGACTTGATAGAACGTGAAGCTGCATACGGCCTACGGTTACTAAAAATCAAATCGGAAGTGCAAGAGAGAAGTCCGCTCTGAATCATCATTCTAGCTACGCTGCAATACTAAGACAAGTTCACTTGGAATTAGCTGTTGGTCAAATTAAAATTATTCATAGAAAATGCTTATGGTTTTGCCTTTCAGATTTTCAAGGCGTTGTGAATACAACCAATTAACTTTGACATGAGCTTTCCTCATTACCAGAGCAAGGCACGAGGACTCGTACCATCAGGTGTGGCTACTGATGAAACATCAGGTGGGAGAAATTTTCTAACAGATCAGATGGACGAGAATCAAGACCAGCTCACAAACACAGCTGTTCATTACCCGGATGAGTTTGGAGCATGAAATATGACCTTCATTTTGACGTCAGAAGATCATCCTTGTAGCTGCGTTCGGTATTCATCTTTTTATTAGTATTAATTATGAAACCTGAATTGTGCAGTCTTTTTGTGAAGGGAGTAGATTCCAGAAACGATCATCAATACGCACTTACTTCATGTATTGTATGTAGTGATTGATCGCCATTATCAGCTCGTTTTATATCAGACACACGTGTGGTTTCCAAGTAAATATATTATGTGGATGGATCTTTTCCATTTGTGCTGTCAACGCCAAATTCTTATCATCTTAATGGCTACAGAATTTAATGATGCAGTTGCACTTCCTCTTGTTTTCTTTGAATCAACTCACACGCTGGGATGAGTCTTATCGATGTCATGAGTGCTCAATGAAGCTTATTCTTGTAATGTGAATGGCTAAAGAAGTCATGAAGTGTAGTAAATTCCAGAAACGATCGTCAAAACGCACTTACTTCATGTATTGTATGTAGTGATTGATCACCATTATCAGCTCGTTTTATATCAGACACAACTATGCTTGTCACGTGTGGTTTCCAAGTTAATATATTATGTGGATTGATCTTTTCCATTTGTGCTGTCAACGCCAAATTCTTATCATCTTAATGGCTATAGAATTTAATGATGCAGTTGCACTTCCTCTTGCTTTCTTTGGCTAAACTCACACGCTGGGATGAGTCTTATCGATGTCATGAGTGCTCAATGAAGCTTATTCTTGTAATGTGAATTACTAAAGAAGTAAATGAAGTGGAGCTTATGTTGCTTTTTTTCATTGATCTCACTAAAGTTGTCTTGCTTAAGAATCATAATAGATGACGAGTAGATAAGCATGTTTGTTTGCATAAGAATTGGTTTGGCGGCCTTTTTCTGGTGACACCATACTTTTGTTGATCAATGCATGGGTTGATGATTTTATTACTCAAATTGTGAAGTACTATCCAAATTGACATGATATCCAACATTCATGATTTTGTTGCTTTTACTAATTTGAGCTCTGGAAAGGGTTGTTGTTTCATATACAAAACAATAAGATTTTCAAAACATGCATATTGTACTGAATGTAGCACCCTACATAAGGAACCTTTGATCAGTTCCTATACAGGTGAAATGTGGAATTCCTGGTTTCACATGATTTTTCCTAGTTTATTTCAAATGTGTATTTGGACCCCTTCTAACTAGGAAAGCTTTTTTCCTAGTTACAAAATGTATGTGCATCAATTGCAACTAGGGAAAAACCTTGTTTCCTAGATACATTTTCTACCATTTCTAAATTAGAAATTTTTTTTCCTAGTTACAAAATGTATGTGTCTCAAGTTTATATAGGAAATCATTTTATTTCCAATATACATTTTAAATTACAAAATAGTTTTCTTAGATATTATAACCCCACTCATATTTCTTAACCTCATTAACATTAATTGGTTATAGGCTAGTATTTTTTTTCACCATCTTTATAACATGGGCATCGACACTTTGTTTTCATTAGACCCCTATAGCAATTAACATGTTCATTGAATGCATGTTCACAATTTCTAAAACTAAACAGTCAAATCAAGGTGTCCAATGATTTGTAGCCCCTGCCTTGATCCAAAAGGTTACAAATCCTTGGTCCTTTTATTTTTTTAACAGAAAAAAAAAAAGAACTGGTTGATTTCTTTTCAAAAGGCACCATTGACTCCGTTAAGAGTAGAGAGTTAATGAGGACACTCCCTTAGATATGACGTCAACAATGTGACATTTGGAGTGCCTCATGCACATCAAAGATCATTTTGAAGGTATTTTAAGGGCTAGATTTTGTCGAACATTAAGGTGAAAGGTAAAATCATTTTTATATGTTTCAATTTCACCGTCAAGTTAAAAAGAAGAACATCAAGAAATTACAAATATAGTTTTTACTATTGGGCATTGTAGCAAGGTCTTAATGTTATACTAAAACAACTCAAAAAATGGATAACAATCATGGTGCCTCATCTCCATGTGGCCTCAATAAAAATTACATAATGATTTTGCAGATTCTTTAACAAGAAGAATTCGTTTAATACACAAAGGAGCTTATGACCACTTCATATATGACTAGAGATTGCCAATTGACTGATCAACTTAGAGTAAGCTTGTGTTTACGACATTTAAGTAGATTTGATTGTATGTCTACACACAAGATAGCTTGATTTTGGTCCCTATGACTTGACATAAAATGTTTAAGCTCGTCGATCTCAATTTTAGGACATTAAGATTGATCGAATTCGATGTCAATCAACCAAGATATACTTTGGCATGGATTATACGAGGTTGTTCATAAAGTGATGAAATCTGAGGAATGTCAAATTTATGAGCTTCAAATAGCTCAAATTTCATGCCTATCACTCAAAATATCTCAAATATGCTGCCTAACATGTGATTTGGTCATTATAATTTAACATAATTCATGACGCAATCAAACTTGACCAATCTCAATATTAAGACACTCGGATTGTTCAAGTTCAATTCGTTATTGATGGAATTGGTCCATATTTGTTGTGAGCTCAAATTGATGTCTATATGTCGAGATAACTTGATTTTGATGCCTACAAGCAAAAAAGCTATATTTTGCTCCTCATCTCTAAAAAAGGCTCATTGAGCAATGAAAATTGACCAATATCATGTTTAGTACATTTAGATTGTTCAAGTTTCAACCTCTTATCGATAGAACCGATCCCTACTCCTCGAGATGTCCCAAATTTGATGCCACTTGAGATCACTCAATTTTGGCCTTTATCACTCGAGATGGTTCGTTGAGTAATGAAATCAAGGGAATCTTGAGTTTAAGACAATTAGTTAGCTCAAATTTCATACATATAACTAACATAGCTCAAATTTAATGCACAACATGTGATTTTGGTCCTTATCAATCGACATGGCTCATTGAGTGATCAAATTCAACCAATATCAAGTCTATCACATTTAGATTGCTTGAGTATAGTCTCTTATTGATGGAAGGGAAAAGAAAAAGAAACTCATAAATTAATTACAAAATAATAAAACGCACTAAGATGTCATGTTGTACCTGAATGATAATGCAATACTCAGGTCACTCCATATATATGTTGTTTGGAGGTTTACAATTGGATTGCTGTAGTTAATTGATAAATGAATGCTTATGAATATAAAGGGATACCGGAAGATCTTTGCGAAGAAATATCTCATCATCATCCATAAAAGAATCTTTGTGGTTTGCATCTTCAATAGAATGTGTATGTGCATGTGTTTAGCATCATCGTTTGTTTTACAATAGAACTCAAACATATCCTACATTTCTTTATCACGTTGTGCCCCATAATCATTATAATCAAATTCATTACTCTCTTTCTTTGTCATCATTGCATGGCACTTCAATTGTATTTCCATTTTTGGTCTGCTTAGTTCTTTTTTCTCTCATGCCTATCAAAATTTGTCGATGATTGTACTCAATACAAATGGAGCAATCTCGTTATTAATGTCATGCTTGATGTCTAGATATCCCTACAGCTGGTACATCCATTATGTCAAATGAAACCCCATGCACATTTTTCAAAAATCCAAAATATGTGGCAAGGCTTAATTTATCATAAAAATTTATGATTCGGCTTCAAACTTATTCTAAATAATGATCTAGAATCAAGTCTTTGGTTTTTAAATGAGGCTTTTGATCTTGCTCGTGTACATTGATATCAACAATAAAAGTTGTGTCAACCTCCTTTAAAACACTTTTTAACATCTACATAGGATAAGTTGGAAGGTCATGGTGGCAATTTTCGTACTTGTATCAAGTTGAACCTACTACAAATCGACTTGATACTTTTTCTCTCTCGTAAGAATTAACTCCCTCTTTAGGGCACATCTTCTTTCTAATGGCTTATGCAAGATCAATGAAACACATCATAATTGACATAGTAAATGGAGTCCATCTTGCATAATTCATCATCACTTTATATAGTTTTTCTATTTTGAAAATAGCAAGTCAAGTTGAAGAGGGAGTGTGAAAATTTGTCAACATTGTACTTGACTATTCTGGGGCCAAATGGAGGCAGAGATTATGTTGTGTGGTTGGTGTATGTGTATATTTTGGTTACTGTTTTTTATCAAACTAGCGGCTAGTGAATGAACTATTTAACATAGAAGCAATTTGTGTTTAGTGCAATCATTCTCTAGCTAGGTCTAACATTTTGGGTATATTTGGATCTGAAATTTTCACATGGTATTAGAGCTGGTTTGTGGCCAAAAAGAGTAAGTTTACTTTTTGGTAGACATTTGAAAGCGACCTAGCATCCTTTTGTTCAATTGTGTTCGTCGTCAAATGTTTACTAATATTTCATATTATTCATCAAAAGAATCTCTTTATGTTTTCTAGAGATTGTGGACATTCAAGCTAACATTTCTGTTTATAGTTTCAAATTGACAATCTTCTTTGTGGATGAGCGTAGCTCTTCTTATGAATGTAAAGTGATTGAATAATCTTTATGTGGATGAGCATCGCTCCCCTTGTGATGAAAACCTCTCCTTGTTGTTGTCCAAATTGAATCCCAAAGGGCTTTTACATTATCTTTGACAAGGGTGTTGCCATTGACAATATAAAATCACCCTTACCATTAAGTACCCATAATATTTGAATACACATTTCATAAACAACCTTTGTTTTAGTTTGAATGGCTCAATGGGGCATTTTCAACGCAAGGAAACCATTGGGAGTGGAAATTCCCTACTTACCCTTAGGCAAACCATCGTATTCGAAAAAATAATGTCCAAATGGAATGTTAAAGGCACGTTACCTCTATCTCGTCAACTAGTGTTGACTTCTTTCTGCCTCTCTTACCATCCAAACGAGCCACTTTTCCACTGTCATGGGCATCGCCAACATTTGCAGTTATTTCTCCGTTTTCCATAAGTGATTGGGATGTTTGTGTGCTAAGCTCAACATCCTCTATCAATTGCATACTCTGAATGCTTTCAATTCATTCTATAAGACCTATGTCATGAATAATCTAAAAACAATAATTTTGTGTCATATAATCAACTGACTAATGTGAATTCCACCCTAAAATGATTTGTAAAAATTGAATATCATATGCTCATCTCTTTGGGCAAGGCACCACCCACCAATTCTACATCAACTATTAGAATGTGATTTGTAAGTTGTGAGAAACCACAAGAAGACAAAGCTAGTCTCGAACACCCAATGCATTCTCTTATAGAAAGTGTCCCTCCTATATAGGGTGTGTGAGTTTGCATGGGGGGTGTAAATTCATACTAGAGCATACCATTCTCTATCAGTTGTCCATACCTTTTTCAAGCTTTGTTTGATGCTTCATTTTCACAAGCAAATCTTTTCTGGCACTTGCCTTCCACTTTCTCTTACTTCGGGTTTTTCGTTTCGGCCTTCGCTTTTTAGCATAGCCAATTTTGACAATTTGTCACAGTTTTCGTAGTTTTTGCATTTTTGCCAGAGCATGAAAACAGAAACAAAGCATGAATGGATGATGCAGATAAGCGAAATGGACAAAGACAACTAACTAGAAGTAATTAGAGTTAGGATGTTCTTTTAATTTTCAAGAGATTAGATCAGTTGTCTCTCCATTCTCTATATAAAGGATTAACGAGAGACAAACTAATGGTAGTTAGTATAGGATACTAGCTGTTTGCAAGAGAGAGGAGCTCTCTTGCGGTGATGCGCTGTTTGAGATCCAAATAGCGCACAAGTTTTGTTATAAATCTGTAATTCAGATGATATAAATGCAAGAGTGCATTAGACGTAGAAATTTGTGATTGTTTTATGTCTGATTGATTCATTTTCTCTTCCGCCCATTATTTCCATGTAGTAAATCTATAATTGTAGTCTGCCATATGTTGCAGTAGTAGAAACTAGATAATTCTTGTTTCTACATTTGAGCTTCCACGAATGTTCTTTCATGCATTAGCGCTTTCACACAGTCATTCTAAGAGAGCCCTACACACCAGTAGAAAGCTCATTTTATACACGGTCATCACTCTCACTGTAGTTCTTCATCACACAGCCATAGCTCCCACTGGAGCTTCTCACACACAGTCTTAGTTTCCACTAGATCACATTGGTACTCCCAAATAGCTATTGTTATCAAGCAACACTCGAAGAAGAATGACCAAGGTTGGTCTCTGACACATTCAAGTCATAGCAGGAGCATCAGTGGTCGTCTTTGTCATCTATCATGAACAAACCAAGAGGATCAATAGGGCTAAACTCAGCCATGATTTTCTCTCTTTGTATTACTGATCACATCAGTGAAACATCAGCATTAGAGGCATTAATATTTCTCTTCATGACTTGCTACTTCGCTTATTCTCTCATGTGAGTCTCTTTTTCCTCTTTACATGGGTACGAGCAGTTCATCCACATTTCATTCTGGATAACATCAGACAAGTTGATTGTCTAGTCATCAAAGATTTTCAGCATAGGCAGGCATGGAACTCCTTTTAGCGTGGATATCAAGAAGTGGAACGTATGCAGAGTTAGACAGAAACCATATTCTCTCCACTACACTTTGCTGGACACTGCAGTTCCCTGGATCGAAGCCTATGGTCCGTTCACAAGCAACCTCTCTTCACACAGATAAACAATTTGTTGGGTTTGGTTACCAAAACGTTCATGCTAGTTAAGCTACGTAGCACCCATAAACTCAGCAAAGAAAACAAGAGAGGCTTAATGAAAAAATGGCCATAGGATAGCCAGCTGCGATGGCTGTTTATATGTTCAAATGAGAGAAGATTACATGCCAGGAACTAGATACTATGTATTGACAGCCTTGAGAGTTGGATTGCTGATGTCAACAAACACAAGAAACACAAGTGTGTTTTGTTTGACACCAGCAAACCCTCCCTCAAACAAAATAGTATTTTTCTGAATTCTACTATCACCTACATGTCGAATCCACATCTTCACACACCATTTGTGTGTGGTCTACGCAACTATACATGGACTGCGATTAAATTGTCTTTCACCTACATGTAGACTCTACATCTTCACACAACATTGTGTGTGGTCTATGTAGCTATACATGGACTGTGAATACCATTGATTTTAGCAAGCTACAGAGAAATTCATTTCACGCTTAGAGCCTGAATGCTCTAATTTCAAAAGATGCAGATTTCTTTGCACTCCGCCACATCCATCAAGTGTATCTTGATAAGGTTCCTCATCTCCATAACCAAACATGTGCAAGATCTTTGGTTAATGACCACTGAATCCAGAGGTAAATTGATTTGAAGTAGTTTGTGATGTAGCTTCAAGATGATCTTCTTTGGTTCTCTCTTGACCGCTGGCTTCATTCCTCTATAGTGAAGCTTTGATCCGACATGCATCTTCCCTCCACACTTCTGCTATTGCAGTATCATGATTTTTAGTATTCAAAGATGAAAAGAGCTTTGATAGAACTCATTGCATCAGCTGCAGTGTAGAAGAGAATGTGGACCTCAGAGAGAGAGGAGTTGAGCAAGCACCAATACAAGCAGAGTGCGAGTAATTCAGCCAGGGACCATCGCGCTAGGGCGAGAACATCGTTGGCAGATTGCATGGGCTCTGATACCATGTTACATTCTCAGAGTTACGTAATAGCAGCAGCAGAAGAGAGAGTGCAAGAGAGAGAAGCAAGAGCGGTATGTAACTAAACACTATATACTGAATTATATAAATGTGTGAGAGAGAGTGACAACAATTTTTTAACCGTTTCAATATGAAACGACATATTACATAAAGACACATAGTCTAACAGGTCCTACATTAGCTTACTGACCATAGGTCTTTTAACTACTGCTGACGTGGCTTATTGTTTAACAATATCCCACAAACCAAGCTAATTAATTCCTATCCAACTTGGAGCACAAATTTCTTGGATATTTGTATCTAATAATCTCATTCAAATGGTTTGAATTTTCAAGTTTATGATGCTAGTATGTGTCCACAAACCACAAGATTCCAAAATTCATCTAACTCAAATTTATAATCAAACACCAAGTATTTTAACATACTTACCACCTTCCATCACAAATTACTTGGATATTCTGCTAGTATGCCATATACAAACCTATTGGTCTAATCTATAAACTGATCATAAACCAAGCCTAATACTTACCAACTTGTATCACAAATTAATTGGATAACATTATGTTAGACTAACTTAAAGTGTGTATATATCTAGTCTTCAAACTTCACTCAAATGGTCTAATTGATATTTATCATCAAATTTCAAGTTCAATCATACAAGTTACCAACTTGCATCACTATTTACAAGGAGGTGCTTTAGATGGTATCGACATGTCACAAGATGTACTGGGTAAAGGGTGGGATAATTACTACAAGCAACCAAAGACAATTTTAGAAATTTTGATTTCATTTTGTGCAGAAATACGTTCAAATATACGAGTTTAGTTAAATTCCTTACAATTACATACATGTAAAAGACAATTCTTTTTAACAAAATAACCATAAATGCCACGGGAAGTGGTGGAGGACATTTTCTTTTGAGCACTAAAGATTTTTTAAAATTCTCATCAATTTTACCATCTGGTTTAGGTCTTCTATTCGGCTATTTCAACTTTTTCATGCTTGAACCCTTCGTCTCTGGGTTGGCATGGCTGAAGACCATACATCAACATAAACAGTCTGTATTCCGTAGCTAAATGTCTGGCATTATTATAAGAAGGCTCTACTTTTGAAGAATATTCTTCCCAATTAATTTGCTTTTTGCTGATGTATGCTCTAAGCATATCCTCTATCGTTTGCTCTCCCCTTTTTGTTTGAAAGTCTAGTTGTAGTTATTGTGGATGGTCTGTTGTACTCATATTCAATGGTTTGTTGTACTCATATTGTGGATGGTCTGTTGTACTCATATTGAAACGGTTCAAAAACCGTTGTCACTCTCTCTATGTAAAGAGCGGTTGCCCACACATTTATATAATTCAATATATAGTGTTTAGTTACATAGTGGTCTTGCTTCTCTCATAATAAAAATAGCATGTCTATGAACAACCTTGCTAATTCTAGTGCTATAATGATTGTTTTGGTCAAAACAAAGTGAGCCATTATGGTCAAATGATCAACTATGACTCATATGTCATCATCACCTTTCTAGGTCCTAGGTAGGCATACTATAAAACCCATGGATATACTTTCCCATTTGCCAGTTTATATTTCAAAAAGGTTGTAACAATCCACCTATCTGTAGACTCCCTTCTTTGTTAATTGGACACTTTTGGAAACTAATCACATATTGTTGGATGTCCTTTTCCATACTAGGAAACGTTTGCCTCCGAAATAGCTCATAATTTTTCGAATTTCTAGGTGTCCCACTATCATGACAATCATATAATACTTGGCAGCTAAAATCTTCTATGTTGGTAGCACATACTCTATTTTTGTGGAGTACACACTCATTCTGAAAGGAATATTATTTCATTTGAATTCTCGACGACTAGGTCCCTCAACCATGATGGTATGCTTGGGTTCTAAAAACTCAAAATTCTCAAGGCAATCTGGTAGATGCTTGGACTCTCATCCTCAATGAAACTTGTCATATGCTTGGATAAATTTTTTTCAGTCCTAGAAATTAGTTCACAATTATGTGAATCTCTATTTTGGACTAATCTTCAAACTATGGAGAAACCATGTTGTGCAATTGACTCATCAACTTTTATATTTGCAATATTGTGTATAGAAAATATTGGCCAGTCTCTGATTTCCACATGCGCTGGGTGAAAAACAAAATCCTGAAAAAGTATCAAACATCATATTATATTAAAATAAAACTCTGGTTACATTGGCAATCCACCGAAAATTTGCTAAGATTATGGAAAACATAAATTACACAGCCATTTCTAAGGCTGATTTATTTATCAAACTTCTTGATAGTCCTTTTTTGGTAGACTAGGACCCCTTCGGCTATGGCTATATGGGCCAAAATGTTTGTCGGTCACACTAAGCATGTAGTAGATTTCCATACAACTGATAAAACAACTTGGTATTTCTCCCCTAGTTTACGATTTATCATGTAAAAAAATCGGCTAACACCAACCATTCCAATTTTGGTGATCTCACATGTGTTTGAGAACCTCTATCTATACAATACTCAGCTAGATAAAATCATCATGTTTTTTACCCCTTTTGATCTCAAAATCCACTTGATAACAAACTATGTCCAAACTAGCTCTCAAAACCTTGTTTTTTCAAGCTATTTTTATCAAGCATGATGCATGCCATCCATCCTTAGGCAAGCTCTGGTACCATGTGTATTGTTAGCATGCATGAGGACAGCCAAAGTCTGTAATTGATCTTCTAAGGACTGTGTGATTGCACATGAGACTATCTTCTGATTGTAGCTACCAATATATCTTGACAATCTTCAAGGCAAAAGCACACAAGCATGCATCTACCCATGAAAGAGATATCAAAACCTATCATCCACATAATGACATGATACTTGATGAAAAACTAATTATGAAAATAAGTTTCTCTTGGGTAGAGACAGAAAATAGAGCTTTTACACTCAAATAGAGTGAGAACATAGAAAAAAACAATATGATTGGATCCCATTTATTGACTTCCTACATCATAATTGGACCTCATGATCTTCACCGCACAATTTCATTAAGCCTCATGATGTGCACCACTAAACATGATTGGTCCACATTTAATGCACCTCTTAAAGTGATTGGCCTTGTGATCTATGCCTCTAAATGTGATGGGGTCAAATAGATGCAGTTCAATCCTAACATCATGTGACAAATGTCACTATCTCACTAGAACTCAAGTTTAAGGCCTATTGACTATTCAAATAGTCTCACCATAAATGAGATAAAATGATTATGACTACCCTCCACATGTGGTAATATGCTCCACACATGTGAGATTTAGGTTGTGACGATGATGTTGCACCTCATGCGGCCTCGAGTCCAACACATCCCTCTAACAAGTCTTCTCGTAGGGATTCCTTACTTCTAGAAATACTTACTCAGGAGGCACCCCACATATGGCACATGGTGCTACGACTCCTACATCTGTCACACCTGATTTTGCTTCCCCTCTAGGACATTCTCTGTAAGAACCTCAGCTCAACATCCTCTATGAATTCCATACTCTTAATGCTTTCAATTCGATCTATAAGACCTACGTAATGAATAATCTAAAAACAATAAGTTTGTGTCATATAATCTCAAGTTTGTTTTCAAGCAGATCTCAAATTCTATTGGACCACTCATGGTTCCACCTTTAAATCCTATTGAACCTCTTAAAATTCATCAAACAAAAGCATTACACTTGTCTACACTCTAATTGGCTCGAGTTTGGCCTCCTACTCTATTTTGACTCAATAGCGGCATTACAATTGGAAATGGATAGTTTGCCATCTATGCCAAATTTGACCCTATCAACATCCTACAACTAAATGCTTGACTATGAAATTCTATGAGACCCCTATATCAAACATCTTGATTTACTTTACAATTCTCCACACGTGGGAACATCCTCCACACATGTGATATTCACTTACAAACTTCCTTCATAAAGATACCAAGCTAGATTTTTGCCAATTTCTGATCACACTCCTCAAAAAATAGCTTGGAAAGGTACTAGATCACTTGAGAAGTTTGTGAATCTTTTTGAGTGGATCCTTTGGCATGCATAAGAAGTGAAGATCAGCCAAGGCATCCATCGTAGCAGCACCCTCACCATATCCATGATAAGATCTCTTTGGTAGAGATCTCTTGCCAATGCCTTTGAAGAGTGCTCCACCAATATGCCACTATGATCATGGGCTTCCTCCATGCCTGATGATCTTTGCTTTGAAAGTTCCACTTGAATGATGGATGCACTATAATAGGAAAATCTGAGGCTTCCAAGCTTAATAAGGATCATGGAGATCAAGATCATAAGATGTGAAACAATGATGATTATCAAGATTATGCTTTCTAGCTTGACTAGTCCACATACAATGAACTATATCCATGATGGATCTAATATTGATATCAAAGACTATCTTGATCTTTTTTAGGCTAGTTACTCTCTCAAGGATGTAAGTGTCCACTTTGGAGTTTACAATTTGCCTCAAAACATGTGAAAACATGATTTTCAAAAAAGTGAGTACCAAGCTCAATATTGTTCTTACTAGAACCAAGAGCATACTTTTGACAATACAATATCTTGCTTTCAAAAAGTATTGGAAACATATCTAAGTCAATAATGACAAGAAACATGTCCATACCATAAGCATCATACAAAACTAGTATAGCTTTTCTTGAACTTTGAGAGCCAAAAAATTCAATGAAGCAAGATAACATATCAAGCAAAGGAAGAGAAGCATATATGAATGTGTTGTAGTAGATACAACATGAAAGATTCCCCTCTTTGCCATGTAAGGTGAATGTGAAGGATTTCAGATCATTCAAGATCCAATCCATGTCCCAAATCTTTGGTTACAATAAGGAGCAAACCAACAATTCTGCCAATGTAGAAAAATCAGCATCTACATACAAAATGAGATGCAAACTCTAAGAGATATTGATCAAACATGAATAAAAACATAAAATATGTTTTCTGTCCATACAATTACAGTACCCTACTGTATTTCACACGTGTGGAACTGAAAATATCAATAAATGAGCATTCTACACACAAGATTGCAAGATAACACCAAGATAGTGCACCAATGAGTAGTAGAACCCAAAGAGAACCATATATAATGATGAAATGAGAGAGAGAAGAGAGAAGATGTGTCTCTCCACGAGTTACATCCTTTTATAGAGTTTCCAAATCCTATTTGGCCACTTGGCTTTCCCTCCAAAATGTAAACCCTACTATTTTTGGGTCTAGATTCAATGTACCCAAAGTTCAAATTTGAATCTCTCTCAAAATCGACTACCAACTTTTCCACACTTTACAAAAGTGTTTATTGAATGTATTTTAAACTAATATAACCTCAAAAAGTTTATCTTTAAGTCTAAAATGAGTTTTGGCCTCTTATTGACAATTTACCAAAATGTGACTAAACTAGACTAAACTAGTTGAAATCTCTCACACTCCCTCTTCAACTAGTTTTGGCATTGTTCTGATAATAGAACTTTGATCCAACTTTAGAATGACCTCCATACTAAGTATAGATCTTCTTTCTAAGGTTCTAAAGTATCTTTCATAATTTATATAGAGAGTAGTGTCCAAATTGGACGCTTCACTATTTCTTACATCAATTTTGTACATCAAGATATAACTAGAACATGAAGAACCAAATAGAATGTGAATGAAATAATTCCTCCATGTTTCAAGCTTTGTACTCTCTGGAAAATTATAGCAACCAAATAGTAAATGTGAGTGATGACCATTTGCTTGCTTGTGTCCTCCAACTGTGTCCTTTCTTGATATGTCTCCATCATAAAACTCCATGAATGAGCCTCCATCTCCATCTTTCCACAAGAAACCATCAAACCTTGGAAATCCATGAGTAGGTGAGTACATTAATGATGCAAATCCAGCACCACATGACTCCATAAACTAAGTAGGTTGCACTAGTCCATCTTCAAGATCTACTTGACACAAGAAAATGACCATGAATTCACCAAAAATTGACAATGTCCAAGTATTGGCAGCAAGTAGCTCAACACTTGAGAACTTGATCATGGATGAGTGATATAATGAGCCTCCATTAGCCTCATTTCCATCAGCAAAACCAGCCAAGAATGCTAGTACAACTCCAACAATAAGATATTGCAAGACAATGTAGCTAGTTTGTCCATGTCTTGATAATTTGCACACATCCACATGAAATAGCTCAAACATGAGATAGAACAAGTAAAGTAAACTTGAACAAAACTTCCTTGCTGCTCCTTTGACCTTACTTGAGTCTTCAATAAGCTGCAAAAATGGATCCATAACATCTTTGCCAAATAACCTTCCTTTGATGCTCTTGACTAGCTCCAAATTGCTACCTTTCCTTTTGTGTTGTTGAAGCCCTTTGAGACCAACCTCTTGATCTTCCTCTTGACCATCAAAGTCATTGAAAAAACTTTGTTTTTCAGATCCATTACTTGCTTTTCCAGTATGAAAACCATGAGAACCAATATCCACTTGCATAGCATCATCTACACAAGAAAATTCTCCAAAACATGTGAGTAAAACAAAGTGTGTCGCTTCCACTTGCTTACCTTTCTCTTGATCATCAAAGATATCAAAGATATGAATATCTTCAGACCTGAACCTCTGGAAATACTCTCTCTCAAACATATGATCAATATCCATCAAGAACTCATCAATGCTTGATCTCGAATTTCCACAAAGGTTAGTGAAAACAATGTCACCAATGTCACCATCATAAATCAAAAGATAGATTCCAAACTTTCCATCCAACATGAAGTAGAGTAGGTGAAGATGAGTATCAAACCTAATAGATCCAGCCCTCTTGAGTCCATAACAAACCTCAATAAGCTCACCAATGAGATCTCCCTTGCCTTGAAGAAATTGCCTCTCAATTTGCTCCATGTAGTCTTCTCCAACCAACCTTTTGCCATCTTGATCATGAGTGATCAATTCATAATCATAGAATCCTTTGAGTTGATGAAGAGATGTGAGATCCATGCCTTGGATCTTCCCAAGAACCAATCTTCCATTGCTATTCCCTTCATAAAACTCCTTCTTAATGATTGCATCATAAGAAGTAGAAACCTCAAAAACATTAGAAGCCATGAAAAAAATGATTAGTACCTTCAAAATAAGGATGATTGAAGTACTCTCTTTTTTCAAACAAGAACTTCTACTCAATGTTTTAGGTAATGACTCATATGATAATGATTCTTCCTTACTATCATTCACAATGACATCATTCAAAGTATATCCTACTTTCAACTCTTCACATACTTCTCTTCTTCTTGACTTGTGACTATCTCCCTCACTAAGTCTCTTGATAGAACCATTTGATCTACTCTCTTTATGAAGACATGTGACTCCACTTGCTGGAAAAATGACTTTCTTGGACTCATCACAAAAGAATTCAGAAGAACCACCTCCTTCATGCATGCACCTAGCAACATCTTTTGACATATGATCAAAGAAATCATTAACAACAATCTTTTCCAAGGAAGAACCTTCACCTCCATTGATGAAGTTAGCTCTTTCCTTACCTTTTGCATGCTTGCACTTGCCATGAAGAACCATTGAAACACCATCATTATCCTCAAGACAAGCCAAGTTAGCACAAAGATGAACATCTCCAAGAAGCATATTAGATCTTGACCTAGATCTAGCATAAGGAAGCTTGTTAGACTTTGCATAAGATCCACCAATCTTATTGATGCTGAGAGGTAACTTTGGAAAGTTAAGACCAATCTCCTTTTCCATTCCATCCTTTTTGTTAGCCATAACAAAAGCATCAAGCTTGAAAAGTCTACCTTGTATATTGCCCCTAGCAACCAGGATTTCTTCCTTTGTAATGAAACAAGCATCACCACCAAACTTTACCATGTATCCTTTCTTTATCATTTGACCAACACTTAGCAAATTCTTTGCAAGTGAAGGAATGTAAAGAACACCATGAAGTCTTGCTTTCCTATTAGTGGAGAGACAAATAGGAATTGAACCAATACCTTCGATCACACACTCACCACCATTGGCCATGTGAATTGCTTTCTTGGCTCCATCATAAGTGACCAAAGAAGTAAAGAACTCCTTGTGACTAGTCATGTGTGAACTAGCTCCACTATCAATCCACCATGAATCTTTATCACCTTCACTTGATATTAGACTTGAAGAACACATCAAAAGAGAATCACCACCACCTAGATCCTCATCATTAGTAGTAAAGTTGATTTGCTTGTTACCTTCATCTCTTTGCTTCTTCAAACGTTCATTTGCAAAATTCTCTTTGATTCCACAATAAAAGCATTTCAACTTAGACTTATCTTTCTTTTTTCCAAAAGAGGAAGTATCACCTTGATCTTGCCCTTTAGACCACTTGCCTTTGCCTTTGCCCTTGAACTTGCCTTTGATGAACATAGCCTCCTCTTCACAATAAAATATGGATGTAGATCCACCTCCACTTGATTAAAGCCTATACTCCTCATTCACCAAGATCTCTTGCAAATCCACAATACTTGGCAAAGTCTTTTGAATAGAAAAACTTTGAACAAGATTAGCATGATCATCCAACAAGCCATTAAGTATAACTTGAACAAGTTCTACCTCCTTAATGCTTTCATCAATACATGCTAACTCATCATTGAATGCCTTAACCCTCAAAACAAAAGCATGAGTACCCTCTTCCTTCTTTTGAAAACTTTGAAAGATTTGCCTCCTAAGAGTAAGCACTCTTGATGTAGACTTGGATTCATAAAGCTTCTTCAAAGCTTCCCAAGCCTCCAAAGATGATGTGCACTTACCAACTTCCTTGAGAAGTTCAATGGTAACATTCATCTTAATCATGTGTAGAGCTTTATTTGCTCTCTTGTCATACCTCACTTGATCTTGAGGTGCTTGAGGTCTCTCCTCCACACCTGCAACAATCTCCATCAACTCATTCATCTCCAATAAGGACTCCATCCTCACCTTCCAAGTAGAATAGTTGATTGAGGTATGACGCCTATCATTGCTCTCCATCATAAATCCACCACTTGTAGCCATGTTGAAGTGACCTGATCTTCTCTTTCAACCTGTTCCAATGCACAAAGCACTCTCTTGAATGTCAAAAAAATGAACTCAAGAAGAAATCACAAAGATATGGAACCTCTAAAATCTCTTCTAGCACTTCTAACTAGAAAATCAACACATGGAATAGTGAAATCTTGATCAACCTATGATCTATCCTCAATCTAATGATTCTTGCCACTTCCTAAGATTGAAATACACTCAAATCAAGCTCAGTAACCTCACAAACTAGAGATCTAATCAAAATTAGGGTTTTGACAAAATAACAAAAAATTGAATATCTCAAATTCTACATGCAATTTCTAGAAACTTGGTATATCTTCTTGTAGACTCCAATGAGACCTTACTAATGCACCAAAAATCATCTAATTCCAGTAAACCAAGTGTGAAATTGGAATTCATCAAGTATATAACCCTATATTGAGTTTTGACCTACAAAAGATCAATTCTACACATGCAAAAATGCTGATTTTTGAGTAGAGATCAATCTAGCACGCTCTAGCATTGGTAACTCCTCCAAACTCCTTGCTAAATATGGCTGATCCTTTCATAACCTGAAACACAAGAGCTCTGATACCATGTGAAGGATTTCAGATCATTCAAGATCCAACCCATGTCCCAAATATTTGGTTACAATAAGGAGCAAACCAACAATCCTGCCAATGTAGAAAAATCAGCATCTACATACAAAATGAGATGCAAACTCTAAGAGATATTGATCAAACATGAATCAAAACATAAAATATGTTTGCTGTCCATACAATTACAGTAACCTACTGTATTTCACACGTGCGGAACCGAAAATAGCAATAAATGAGCATTCTATACACAAGATTGCAAGCTAACACCAAGATAGTGCACCAATGAGTGGTAGAACCCAAAGAGAACCATATATAATGATGAAATGAGAGAGAGAAGAGAGAAGATGTGTCTCTCCACGAGTTACATCCTTTTATAAAGTTTCCAAACCCTATTTGGCCACTTGGCTTTCCCTCCAAAATGTAAACCCTACTATTTTTGGGTCTAGATTCAATGTACCCAAAGTTCAAATTTGAATCTCTCTCAAACTCGACTACCAACTTTACCACACTTTCCAAAAGTGTTTATTGAATGTATTTTAAACTAATATAACTTCAAAAAGTTTATCTCTAAGTCTAAAATGAGTTTTGGCCTCTTATTGACAATTTACCAAAATGTGACTAAATTAGACTAAACTAGTTGAAATCTCTCACAGTGAGCCATAAAGACTCGGCCATGCATCTTGAAGATCTTATTGAAATCATATGAAGAAGAAACTCCTCCTCACACATTGGCCCCATCATAACTTAAATACCTTCAAAAAAGATAACTTGTGATGCTTCTTGAGAAGCCTTGATCTCGGCCACTTCCAAGATTAAATATTCATGCAATGTGATATCTTTATTCACAATCACTTTTGAAATAGAGAGTGTAAAGACACTAAAGGCCTCCTTGATGGATGAGTATCCAATCATGATCCATGAGCTTGGATCATCCTTCCTTCTTGTTTCCAAGGGAATATGTGCAAAGCAAGCACTACCAAGTTCACTAAGGTGATCAACCTTAAGCTTCCTCTTGAATAAGACTTCATATGGTGCTATTCCTTCAAGAGCTCCAATACTCCTCAAAGCTTTGATCTTCAATGAGAATTTTTTCTTAACATATGCTTTGAATAATAAGGAATAATCATACACCATAATACTTGAAGAGAGAATATATGTGCATCTTGTGTGATCATCCTGCTTTGAAATATTGGACATATAAGAAACATCAAGAGAGTTTGCACTCTCACTTGGATCCAATTTGTAGATGCCTTCAAATCTTGATCCATATGCAAGGATCTCACCATCCTTCTTAATCACACAATTGTAAATATTGAAATTGACATCAAAGCCACTATCAAGAAGTTGGCCAACACTTAAGATGTTCTTTGTAAGCTTTGGGACAAAAAGAACATTGTTGAGAAAGAGATCTTTAGAAGATGCAAGTTTCAAGGGAATAATCCCTACTCCTTCGATATTGCACTCATGCTTGCTTGCAATGTATATGGTCTTCTTGACTCCATCATAAGGCATAATAGATGAAAAAAAGTTCTTGTGATGGATGAGTATCCAATCATGATCCATGAGCTTGGATCATCCTTCCTTCTTGTTTCCAAGGGAATATGTGCAAAGCAAGCACTACCAGTCTACGATTGATAACCATGTATTTAGATCATGCAATTGAATGCATAGTGTAGCACACTTCCACTAAGAACAGGCACACACGGCTCAGCATTGTAGTCCATCTGGGGTTCTCAAACATGGTATCAGAGCAGAGTTAGTAGATACATTATGACTACTACAATTCAGGCTAGGATTCCAATCAATCTTGATGGCACAAATTATCGCGTATGGAAGTTTCAAGATCAAAACGCAATGGAGATCAATCATTGTGCACGCTCTAAACGTTTCTGTTCAATAGTTGCTTGAGAGTATATTCTTGGCATGCATTACATGGTTAAGATTTGTAGATGTAATACACTTAAAAATATCGCAAAAGATGAAATTCATTTCCTCGGCAATGGCGCCAAATTATGTGGTGGCCTAGTCGTTATAGATTTCCACAAAAGCGATGAATTACGTAGTATAAAAGGTTTGATCGTTCTCCAAGAGAGAGAATAATCTCATCCTTTGCATGGTAAATGTATGTATGATGGTAAACAAACTAGAATGTATAAAATTCACAATGAATACTACAACAACATAACTGGATATCCAAAGATATTTGGGTAAATTGGCATCCAGGAACACCAATGATGAAACAATTTGGTCAAGGTCTGCAATTGTTAAGATTACTTTATCTTCCAGGCTCTTCAGACATTAGGTAAACAGTCAGAACAGACAGCAACTAGCAAATGGATTCATCAAGCAGAATTACATTGGCTAAGGATTCTTCTTAATCAAACATAGAGGATTAGTTCTTATTGCATAAAGCAAACCAGTCAAAACATCAAACAATCTCATTACCTGGACACATAGCTCATTCAGAGTTTGAAGGAAGTTTTGCTAAAGGTTATGCTTAATAGCTTCGGTTAATTCCCTGCACACATTAGTCAGAATTGTTACTTGCTGATGTCACCTGAAAATCCATGTTAGAGTAATTGAAATTCAGTATAACGTAAAAATGTGTGTGACGTAAACAAAACAGTATCACAATGAATCACAGATCATACAGAGTGTACTCACACAAATGGTAAGAAGTAATTCTGTGAAAGATAGCAAGTAGAAAGAATGCTCAAGCTATAGGAACTTGCTCTTCACTCTCTATTGATACTCACCTCTGCATAGAAATGCATATGTACAATGGCGCAAAGTAATGTTCTTATAGGAATGTTCTTCAGTCTCAATGTCGCTTATAAACCGTCCAATGTCGGTTTTTAACTTCTATTGCGTCTCTTATAGAACGTCGCAACTTCTACTCAAAATATGAATTTACAAAGTGCATAATAGGACTTTACATGAATTTAGGCACTACAGCACATTTTACATATATAGAAATTGAAATTTTTTTACAATATATGACAAAACTTGGATAATGTGAGATCATAAGACTCCACAAATAAGCTAAAGCAATTTCACACAGATTGTGGAGGTGAGTACATTTCCAATGAATTCAAGGCTTATTGTACTGATTGAGGTATTATGCACATAAAGATTGCATCTTACACACCTCAACACAATGGAATAGCTGAATGAAGGAATCGTACACTGATGGAAGCTGCAAGGTGTATGATGGCTCATGCAAAAGCACCAAAACAGTTGTGGGCAGAAGCAGTGGCTACATCAAATTATCTTCAAAATTGCATTCTGAAATTTCGAATACCAGATAAAACTCCTCATGAGATATGGTAGAAGTCGGAGCCAAATCTAACACATGTTCGAACATTTGGATGCGCAGTGTATATGCACATACAAAATAGCTGAGAAAGAAACTCGATAAAAAGACAGGACAAGGTTTTCTGGTAGGATTCGAGTTACATCCATCATATTATCGTGTCTACGTACCAGAAACTGGCAAGATAAAAGTTGTTTGAGATGTAAAACTTGATGAGACGAAATACATAGCAGACATTGACCTAGTCGGCTATGAAATTCTCAAAAACTATTATGAGCTACCAATGACGACAAAAGAAAAACAAGCAGAAGATGAAAGAGACTTACCAAATTCAGAGGGAGGTCAAGATCGAGTGTCTGACAAACTCGAATTGCTAGCTCGAATCAGAATTGAGCTCAAAACCACCTATGAGAAGATCTGACAGACAACGAAAATCACAGAAAGGTATGGTCAGGATGTTTTTAATACAGCCATCGAATTTTGTGGTTTCTCTAACGAACCTCAAACATTCGAGGAAGTTGTTGATGGACCAGATAAAGATCGTTGGATTCAAGCAATGGAGGATGAAATGTCATCCATGTATAAGAACAATCTATGGACACTTGTACCTATACCTGATAGTAGAAAACCAGTCAAATGCAAGTGGATCTACAAGATTAAAATAGGTCCTGATGTAGAAAACATCAGATACAAAGCAAGATTAGTTGCTAAAGGATTTTCACAAAAGTATGGAATCAACTACACTGATACTTTCTCACCGGTAGTCAAACTACATCAATTCACTTGTTATTCACGTATGCAATGGCTCATGATCTGAAAACCCATATTGTGGATGAGGAGACTGCTTACTTGCACGCAAAATTGGAAGAAGAATTATTCATGGACCAACCACTTGGTTTTGTAAATCAAGAATATCCAGAATACGAATGTCACATGAATAAAAGCATTTATGGTCTGAAACAAACAGCCAGACAATGGTATAGAAAGAAGGATCAAGCACTACGTTCTTCAAACCTCTATTTGCTAAGTCAAATGTCTATATCAAACATGTCCAAAATGAAATAATCATTCTAATTGTCTATGTTGAGGACACGCTTATCTTCTCAAGACGAGATAAGTTGATATCAATGTCAAAAGAGACATTTCTGAAATATTTGAGATTGTTGACCTAGGAGAAGCTAAAATCTATCTAGCCTTGCAGATTGTGATAGACTTTGAAGGTGGCAAGTCGTATCTTCACCAACAAAAGTACACGCAAAAGATCATTAAAGACTTCAACATGCTCGAATGCAAAGGTGTGCATACTCCCATGATACATGGAACAATATTGAGCAAGGCAGATTGTCCGCAAACTATCAAGGAAGAGGAACGAATGGCCAAAACATCCTATCGTAGGCTGATTGGATCATTATTATACCTAGCAGACAACACCTGACCTGGTATAGCGTTTGCAGTATACAGGCTAAGCCAATATAATCAAAACCCAGGATCGTTGCATTGGAAGTTAGCAAAGAGAGTACTACAATACCTCTAGGAAACAAAAGACTACATTAGAGGAGTTCTCAATATCAAAAAGACCCTTTGTAAAGATACTTTTATTTTATTTCTTTAGTTTCGACCATCACCAGGCCCAATCAAAATGCACAAATTTGAAATCTACGTAACGTAGTTCAAATTAACTAAAAAAAAAATGCAATATAGAAAACTTTGAAATTTGGGTCCGGGCAGCATGGACATATCCCATTGCTTTATTCTTCCTGCCCGACATGTGCTAATCTGCCCAACGTCAATACCTCAAGTTAAATTTACTTGACTATGCTAGTTAGTATAGTTAAATTTTCTAACTATACTAGTTACAGCTATAGAAATATAGTATGTACAGTTACATAGAATATGGTATACGCAGTTGGCATTCACATTAGATTAAATGTGATACGAAAAATTGAAAGTAAGTATCATATAAGAGAGATTTTTGGCGCTCAAGCTTTGAAAATAGCAATGGCAAGGAGACCCAGATCTACAATCGATTCTGTGATTCTTTACAATGAGAAAGATGAAGCTGATAATTGGAAGCCAACAAAATATACGAAGAACTCATGAATATTGCTGCATATATCATCAAAGGGCAATTTTCGACAAAGAAAAGAGCAAAAATGGCTTACAAATCTTATTGGAAAGCAAAAATTTTGGAGTTTAAGACTACCTCGGGAGGTCAATCGATATCAAAAGTCTTAGTGCAACATGTATATATGCATTTAGAAATCAAAGTACATGATATCAATCCTCATGATCATCAAAAATGTAATTGTAAGTATATCAAAACATATGCACTCTGCAACAATCATAGGTGATTTCCTTTATTGATGCTCTTCAGATTATGATGTGAATGCTTCAACATTGTTTTTTTCTTTCAGATTTATATCCATCATGCGTAAGTGAATGGGAGCCCACATAATCACTTGCAGGAATATTAGACGTGATTAACTCTGATGTTGAAAAGCTGCAATATAGGGGAAGAAGTCCAAAGGAACTTGTAGATTGTGATATCTATTTTAATAAATCTTTATATACGCCACAAACAGATGCAAGTTTTGGCAAGCTCGAAGCGATTCCATTGCCTAGTTTTCAAAGTGATGAGTGGCCTACTCTTGACAGCATTGTTTCTGAATTTTTGAGATGCAAGCTACTCATTGATATTAGAAATGCTATGAAGATAAGCACAGGCTCGAAAATTGTTCACCTAAGTTGGTTTATCTCATTGCATATATTTGTTGATTTTTTCTCGAGTGCTAGTGTTCCTAGGACACCAACTTTATTTGTTTGCAAGGATTTATCATATGAGACTTTGTCAGATCTCATGAATCAAGGCTGGGATAGTAAAACAAATAATGACATAGAATGCAGGATTAAAAAGTCCTCAATGATCTTTCGTTATCATATCAAAAAACAAATGCTCAGTCTCACATTTAGCTACCAGAGATACAAGAAAATTGAAGGTACATGGCTACCACTGGATCAAGTCTTTGAACTAAATGGTCACACAAACCAAATGGAGATAAGCATTATCTACAATGAGGAATATTTGACTATGGTTGAGGTGGAAGAGCATTTGAAGCTTGATTTTATCAGAATAGAGCTCATGCTATTACAAACCAATCTACCAACATATTTCAGATTTGTCATCAATGGAAGACTCATAAGTACTTTATGTTTATTGCCATTTCAAAATAGAACAAAAAAATAGAAAATGTCATCATTTACAATTGCACATTCACTAATATTTACCATGTCACAGATGCGAAAAAGACAAGAGCTGGTAACATGCTGCAAAGATCTACCTACAACAATCACCATTGTGGGAGAACAATAGTTTCAAATAAATTTTAGTAAAAATCTGTGTATACACTCTTTCATTCAATAAATGAACGCCCAAGTTGGGCATCTATACATGTATTTTGTGCTCTCAAATTCATAAACTAGAACAGCATTTGATATATCAATGTATATTTTTCTATGAAGTCTATACATGTATTTTTGTTCTATGCTATCTATATTTTTTTTTATCTTAATTTAGTATAACTACATCATCCTTTGCACCATCATCAATAACGGGAGTTTGAAGCCTTGCCCTAGCCAGTATACTCAGGGTAATTTCTTGTCTAAATTTGTACACCTGGCTTGATGTGTACTCATGAAGTGTAAACTGCAAAATAGAATATTCATGTATTAGTAATGGCCAAAAACATCACCATAATAGAAATCTAATCATGATTTCAAAATAAGAATAAATAGAATTTATTACCTTAGAAATATCAACATCTTGTTGAAGGTTGAACCACTCTAAAAACAACCTGGCATTGTATAATGTGTACCACCCACAGCTGAATGAATCATTTTGCTGGGGTGACTGCAAAGTAATTCAGCACACAAGAAATCAATTAAGAAACAAAATGAATTAGATTGAAAATATTTCATTAGAATACTGATTTCAAAATGCTATTAAGAAAGACAGAGTTTACCTCCAAACTGATGATCTGCCAGTCCACAGAATGGGGAACGTTTGGAGGAATATACCTACTTAGATATGGAAGGTATATATCTACATCCTTGTGCATATTTCTCACTGAATTCATCTTGACAGAAAAACCTTTAATAATATTATTTACAGATATCTTAATAGAGATCGGGATTAAACTCCAGTGGTCACTGCAAAATAAGATTGAAATTTCTTTAGCTGCAATTCTGAGAACTATTTCCATTGACAATGTCAATGTTAATGCATAAAACAACAAGAAGCATTTAATATATCTTACTTCGTATGATAAGGTATGAGCAGATATTTTGTTGCTGGTGTGAATCCACTTGCCAGACACTATGACAATGTGTCATTGTTCTCCTTGAAGGCCTGAAGTAGAAAGTTACTCAGCACCACCAACTCATTTGATGAATCTCTTGCAATGTCATATTGCAAGAATGTAAGCCTGCACTCTTTCACAGGATCACTGATAGGAGTCCGTTTGACTTTGAGATCCAAGCAATCTATAACTCTAAACTTAATACTAAAATCAAGTTCATCTAGTCTAAAGCAAAAAGGAGTACCAATAGTATCTATAGCATCGGGTATGTCTTTCTCAAATTTAAGATAATCACCTGAATCTATATATGTATAAAAATCTGGAGGAGGAGGAGGAGGTGGATGTGTAGTATCTACAACAATTGAAGGGGTATCCAAAACAGAGGTAGCTATATTTACAGCATTATCAACAACAACGTTATCTACAATGGATTATGGGTTAGGTCTCACAGAATCTAATGGGTTAGGCTTCACTTTCTTAGGAGCATGCTTGGGGGTTGTCTGCTTCCTAGGACGCTTCGTAGGAAGATCAGTCCTATCTACAAGAGTTGGTCTAGGAGCAGCAGACTGAGATACATGTAACCTACAGTACCTATCCCTCATCCTCATCAGGAGCTAAAAATCCTTGGGCATTATGGTAACCTCTTGGAATGGATGGCAAGCAAAAAAGATTCCTAAAAAAACAGGCTAATGTAATCTTCAGCAGCCTCCTGAAGGCACTGAAGAGCACTGGGTGTGAATCTAACTAGCTGTTCGAGATCATTTCTTGTAATGTTCAGGACAACACGGTAGAATGGAACTGTTGGGATCAACAGAGCTGTTGATCTCTGATACTTGCGTATCTCATAGAGCCACTTGCTGCGGTTGCGCATTCTAGGTCTAGCGGGTGGTGTGATGGCAACCACAGGGGATGAGGATGAGGCAGGAGAGAAAAAGTCCTCCTTGTCTGCTTTCTCCTATCCATGGATGTGTACTATGTGATAGCGGACTTGTGCGTGATGGTTAGATTGAGCAGGGAGGAATGATAAAGAACTCGTAGATGACCGATATGTACGGACAAAATGTACGGTATATCAAACTTGTGCAAGCCGAGTATTAGAGAGAACGATTAGTTTTGAGGAAAGACGCACAAGTGTGATATGGGGTGACATGTAGGCAGACGTATCGGACCTGTGCTCATGGAAGGCGATAGGAGGAATTTCGATTGTGAAGGACGCTCACAAGTGCGATATGTGAAGCCTAAAAAAAATAAAAAAATTCATCAAAGTTTGTAATTTTATATCGCGGTTCGCACGTGCAAAAGAATGTCCTATCACACATGTGGGAGTTGTACGGACAAAGGCGAGAGTGACACATGTCACCCTGTCACATTACATGTGTGAGATTTGTACGATCAAATGCGAGAGCGACACGTGTTGTCGAGCAAACGAATGAACATGCAACACGTGTCCAAGTGTCATTTCACACGTGTGTAAGTGTCACCTCACATGTGCCTGCGCCTATAGTCCAATTGAAAGTTGATACGTGTCCTAAGCCTGTTGACCACATGTGCAAAAATTTAGTATAAATGGCACAAAAACCGATTAATTTAGCGGCATATCACTCTTGTGCGAGCTCATTGTTGTCCGTTTGCTTGCAACTGTACCTATTTGGGCACAAGTGCAATATTTGGTATATGTCTGCCATACATATCCCTCTTGTGCGCCATTTCGATAGTTAGTTTTGGTTTAGTTCTCCCTCGTGCACAAGTGTGATATTCACGTTACTGCCATGGCCTCTTCCTCATCATCCTCATGAGATTCAGGCTCGAGTTCATTTCTTGGTGAATTTGGGATGACTGAAAACCTAGACTATTTCCACAGTCTATTCAGGACTGCACAACCAAAATTTGACGTATTTTATGACCATCATGTCAGATTCAGAAATATACTTAGTAAGCTTGTTTTATCCATAGGTCCACTCTAGTACATGCATTGTACTGATCTTGTTCATTTCTTCCCAGCTTTTAGCCATAGACTGGATAGAATGTTCACCAATTTGTTTGATCTTTTCAAAAGCAGTTCAATGTGTCCGTATTGCAACAAGAAATGGTTGAATTTCAAAGTGGTTTTGTACTTTTCTTGTTAGTTCAAATCCTAGATGATGATGAAGTTTATGTTACTGACCCTCCTTTTGCACCATCCTCTGTTCAGTCAGCTATTAAGGATATCAGTCACTTTCTTATCGACACTTCTAATAAGGAAAGTGACTTTATTGATGTAGATACTGATGTTATCCGAGATTCTTTCATTGGCCAAAATACATCTGATGATGAATCCAAATCTATGGAGGAGTCAAAATGTCTTTTCAATTTGCCTATATATTATATTAATGATAATGTATATTTTACTACTGTTGATTTATGTAAATTTTTTGACTATCATGAGGACGAGGTTCTATGTTTATTATCCGGCACAATTTTCGAATTCTCCGACTTTGTAGATTTTAAATTAGATGACCTTGTTGTTGGTATTGATTTTGATGATGAGGAGGGACTTATGACCGGTGAAGAATGTCTGAATAAGACTTTATCAAATATAGCTAAGGATGGGCAAGGCAGACCATCCGATAAGAATTCACGGCATTTCAATCCCAGATGAGCTTCCCTCGCCCATCATTAATGCATTTCACTAATGATTCCACTTCAGTACGTGCTCATTATATTGATCATCCTGATCTGGTTGCTGCTGATGATGAAGAATGTGTAAGTGTTTAATCTTCCTTGCATTTGAATGTTTTCAATCACTGAATGTGTTTTTGCTAACATATTTTCTATTGCAGAATGCTCTCATAATAGATGAGTTTGCTACGAGACGAGGTGGTTTCAGACAACAGGCATTCTCGTTCCAGAGGGACAGTGGAGTGGACCACTATCCTAGGCATTTCTTGAAGAATGATATCTGTATTGCTCATTCCAAGCTGAGCCCAGTCAGGGTGAGTCTTATAATGGCAATTAAAGCTTTATCATTTTACCTAGGAGGACATAAATTTGTTAAGATGAATAAGATCATTTTTGTCAAAAGAATGTATGTTTTGAATATTTTAGGCTTTACTGATGGGAATGTTCCTTTAAGGAGCTCCCATTATTCATTGTATTCCACTTATATTGAGCTAGTGGAAATAAGGATAATGCACATCTATTAGATGCATACGCTAGCAGAGAATTTCTTCATGACAATACTGTCATAGATTCTGATACAAGTTCTGATGATGAATAGTTGACACTTTGTATTTTGGTATAATACAATCAATACATTTACATTGGGTATTTCTCCTCTCTTGTTGAATGAATTTGCAAAGCAATTCTGAACATGTCATGATTTGATGACAATGATGATTTTCTACTCATCAATCATCTAATTTTCTCTTTTTGTATGAACTTGCATGCTTTTCTAAACTTGTTGTATTGTGTGGACTTTGTTATATGTCGAATCTGAACTCTGCGGTAGAACCACTGAAACAATTGACAAATGTAGTTTCGTTTTTCATTGGTTCCTCCATGTTGTGTATTTAGATGAAATGTTCCTCGTGCTTGCCAGTGTGACTTCTCCATCCCTTGTGATGACCATACACTCAAGCTTCTATATGTATTTGCAAAAAATGTTGTATGATCTCTTAGTATGTGCTACATATGTCAAAATCATAATGTTTGTCTTATGTTTGGATCTAAATATATATGAAAATTTGAAACCATTTTGAAGATTTTATACTAACCATGTAATGAATGATGTGATCTTCTCCCCATGCTTTTGATACTGCATTAACAAACTCGACACAAGTCCTTTGGATACCTTTCTTATCAATATTAGAGTATTTTTCTTTTCTTAAAATAGCAATCATACTATCAAGCTTTTTCCATACATCAACTTTTAGTACTCTGATTTGCCGTCTTTCTCGAAGTCCTGAGTGGTAGCAATAATATCTGTCCAGACTGAGTGTTGAATATTAGAAGCCTTACCAGTATGATTTGATAGAAAATGATGTGCTTTTGCTCTTGCTATGCTTGGCTTAGTTGGCATGTTCCCATTCTTTCTTGAAAGCTTTTCATCTATTTGAATTTTGACATGTCCTTATGGAGTCTTGCTTTTGATAGAACATCTTTTAATCGAGAGATAGCTTCCTTTGCTAATGATGTTGGCTTAGTATTCCAAGCAAAAACTATATGAAGATAAATGATCTTTTCTATTTATCTAACTTCTGCATGAAGAGTGCGGACATGCATATTTTTTAAGGGGATAGGCAGCACAGGCTCCCAGTTTGGATCTACATATTCTCTAGTAATTCATGTACTCCTAGTTACATCTTTTGCCATTTTCATACAGTACAAACAAGGTTGTTTTGATGTAGCACCATGAGAGACATTATACATACATTTCAATGTTTTCAAATCACCTGCTAAGTGTCATTCAACATTGAAGTCTCCAACTCTTGGAACATTGAGAAGTCCTCCATCCATATGGTCCTTGATGATCCTAGGATAAGATGTCCTTGAGAATATCCATGATAATATATCATAATCCTCTTTTAGCACCTGTCCAAAGAATTAATCAGACTTAGTTTACAATGTATTAATACTATTCAATGAATGTAATGTAATAATGAGGCTAGTTACCTGAAACGCTACCAAGCACCATATATCATTTTATGACTGAATCTGAAATCTTCTTGGTTCTCTGTTTGTGATAGGGCACCATTCATGAGAGTTATACTAAGCCTCTCCATCTTCTGCCCTTTCACAATCTGACTCATCTAACTTAAGTGCTATGATTATTTCGCCTTTCACCTTTTCACAGGTTATATCATAGAATGTGACGATGTATCTCAGCAGATAATTTAGATCAACAAATCAAACAACCATGCTCTGGATAAGCAATAAGCAAACAGTAGTAGCTCAATCTTCCTGTGAAGCAAAATATGTAGCAGTAGCCAAGATGGCAAATGAGCTGATTTGGATCAAACAGATGTTGGAAGGATTTGATGAATCTATTTATGAACCTTATGTCTTGTTAATGGATAACACTTCAGCAATCTATCTTATGAAAGATCCTGTATTTCACTCCAAAATGAAGCGTATAGCTATCAAGTATCATGTGATTCGGGACTTAGTCGAGAAGAAGATAATAAAGACAGTCTTCATACCCACAGAGGACATGACAACTGATATCTTTATGAAACCACTCATTAAAGCCTTGTTCGAGAAGCAACGGAGAAGATTGGGGTTAATCCAACTGCCCACTTTGAGAGGGAGTTGTAGAACAACTGATCAGACAGATCTTGATTCTACTAACAAAGTGCGCAGTTTACTTGACAAAGAATGAGAAAAAACGAACGTGAACTCGAAACATTTCTATTCGTGACCAACTCGAAAGTTTTGCAAAATTTGTCTTGTGGTCAACTCGAAAGATTCATGAAACAGTTTCTTGTAGAAACTCGTGGCTTTCTTGTTGAAGCTCGAAAGATTTGCAAATAGAATCTTGTCACGAAATATTTTGTTTCTAGTTCATACATTCGATGTCGCGAAATTGTCGCCAACAATTCACAAAATCTTTTGGGCTGTTCTTCAAGCTCACCTGTCACAAAACTATCGCGAACAGTTCGCGAAATATTTTGATTATTCTTCAAGCTCAAGAATTGACATCTGTCATGAAGAGACAAGTATTGCAAATAATTCGTGAAACACAAAGCTGAGACAAAGATGGACTGTCACAAATAATTCGTGAACAGAAATTATTTGACCCTGAAAACAGAGCGTCTATTTGAATATCAACCGTCGGAAACGGTTAGATATCTATTGTTACAACATTAAAAGGCCAAAAGACCTGTAAATAAAAGGCCAAAAGACCTTTCTTGTAGCAATATAAATACATGTGCACTACTCGTTGTAAATCACTAACTCAATCAGAGATATACTAGCGAGATAAGACAACAAGAGATGTATATTGATGATTCAGATTCAGAGTTATAAAAATTCATTTTTAATCAATAGTTTCTTATTGTCTAAAAATTGTCTTAACTTGTCTCTTACTTCCGCATATAATTTCTCCATGCATATTCAATCAAAGCTAATATTGTTAGATCAGATACAGACCCGGTTGAAGACACTGATATTAGTTTGATTTATTAAAACTTTCATCGTGTTCTTTATAGAAGAATAATTACTATTTTTCTACACCATTAGCCAATTCCTTACTGTAGACATTCGATTGATCACTTACCGCAGACATTGGGCTAATCATCCCTCACACCAAGCAACATACTGCTTACTATTAGCCAGGTGTGACGTAAAAACATTTGGTGTTCAGATAATGTACATTTATTAGTGTACCCATTCATTAGCCAGATGTGATGTAGGAACATTTGATGTTTAGATAGTGTACATTTTCTTAGTGTACCCTTATCACTTATCACAGACATTTGGCTAATCACTTACCACAGACATTCAGCTGATCACTTACCACAAATATCCAGCTGATCACTTACCTCAAACATTTGGCTGATCACCTACCCTACAAATAGTTATAATACCCTTAATCAAATAGTGTGTATATTCAACATTTTTTTGATTATAGGTTTTTCTGGTTCTCAGCAATTGTCTTGTTATTTTCAAAAAAATTTACAACAAATCTAATAATTTGTGTTTTGATTCCAGAGGTCTTTGTTTCTAAAAAGTGTTAATTTTATGTAGAGTAGAGCATGGATATCCCTGAGTGTGTGAGGACGACGTACTCCAAAGGGTGAGAGCAGGTCCACAAAGAGGAGGAGATGAATAGAAAAAGCAATGTGGTGCAAAGGGCATTATCGTCCGCACCTGTCGTCCATGTTGATGAGGAGGCAAAATGTCCGACTACAAGTTTGGTTTCAAACTTGCATAGCATCGAATATATGCCCATCGGTGATGTTGGTTTTAGGAGTAATTTAGGAGAGATTGTCACCCTTGATTATGTTCCTAGAGATCTCATCTGTAGGACGTCGGAGTTAGAGTCTAGATCAGAGAGGAGGAATACATTAGAGAAAATGAGAAGAACAAAGAGGAGGCTTCTTTCTCATAAGTTGGAGCAGGTGCATTTTATGTAGTTAGTAGCGATGGAGTTGATTCCATCACATTTGGAAAAGTTGCCGATGAGACACATATTGCGATGGATGTTGGTATGTCAGTAGGAGAGTTGGATTTACATGAGGATGTCCAGCTGAGTGCATTTAGAATTGGGTCCATCACACATGCCAGTTCTAGAAATAAGTGGTCTAGAAATAAGTGTGGATATGTTTGACATCGTATTTGGATGCGGTTGCGACTTTGTCTAACCCATTGGATCCAATGCCCAATCTTGAGAATTTGAAGATGGTTTGTATGCTGATGCGAGCTAGAGAATCATTTCAGGGACTAAATTCGATATATGTTGCGTATGTTGCACCTATAGAGGTGTGTAGCCAGCCATTGTATAGGACCCCTGAAGAGGAGTCAAGATCAGTGAAGGTTAGAAGAATGAGATGTAGATATGCTGCTAAGAGAGGATATTGGGATAGGGTACATGCGTCAATGAGAGATAGAGAGGAAATTGGGAGAGTTGAACCGAGTTCAGTGGAGTTTGGTACACATGAGAAAGTGCATAGCCACCCTTCATTCAGGAACCCTGAGGCAAAGTCTAGATCTCCTAGAGCTAGAAGGATGAACCGTAGAATGAATGCTAAATGGAGATTTTTGGGTAGGATCTTGCCAGCACATTTTGTAGGTAGGTTATTTGAGGTGGCCAAATTTCTTGGTAGACCAACGTGTCATGATTGGGGGGCATTGACTTTGTGTGTAGGTCATTTTTCGGCCCTAAGATGGAAAGTAGAAAGAAATAGCTCTTTATGTAGCATGAAAGGCAAGGTGCATTTGCCTTTGATGCCATCATTCTCTCTTATCTCCTTAATTTGTACACGTCTAATGATGACGTGGGGGCTTATTTTAGTAAATACGTTCAGAGTTATAGTAACTCGGCCTTTGCATCTCTTGGGGTGAATGTAGATATATCCACTATCAACTCTGTAGACGGCGCATATACATTTAGAGTGTCTAGCCGGTTGTATCATCATATGGTGGTTTGTTGCCCTTAGATAGACCCTCATTTTCACAAATCTACATCATGGATGGTGATGATTGGCAATTAGATCAGAGATGATCTCTGAATCCTGATCTTAGGCATGACGTTCTTTCCCTTTTGCAAAGCATGATGATGGATGTGAATCCATTTGCACAACATTTCAAAAATGTTGCTCGAATCATGCGGGAGAATGTCACAAAGGATATTCAACTACGCATAGTGTCTTGTTGTTCACAGAGTAGAGCAAATAGACTATTCAATGCTCCTACAATTAATGAGATTGTAGTGCTTATGCCTATAGATGATACCCCAAACAATGGAATGCATGACGTCATATTGTAGTCCATTTAGGATGGTTTGCAACATATCATAGAGCCTCATTCATCGTATGGTCTTAATTTTGTCCTCCTCTTTCCTTATGGTACCGATGGGTGGTATAAAGGGATTCCACATATGTGTATGAGAGATGGTGCACGTTTTGATGATGATGACATACGTGATTGTATGCATTCAGATGCTCTTGAAGAGCAATTAGAGGGTGGACACAAAGTTGTCACCATTCGATAGTTTTATAGCTACCATTTACAGGTATGAGCAGAGCATGTTTCACCTATACATTTGGGTGGAAGGCTGTTGCAAGAGTATGTGTGGTGACGTGGTAGCAAAAAAGGTGCAAAACAACATGAACTACATCTATAACAATCGAGATTGATTTCATAGAGGATGCGAGTAGTCCTTTCATTGTGTTATGTCTATTCATCACATCATATGCATCAGTATTACCGGGATGCTAGTACCAAGATGCTATGCCATCGTTAGAGGATTGGGTTCTCCCGATTTGTTTATCACAATGACAACAAACCCAAATTGGTCAAAAGTGAGTAGGGAGTTAAAATTTCAACAAACATTGACGGATAGACCCGATTTGGTGTCCAGGGTTTTTATCATGAAGGTTCATTACTTGATTGATTTGTTGAAGAAGGATGAGATATTTGGGCGCATTATAGGAAGGCTTCATGTTGTTGAGTTTTCAGAAGAGAGGATTGCCCCATGCCCACCTATTGATTTATTGGAGGAGCGGAGCCAAACCCATCATTGTTGGGGATTACGATCGTATCGTATGCATAGAGATTCCTGTGAGGGAGAATTATCCAGAGTTGTTTGAGATAGTGAGGACCTGTATGATGCATGGCATGAAAGATGGAAAATGCTCAAGAACTACCCAAGGAATTCCATTGGTGAAACAACGGTAGTGAATGGGTATCTTTCGTATAGGTGTAGAGGACAACAAAACGAAGGTGAAGTCACATGGAATAGAATTAGATAATAGGTGGGTAGTAACGCAACAAATGGTTGACAATACATTTTTCAGTGTCACATCAACATAGATATATGTGTACATATACTTAGTGTGAATTATTTGTACAAGTACGTGAACAAGGGGCCATATATGATTACAGTAGAGGCTGTGGAGGGGGGTGGTTAGAGAGCTACGCCAATGAATGAGATAGAGCAATTTTGGAATGCTTGATATTTCTCTACGAGTGAGGCTTGTTGGCGATTGTTTGAAATTTCTATGGGTGTTCATAAGCCTAGTTGTGGACTCAATTTGGCAATTCATCTTTAAATGGACAGGAGTTGGTTTACTTTAATGTGTCGGAAAGAGGTGTGCAAAAGATAGCTCGAAACTCGAAAAGAAACGAACTTGAATGAAAATATTGTCGAACGTCTACGAAGAAATCTTTTTGTGCGCAGCGGAATAAACTATCTTCCTCTTTCCTCTATGCATGACTGACGCCTAACAGTTTCAAACAAAACAATAGTGATAGAAATCACGTTGATCCTTATAGTAACTAACTTTGAAATCATCAGTACAACAGTGATTAAGTAGCCCAAGAATAATGCATTGAATTATCAAACAAATAATTTGTCGCGAATCACTAGACAAATAATTAGTCGTGAAACACTAGACAAATAATTAGTCGCAAAGAACTATAGAAACACATACATTCTGAGACGAAGCTGAACGCAATAAAAGATAGTGTTGATTCAATATGAAAATGAAATAGAAGTAATTGAGTACAATAACATGTGGATCAAAGCCGCGTACTCCATGCTATCTCTGAACGGCTAAAATGAATGTCTAAATTAAGCACAATGCTGATAAGCAGTAGCGCAATAGCAATCTCTAAAACAACTCTAAGAAGTAAACTAGAATTCTCATGAGTGTTCAAGCTTGCAAGCTTGAGAGAGAGAGAGAGAGCCAACTATTCAAATGCTTCTTCATTGATTTATGAACTTCTTAACTTGAAAACTGTATGAATATGAACAACTACAAATACTAAGCAATTAGGTCATTAAATACGATTGCCAATTGGCTGGTGTCCGCTAGTATCCATCTAGTTCCTTCTTAAAAATTGATTGTTGATAAGTGTTGGAAATTGGCCATAAATATTATGTCTGCATAAATGAATCAAAATTGTCACTCTACAGAAATGAACTAAAACTACCACAGGCAAAGGTGTTGCAAAAATGCGACAGTGTTGGCATTTTGCGAAAACCCGATAGTGTCCTTAAATCTGATTTAGGTAGTCCCACACTTTGCCAGAGTCATTTCCTGAACATTTGAGGCACTTTGAAACAAGTGAAAAATGTGACTCTGCATATTTACTCGCAATTCCTGACAGGCGAAAAATGCGACACTGTTGTCAAACTCCATGTATTTTTCCAGACTATGTAAAAACACTTATAATTTTGTAGACTGTATAAAAACATGGAAAAATCCACAGAATTGGTTAAAACCGATTAGTCGATTAGTAAGAAGTAGAATAATCCAACACTCCCCCTTAATCTGAATCCTTGAATGCCTTGACCTTCAAACTTAGCTCCAACCAGAATCTTCTGTGAGCTTCTATACTTAATGCTTTGGTAAAAATATATGTTGTCATATCTTGTGTTCTACAATATTGCAATCTAATCTCTTCATTGAGAATTTTGCTTCTAACAAAATGATACTTCAATTCAATGTACTTACTCCTAGAATGAAATCTAGGGTTGGCTGATAAAGCAATGACACTTTGATTATCACAAAATAATGTCCTCTAAGCATATTGATTCAGACCGATATTAGAGAGTAAGTTCCTCAACCGAAATGGTTCCATTGTAGCTTGAGAGGCTGTGATATACTCTAATTTAGTGGAAGATAGAGCTACCGACGATTGCTTGTGACTGTTCCAGAAAATTGGACCATTGTTGAGGAAGAATGTAACTCTAGAAGTGGATTTATTAGTGTCTACATCTCCTGCCCAACTTGCATCTGTGTAACCACTGAGTAAATTGAGTTTGTCGTTGCCGACTGCTCCATAACAAATGCAAAAATCCATAGTAGCTCAAAGATATCTCATGACTCTTGTAAGAGCCTTCCAATGTGGTACTCCAGGATTGGTTATAAACTAACTGAGATCTGACTGCAAAAGCTGTGTCTCGCTTGGTACAAAGCATGACATACATAAGAGATCCTATAATAAAATGGTAAGGATACTCACGAATCTGCTACTTCTCATGAATTGTTTGGGGACATTGGTCCTTTGACAATTTGAAACTTGGTTTCATTGGTGAGAGAGCTAACTTGCAATTAGATTATATCTGACTAACATGTTGTAGATGTACCTCTGTTGTGTGATGTAGACCAACTTCTGTTTTCTGTCTCTGTGGATTTGTATACCAAGACAAAAATGAGCTTTGCCCAGATCGGTCATGTCGAATTCGAAAGATAGCATTGTCTTGGCCTCTTTTATCAGATAGGTACTCTTGCTGAAAAACAATGTATCATCCACGTATAAAGTGATAATGATAAAAGACTGCTGCATAGCTTTGAAGTAAACATTTGAATCTGAGGAGCTGGTGTGCAGCCGTGATCAATAAGGAAAGTATTAATGCTTTGAAACCATGCTCGACCAGCTTGCTCTAAGCCATAAAGTGCCTTATGGAGTTTACACACATGATTGTCTTTACCCTCGATAATATAACCTTCGGGTTGCACCATGTAAATGTCTTCTTTGATAACTCCATTGAGATATGTTGTCTGTACATCCATTGATATATTTCCAAATCTGCTATAGTGACAAATGATAGCAAAAGTCGAATAGAAGAATGCTTGACTAATGGTCCTCTGACGACAAGTCGTGTCTTTCTCCTATTGATGCTTCCATCTGCATTGTACTTGACTTTGAAAATCCATTTGCAATCAACTATGTTTCTGCTAGCAGGTAATTCGACAAGTGTCCATGTCTGGTTCTTGATGAGAGATGAATACTCTTTATCCATAGCTTCTTTCCAATGATCTGAATGAGGCTGACTAAGTGCCTCTTGGACAGACGTCGGTTCCTGAACAAGATAGGTTGCAGACACATCGATATATCTCTTAGGTGGTCTTCTAGTCCTTGATGATCTTCTGGGTAATAGAGGAAGTTGATCATTTCCATCATACTGTAGGTGCTGATTTGCAACATCATCATCTTCTAATTCATCATTGATTTGTTGTTTGTCAAAAGTAGAAGAGCTTGGACCTCCAATGAGAATAGTCGACTGAGGAACTGGAAAGTTCAATGTGTTAGGAAAATCTGACAAGTCGGCTACATGGGGACTGTCTTTTCCTTTGAGGTCTTGAAACTGATCTTTGATTAAGATGACATCCTGGCTAGTGAATATCTTTGATCGATGGGACTGAATAGCTTTTAGGCTTGATCCAAAGTAGTGTGGCTGATGAAAGTAATGAAGAAATTGGGGGCCGGGAATATGGCGAGCTATGTGAGATGAGCTTTTTTTAGCTAACTCCCCTTGGTGAGCTTTTTCCAGCTAGCTCCACCTAGCTAGGATATTTTGAAGTGTCTTTTCTTTGTTATCTGCATATCAATTAGTCAATTCTTGGAAAACCCACTAGTAGATGATTTTATGCTTGGTTATGCAGATCATGACAACCATGATCCCAAACCCTCACATGGTAATGGTCATGTTGGGCACCCCCTCTCGAGGCCTCATCTTGTGTCTGAGCCAAGGGCCTCAAGTGGGCTTGAAGCTATGCTCTTGAAGCCCTTCAAGAGGGGCCTCGCTTTAGGACAAGGCTAGGTAGTGCAAACAAATAGTCTCGCTCTAGGACAAGGCTAGGGAGTGCAAACTCAATGATATCAATTGCAGAAGATGGTACATGAAATGTGACAATAATAGTATTAGTGTAACAATATATATACAATAGACACAACACAAATTCGGCTATGATTTGAATCAAGTCAAAATTAGATATAAGCATCTGTATTAAACACGTCGTATTCACAAACATGATTGCCAATTGAATGATACAACCTCATATATTGATGGATAAATGCCTCTATACTTCGTACTGTTGGTAGTGGTAAGGATATGCTAAACTATAACACTCTGGATTTCTTTAAAGATAGGATACACATATCTTGCTGTGTAATGCAATGTGCAATTGTGCTGCTGTTGCTGTTAGCTATCAATTGGTTTTTTTTTAATGCATGCAATGTAGTAGGTAGTTGGTGGGGTCAATTTAGAAATGTATTGCTTAATGCTGGTACCAATGTGCATCATAAGAAGCATGTTGCTATATATGCCAAAAGAATCTTTGCTCATGAATTGGTTTTTTGTAAATGCGTGCAATGTAGTAGGTAGTTGGTGAGATAAATTAAAAAATTCATTGCTGAATGCTGGTATCAATGTGCATCATAAGAAGCATGATGCTATATATGCGCAAAGAAACTCTACTCATGAACATCTATAAGCCTGTTATTTGCTAAGTTGTAACGAGTAGCATTTGGTAAGACATGCTTATCGGGAGACCGCGAAATAGTGCAACGCAAGTGTGGGCCTGTTGAGGTGGTCAACGTCGAAGACAATGCTACTCATAGGCATGAATACATTCATGTAAACATGGATCAGACTACACGTGGGAGATGCAAGAAGTTGGATTTTCAAAATGCTAATGTTAATGAAACAATAGAGGAAGTGTGTCTGGTTGTGGAACGTGAAATTCACGATACCCAATGGGCTATACGCCGCATGGAAGTTGGCAGCAAGGTGAAATGTCTGGGTTGGATCCCGAAAAAGGGCATATGTGGTCGAATTGTTTCCAACGCACATGGCAACCCTACTCCATGTTTCTTCGGAAGCAGGAAGCACTCGGGTGGAGATTGTCGCCAGTTCATGTGGTTTTGTCCTGATGAATGCAGACATACGTGGGATCCCAGTAGATGTATATTGAAAAGACCTTGAAATATTCCAAGCATTTGGCCTGTGGCAACTGGAACTAGCCTCTCTCTATAAAAAATCGAGGCCCTAAACCGTGCAGGTGAGAATTATAAAAATTATACATGTTGGAGCATTATGTTTGTCTTGGCAAAATGGTCTTCAATGTTGATTTTTGTTGAGCTTTCAATAATTACTCTTGATATTTCTTTATAGGTTTCACACTTGAAACAAGGGGAGCATCACTCCCAGCAAGATTCTTTGCTGAAGAAACACCGCCAGAAGGAAGGGTGTCGATCAATGGCAACCTAGAAGTGCAGCACGCCACTGTCAACCCAGGGGTATCATGGACAACACAACAAACCAACCTACTATGATAACTGCGAACCCGAGCAATGATCACCACCAATACAAATACCGCCCAGGAATTTCAAAAAAGGCACTTGAGAGGATTGAAAGGTCACTGGCTTTGAATGTGTGGGTTGCAAACACACATGTTGTCAAGACCTTAAACCATGAGATTTTTCATATGATTAGTTTTGGAGATAATGGCCAGTCAGAGTATGTGGTTGAAATTAGAAAAAATCCAACTTGCTCATGTCCAGATTTTCAGTCGTGAGCAGTGGAGGAAAAATTATATCTCGCATGCAAGCACATATATTTCATTTTCTTAACAGTTTTAGGGCTCGATCGAAATTGTAACATGTTCGTACACCAGCCACAATTGTCTGAAGCAGATTTGTCTCGTGCTCTGAGCTGCCCACTGTAGCATGTTTTATATCCTTGGCACAAAGCAAAGATCATGGGCGAATTCTACTTTCAACTTTTGATCAGAGTTGACTCCAACAAGAAGTAGATTTTTTTTCAAACCTGGTATGTAAAGTACCTCCCTGATCATCTTGCTTTTGCCATCAGGTAGTTGGATTGAAATAGTGCCTATCCCTTGATCTTGCACACCTCACCATTTGCTTGTGAAACGGACGTTCCATTCTCCAAAACTTTCAAGTTACTGAACCAACTCTTGTTACGTGTCATGTGTCTTGTGGCTCTCGAGTCAAT